>OY720135.1:1800000-2195324 GCA_963082685.1 Cyclophora albipunctata | reverse complement strand
TGATGGAAAACGCATCTTGGCGTGCACCCAATATTTTGTTTCGGTTATTAATTAAACCTGTTTTTTTATTTCGAAAGGCGGTATTTCGCCTTCAAATGCACGCCCTCATTTTCTAGATTGTATACCATCTCATCGTATTGTTTATGGATAGAATCAAATTGGAGCCAGTGTTGTCTTTGAGCTTGTCAAGTTCTTTTATATTTTATTTTGGGCTTGGTTTGGTAAACAGTCCGCATTGTGTGTTTTGGTTTTATCATGGACCACTTCGTTCTTCTTGTTTAATTAATACTCCCTTTGCAGCCATCATTGTAATTTGAACATATAAATATAGTGTTACCGTCTGTGTATGTTCTTCTTACGATGATATTTCCGACCTTCAAATAATAGAGCAATACCTCCTCTTCGCGTTGAAATAAATTCAATGTCTCTTAAGACATTTCAATGACGAGTATAAACAGTAAACACTCCTATTATTTTTGTTATAATATAAGCAATAGAAATAAATACTTCTCAAATAAACATGAATTGCACTACATATCAATATTATAGCTGTCATAAAATCATTTGACGTACCTATGATGTCTTATTTATTCATCTAACTGGCCAGTTACTTGTCATGAAAGCGTTTTACGGAGAAAATACTGCATACCCAGTGACACGACCTCATGCCAAACCTTTTTCGGTGAACAAGGTCTCACAGTTATTATACAAGTAAATTAAAAGCCATTATAGAACCAGTTCCATACAAGTAAAAAAAAAGCTTTGTACGGAACCAGTTCGAAACTCCGGTTCTGTAGACGGCCGAAGCCTTTGAGGCTGGAAAAATAAAATAAAATAATTCTAATAAATTAATCTAAATCCTTTTTTTGTAATAATTTTATTTCTAAGTTCTAGTTTTTTAACTTTTAATTCGCAATTCTAATATAATACTGTGCTTCCTTCTAGCATAGATAATTGTTTTTTTTAATTGAAGGTGGACTGTAATATTTTTTCTTGCATTGCTTCTTTTCTGTAAGACATTTACCCTTTATATTTTATACTACGCAAATAATAAGAATATATTCTAGGATAATATTTCTTACATGCTTTGAGGACCCTTTTTACCAGACTGCTTCCTACGAATATTCTCTTTTTTTTCTAGTACTAATTCCCACATTTACCTTTGAGGTACCTGAAAGTATTGTAATTACATAGAGACAATTTAAACAAATTATTTTGTTCATGTTAGGTATATATTTTTTGAATATTATAAAAATATGGTTAAAATAAAGAAATACAATTTTATAATTTATAGCTGAATTATTATTTTTACCTTGGTCCATTACTACTATTTCCTCATCATTGCATTCTGGAGGAGATTCTATAATAGGGGGAAAGCCTGTACTAGGCCCAGCTGTAGTTTCACTATATATTTGCGTGTTTAATTCAACCTACAATACAAGTACTGATTAGTAAATAAACTGTATATTAATTTAATAAGTAAAGAAGGAACATTATGCTTACATCAGTTTTAATGGCATCACTGTCATAGTCATTGTACTCCACAACAAAATCGTGTGGAGCAATATCCATAATAGCCATATCCTCTTGAGAAGGCGACTTAGGCTTTTCACCGCCCCCTGTTTTCATCTGATACTGCTTATGAGCAGAAAAGTTGGCTTTAGCCGCAAGCTTCATTCTCTTCCATGCCAATTTAACTTCTCCATCAGACCTATTTTTTCCCATGAGTTCATTTATTCTGAAAATATTTCAATAACATGATAAATTGCGTTTATAACGGGTCATTTATAAAAAAAACTCAAAACTTACTTGTTTGCTATATTCTTCCACTCTTGAGCTTTTTTAATATTGGAAGAAGCTCTTGTGGATTTTTTCTCGATTATGTGGCGTGATTGAGCAATAATCTCGCGTAGTACGAGTATATCCTGTAATGTTTAAAATTTGGTTAGGCTTAAAATCAATAAATTATAGACGGATTTCAAGTTCATCTAAGGGCCTATGCACACCACGTTTTTTAAACGCGCCGTCGACGCGCGTTTTGGGAACGCGAGTCGCCGGCGCGTTTTTATCCTGCAGAGCAGTTTGTTGTCGTTTGTATCGATACAAGCACGCGGCACCGGCGCGTCTGTATCGATACAAACGCGCGGCACCGGCGCGTCTGTATCGATTCAAACGCGCGACACCGAAACGAGCGCAGGAGCGCGCGCGCCTTCCCTACGGACGGGGTTTCCCCCGCAACGAGGGACAGGGAAGTGTGAATCTACGCTAGTAGCAATCGAGCGATTTAGTGCACCACACGTCTTTGAAACAAAAAAAATGGAGCCTTTCGACACAGAAAACTTCATAGCTGAAATTCAAACGCGGCCAATATTGTGGAATTCACGATTGCCGGATTATTCGAATAAAGTGCTAAAGAAAAATGCCTGGGAACAAATATGTAGTCTATTTTGTGAGAATTTTGAGGAAAAAACAAATAAAGAAAAAAATCTCTTCGGTAAGTTATTCAAAGGATTTATTACACTGTTGAAATGCTTATATGCAGCCTTTTTACATAATATTTTGTAATAATTGAGAAAATTAAATTAAATAATAGGAGGGTACTTAATACTGCTTTTGCCATTGATATATTATTGTTCCTTTGCTGTATTCGTTCATAAGCATGATTTTATTTTATTTAACACCTATCAAAAACACTGTAAGTACAATTAGAAGTCTAGCTAATATTATACCGTCCTATTATTACTTAGTTGTAATTAATGTGATAAGGTTACACCCCGGACACCGATTGCCGATAGCAGTCAGTGTCGGCGATGAATCCGATCTTGAAGCGACGGCAACACATCCCATCACAGAATAGGTCACGAAACAAAAGGTCAATCCTTTATATATTTACTAGCGACCCGCCCTCGCTTCGCTTCGGGTAATCAAGATTTCATGTAGGAAAATCGGGATAAAACATTGCGTGTCTCCCGCAGGAATATACACAATCAAAATTTCAAGTGGGAAATTGGGGATAAAATATAACATGTCTCGCGCGAGTATATATGTATACACAATCAAGATTTCATGTGAGGAACAATTCGGGATAATACCTACATAGTGCGTCTTCGTCGTTCGTAGTTCGTAGGTAGGTATATATCCCCGCGCGCTTTGACCGCACGAAACAGTAGGTAGCCATAAGAGACCCGCTATCGAGCATTATTATTTTGTAAGCAGCGCCCCGCAGTTTTACCCGTGTTGTGCCCGTTCCCGTGGGAATTTCGGGATTTTTTTTACATAAAAACCTTCCTCTTGAATCACTCTACCTATTACAAAAAACCGCATCAAAATCCGTTGCGTAATTTTAAAGATTTAAGCATACCTACAGACAAATAGAAGACATATACTATGTAGTGAAGCGCCCCGCGGTTTTAGCCGCGTTGTGCCCGTTCCCGTGGGAATTTCGGGAATTTTTTTACATAAAAACCTTTCTCTTGAATCACTCTACCTATTACAAAAAACCGCATCAAAATCCGTTGCGTAATTTTAAAGATTTAAGCATACCTACAGACAAATAGAAGACATATACTATGTAGTGAAGCGCCCCGCGGTTTTAGCCGCGTTGTGCCCGTTCCCGTGGGAATTTCGGGAATTTTTTTACATAAAAACCTTTCTCTTGAATCACTCTACCTATTACAAAAAACCGCATCAAAATCCGTTGCGTAATTTTAAAGATTTAAGCATACAGACAAACAGACACGAAACAGAGATGACTTTATTTTATACTATGTAGTGATATTTCTCATCATAACTCTGAAACTAACTGTCCGATTTTAATAATTTAAAGAGGTATACAAAGAATCATAATTAACCTTGATTGTAGAGCCATTTATTTTGATGTAGATTCATATCATCATATGAATATCATCAACTTAAAATTACACTCCTCTTTTAACTAATTAATTTTAACTAAAAACGGTTATTGTGGCTTAACTATAATAGTTAGACATATGCCCTCGCGAACTTATTTGTTCGCAATGATATGTACTTTGATTGTGTAGAACATTGTTTTTGTGTATCATCAATAGATTTAGTAGCGCACGCCAATAACAAATTTTTTTAGGCACGTTTTTCATACCTTGGGTTACATATACCTGTGTTGTGCCCGTTCCCGTGGGAATTTCGGGATGAAAAATAGCCTATGTCACTCAGGGATAGTGTAGCTTTCGAATGGTGAAAGAATTTTTTAATTCGGTGCAGTAGTTTCAGAGCCTACTCGAGACAAACAAACAAACAAAAAATCAAACCTTTCCTCTTTATAATATTAGTATAGAAGTATATATTAAATATGTCATTATAATGTTGTTTAACTAATTAATCAATATATTGTTAGTTTTGTTTATATCTATTTAGCTAGAATTAAGATTTCAATAGTACACGCTATCCCTATGTTCTACCTATTTTTTAGTTACTATATAGTATTGGACTAAGTAGGTAATGCTAGGAAGATTATTTATGACTAGCAGCGCCCCGCGGTTTTACCCGCGTTGTGCCCGTTCCCGTAGGAAATCCGGGATAAAATGTAGCCTATAGCCTTCCTCGATAAATAGACTATCTAACAGTGAAAGAATTATTCAAATCGGTTCAGTAGTTTCTGAGATTAGCGCGTTTAAACAAACAAACAAACAAACAAACAAACAAACAAACAAACAAAACAAACTCTTCAGCTTTATAATATTAGTATAGATTGACCGAGATCGTCTTTAGTGGTGGGAACTACGAAGTGTTTAGACCGAAGTATGCCCATGGTTACGCACTAGAGCTTGCAAATGAACTATAAAGACTAGCTCACATTTACATTATATCTACCAAAACAATTTAAGATACCCTAGTTTCAATAGCATTATAATTGGAGCGTTCTATCAAAATAATCTTTCATTTCTTTACAAAATTACCTGATTTACCTTAATACACAAATCCAACCGAACAGGTCCTCCTTTTGTAGATAAATGAACATTATCTGTAGTCATCGCCACAGTCACCTGGCCCTAAACTAAGCAGAGCTTGAACTATAATAACTGCCAACAGATAGAATACCTACATATATACTTTGTTCGAATATGTATACCTGCTTTCATAGAGACATATAGGCACAGAATAAACATCAATGTTTACCACACAATTGTTAGCTCTGGGCAAGAATCGAACCCATGATGAGTAGTTCAGAATATAGATATATTTTCTACTAGGCTACAAGGCCCGACAAGGTTTATTATTGAGAAAAGTTAAATAGGGAATTATCTAGAACCATAACTGAAGGAGACCGATTTACCCTCATCATCATCATCATCATCATCATTTGAGGCGTCCATTTAAAGACTGTTTGTTCTGGGAGAGAATCGAACCCTTGACTAGTCCGAAACCATTTTCCAATACATGGTTTGTTTGGTTATTTTTAACTCTATTCTATCGCCATCTTTGAACAAACTGATTAGAGATGGTCAACTCGAGTTGCTAACTCGAAATCAATATAAAGGGTGGAAGCAGACTACTTCCGAAAACTGAAAGGGGGTACTCAGACCATGCTTCTGAACACATGAGGCTATAAATTTCGTGCCAATTAAATGTCGATAAACATCTCGTTTTTTTCAACTTTTCAGGTAGGGTTTAACTAGTAGTACCCACCAGAAACGCATCTGTGTGATTATTTAATTAAATAACGTATTAAATACAAAAATAAACAAAATGTGCAATGGTAGACGCGCGGCCGCGCGGAGTCGAAATGTTGCGAACAGCTGATACAGGTCGTAGCCCCGGCCGCACCGGCCGGGCGCGCGCGCTACCTACCGCGCCGCCGCGCCCCACCGCGCACTGCGCGCGCCCGACACACAGTACACGTCACGACTCCGATGACGTCCGATGACGTCACAGATCCACATCGACCATTTTCGCAATGTTTCATAAAAAAACTAGAGGTTTAATCTACCTAGGTACCCCATAATTGGCGGTAGAGCACTTTCTTAAAGGTACTACTAACTTCCAAATACTTACACGTAAACATACAATCCTGAGGTTACCCATACCATACCATAAAGTAAAAACTATTCATCGACATTCGTGCGCAGCGACCGCATGTACCTACCTAAGCAGTAGGCACCAACTGGCGCGATATTGTTGGATAAACCTACCGAACAGTTGAAAGTGGTCTAACAGATACCTACCACACTAAACATTGAGAATAATGAATTAATGAACCAACTTTATTTTACCTACTTTTACAAATTCATAAATAAATACGTAACTAAAACTGATAATAGCTATAAAAATGTGTGATCTAGCAAGGATTAATTTAATTTAATAAAGTAACTACACGATATCTTCAGTTCTCATTGTCTCGCTGACTATGGATTACCTATCCGTGAATGTAACTGTTTATTACAATGTTGCGAATATGTAATGAATAAGTAGTGACGACGGCAGTTAGTACCTACTTTTATTATAAAACACTTTTATTTCCAAGATTTCAAATTTTTGAATCTTGCCATGGCACTGCACCTTCTTCGCTATTAAAATAATCAGTACATATTTTTCGGATTGCAGTTCCGCTTGTTTGAGATCGTCTACCAATTGAAATCAAACTTCCTCCAGTAGGCCGGTCTTCTAATCCAGCAATGCTCAAAGTATGACTAAATTTATAACCGTCACGCTTGCGTATAAAATTATGTAATAAACAACAAGCTTTAACAATGTCCACACTGAAGTCTACGCTTACGTTCAATGGTCGATTAAAAATTTTAAATTTATTACTCAGCAAGCCAAATGTACATTCAATAAAACGTCTTGCACGTGTCAAACGATAATTATATATTCTCTTTTCTCGCGGTAAAAACTTTCCGGGGTATGGTCTCTGTAAATGTTCAGATAACGCAAATCCTTCATCCCCAACAAATGTAAATGGCACAGGTGCTCCGTTCTCAGATATAGGTCTTGGATTTGGTATTCCGTAGTTTCCTTGTTTTATCTTTTTGGTCCATTCACTAAAATCATTTATAGTCGAGTCTGCACTCTTCCCATAGCATCCAACATCTATGTCAATGAAATTGTAATTTGCATCACATATTGCAAGTAACACGATTGAGAAGAAATTTTTATAATTGTAATATTCTGATCCAGTATGTTGTGGTTTTATGATGCGAATATGTTTTCCGTCAATGGCACCTATTAAATTGGGAAAATTTGCGTATTTATTGAATCCTTCTGCTGTTTTAAGATGAGATTCTTCGGTTGGTTCTGGCATAGAAATAACTTTCAATTTTTGCCATATAACTTTCACTGTTTCACGGACTATAACCCGGGCAGTAGTTATTCCGCACTTGAAGTCGTAGTGAATATCTGAAAAATGGCACCCTGTTGCTAAATACCTGTAAAAAATTATAATATTTTATTTTTCAGCAATCGAACTCCAAAAAAAATGGAAGAGCATTAAAGACTCCTATAACCGAGACAGAGCGAAGAGTAAGCGTTGCGCTAGTGGATCTGGGACTAAAGCAAAGAAACCCTACATGTACTCTAAAATTTTAAACTTTTTAGATCCACTTGCTGAAATCAGACCATCAAGTCAGTGTTCTGACAACTCTCAAAGTGATGTGGAACAAGAAACATCCACTGAGGGCTTAGATTTTTTAAAACCGATGCCACCAAAGAAGCCAAAAAATAATGTAACCCATGAAGACCGACAAGATAAATTATTTGAAGCTCTTACTGCTCATTTTGAACGGTCTGAAGAAACAAATACGACTGATCATCCAGATAAATTATTTTTATTGTCATTAGTTCCAGATTTTTCTACCATCAAGGAAGAATATAAGTTAGATGCAAAAGCAGAGATAATAAATTTAATTCGCAGATACAAAGCAATAGGAACATCAAACATCGCGCCGTTTACCGATCAGTATGGATATAATTCTGGAAGTCAAGCAAATCGCTCTTCTGGCTATTCAAGTTATCAACCAACACAAAGAATTGAACAAGAAAGTACATTAGAACCTTGTGGCTACAGAACTTATCAACAAACAAATACAATCGAACAAGCAAGTACTTCAGGAAGAACACAAATAAACTTAGATTGCATTGATTCCCCCTCAAATGATTCGGAAATACTTACGAACATGTACGATTGAATGGAACATTCGTAATTATTTTTTTCCAATTTTAAAAATAATAATGATTGATTTGATAATTAACCTAATGGTAATATTTTAATTTTGCAATATTTTGACGGTGCACTATGAGTGAAACTTTCCAAAATAAACATAGGTCATCAAACGACAAATTAATTTTTTACTCACTCATAGTAGGCTGATTAGCAGGCAGTTTTGTTTAATATACAGGGCGTCCCAAGGCTATGCCACATGGGGAGAAAGACACTATTTTAATTTAAAAAACTTGATAAATTGTTTAATTTTGTATTATAAATGTTAAAATTAATGGTCTTCCTTTTATTTCTGACACTATGTTATTTAGCAAAAAATGATCCTTATGATGAAGCCTTTCGATCGGTATGATGAAGCTACAGAGTAATTTTTTTTTTGCTCTCATTAAAACTCCATGTATATCAAATATTGTTACCCAAACTTTGTTAATTTTATAAGCATTGATAAAAATAAAACTTTGAATCAATGGACAAAATGTCTCTCTTACCTTATTGTTATAAGTAAACGTTCTTCCGCCGATATACATGATCTTAGCACTGTATTTTGACGAGTTAATTCCGGTTTAAGAATTTCAAGAAGTTCTTGAAATGATGAATACGACATTCGATAACAATTTGCAAATTTTTTTTCATGTCCTATTAATTTTCTAAACGTTGTTGTATAATGTCCACACAATCTTCTCTCGCTTGTAAATGGGTGTACCCAAAAACGTCGGTAATTTTTTTTCTTCTTTTTTTTTAAAATTAATAGCAAAGCGCATGTAATCAATGCTGTCTCGACCGACGCCATCTTGCTACTGTTGACGAGGTTCTGCTTAAAAACGCAAAATGCCAGCGCATTTGTATCGATACACACGCGCGTTTGCATCGCGTCTGCATCGCTACACACGCGCGTTTGCATCAGGTGTGCAAAGGTCTATAGGCTGCGTCTGACTTGCGTGCGTATCGCGTCTGTATCGCTACAAACGCGCGTCGACGGCGCGTTTAAAAAACGTGGTGTGCATAGGCCCTAAGTAATGTACAAGTATCTAAGTAAGGTACCTATGTCTACTTACTTTTTCCTCGGCACTCCAATTCTCAGATCGTTTTCTTTTTTGTTGGTCCATCACAAATTATTAAAATTAATAAACCAAGTACCAATAAAACAATTAATAAAACGAAGAGCGAGGCAATTTTATGAACTTTGTTCAACTAGCAATGGTTTTGTGTTACTATGGTTTCAAATAACGCGCGCGAAAATGTTACGTTTCGATACACGTACTTAGATATATTTTGAGAAATGATACGACATTAAGAAATATGCTTTTAAACCTAAACAAAACTCCAATCGACGAAATAAGTAAATAATGTTTATATCCATGTAAAATAAGCAGGTCTCAATATTTATAATACTCCATAATCATTAGCGTATTATCAAAACTTTTTGTTTTCTGGGGATACGGAACGTTGCAATAGAATGACATCATGATGAAGAATGATACTTGTATTAATCTGTGGTTGTTAGCTAAACAATGGTTCAAATGACGGTACTAAAAAGACCACGGTTTTATAAAGTTTTGTAATACGAACAAATTTTGACCATGGTTCTGCAGATAAGCCTGGACTTGATAGTTCAGGTTTAAACCAAGGTCTATTTAGTTTTTTGTAATAAGACAGTTGGAGTTGGGTTGAACCATCAAACATATCTTTGCGAGTGCCCGTAGTTGTTTGTGGTTGTCATTGACCTTGGGAACACCTGATGCAGATTCTTCGACACAATCCCATAAATCTTCATGGACTAAATACATCCGCATCATAAACTTCCAGTTTCCCTAGTTAGATATTCCACTAAGCTTCTCGAAATTGACTGTAATTCCGGAACTTGTTGTTGTCGAAGATAATGGCGTCGGCACCGGTACCACATCGTTACGCGGCGTCGTCTTTATTTTATTTTTCGTAATTTATTTAGAAAAATAACACGCACACTTATTTTTCGCGTATTCTGGGCCCATAACCTATTGGAGCTGGGCGAAAATAATGTAGGATTATGTTGGTTAACAGTGGTATTTATTTGAGACAGGTTTTATTCAGAGGGTTTTATACAGATGGTAGTTTAACAAAGAGAACATAATAATAATGTCATAGATTAACAATATATTGGCATAGAGTAAATCATATATTGTTTAGTTAACACTATTTCCAACAAAAACAATAACCTTCTGCATCGAACAATCTCAAAATAATGTCATTAATCATGGTCGCTTGATCATTTTTTGGTGTGAGAATGGCACGCTCGCATAACCATCCGGCAGGTTTCTGGTAAATATCAGTAATATCTGGATATTTTTTCATTATTAGGTCATTTAATGTACAGTACGCGCGCGATCTGAGTGCAGCTCTGAGGAATGCGCTAGTGATGTGACCTAATCAGCGACAGTGGACGGAGTTCGATATTTTTCTTTGACACCTTAAAGTGGACGTTCAAACTAATAAAAGGCAGGTTTCTTCTTAGATGAACAAGATTTATTTGGATTATTAAATTACACGTAGCGTCGACAGTCGCACACACAGAGAAGAGAAACATTCCACAGACTAAGCAACTAATATTGACCGGAGTCCACAGACTAATGACAAGAACGACTTCAATGTTAACGTCAATTTATTATTGTGTTTACTTTTCAACACAAACTGCTTGTATTCGTTAGTATTTTAGAACGTTTTATTTATTATATTTGCCTTAATATTTGTTTTAAAAGTTATGGTACATTGATCTTTATTTCGATCACAACACCTACGTATAGACTAGGATCCCGCTGCAGAATTGCTACGTTCATCCAGATATGCTAAAACCTATTTTTACGTATATTTATGATCAAGAGAATATATATCTACTAGGGTGGGTGCCTATCAAAATATTTTTGGAACAAAATTTTGTTAATTTGTTTTTTCATTCAACTATCGCGATTTCGCGGCGTAGTCGAGCCGTACGAGAGACGGGTGGTGAAGGGATGGCTAATTCGATATCTGGGGAGTGTGCATATAGTGAGGGTTCGGGGAATATGGAATAATTGGAATTGTTATCTGCCTGTTGCTCTGGTTGTATTTCCTGAAAAACATAAGTTTAAATGTTACTTGAAAGTAGATATTTTTAAATGGTTTTATTATTATAAATATTCCTTGCTATGTTAACAATTTATTAGAGCCCAAATCAAAGTACTTAGTCACTTATTATCACAAAGTATTTTCATTTACCTCTTCAAACGGTTCCACTCTTACGCCATGTAATCCACAACCAAAATCTGCCCCAAACTGAAGACATTTGATTACTAATTCGTGAGGGGTTTGGCTGTGGATGGCCCTCCCCCAGTCCCTGAGTGGGAAGACTTCGCGGCTGCCGCCATTTTTTTAAGTTTGGATTTATAATCATTCCAATACTAAAATGAAACAACATGTGAAAGTGAAAGAAAGTGCCTTTCTTATTTTGAATTATTTCACTCATAATTCTACATACTTAAAAAATTTACATACTTTGCACCATCCCTTCCAAACTTTCGTCGAGCCCTCGCCATGGGAGTTTAAGCTTTGGACTACTTCTTCTCACATTTGCCTATGATAATGTCGGGCCTGGGAAGATTTATTGTAGCCCAAAGCTACATCTCTTCGCTGGTTTAGAAACTCCCACAGCTGTTCGAGTTGGCAATAGCTCACTCTTCGGCGTAAGTCACTAGTTAAAAACAAAATCACTTAACATTATTCAACTCGGGTGATTTCAAATTCAAATCCACACAATATTTCTTCATCATCACTACTTAGTATAAAACAAAGTTGCTCTCCGCCTCTGTCCGTTTCTTAGAGGATGTATGAGTTGAATACCCACTCAAGCGTCTGAGTGTGACACCTGTCAACACCTTGTACGTTCACGCGCGCGATCTGTGTTGAACCGCGTCGAGCGCCGCATGCCATTACCGATTCAAAGTATTCTTTTGTGCGAAGTTTAACCTTCCGTGCCAATTTAAAAGAGATTCGTCAATGACTATCTCTTGTGAAGGCATGTATAGGCTGGAAAATTTGTCATTAAAATAGTCAACAACATGTCGTATTTTATTAAGTCTAGTCGTGTCCTGGCAAGTCTGATTGTCGCCGAAATGGAGAAACGATTTTAACAATAAGAATCGGTTGGCATAATTTTCGCAAAATATGGCATAGTACCAAAACCATTATACGTGAAGTAGGCCTCTTCCTCTGGTAAGGGGTAGATACCTTTTAAAATGATAATTGCTAAAAAGGTTACCATTTCGTCCCTGTCAGTAGGAGACCAACGGTGAAAACGGGAATGCGGAGCTATTTTATTTTGCTCACGCAGCAAAGCAATCTTTTGTTCCGCGTTCCTGTTGGTCTCTACACACAGGTGGTCAATGAAGTCGGTGTCAAAAGTCTTGTCAAAAACGTCAATAGATCGAGTCTGGTCAGTCACCTCAAAATTCGGTCCCGATGTACCCGTAAATGTCTCACGTCGTCCCAAAAAAGTCGTCCTGTCGTTACTCCAAGCGAAAGTGTATCAGTCGTTAGTCGTAATGTCACGAAGAGCTCGGTCATTTGCGTCGTCCTCCCTCCGTAACACGTCCGCTTGAAATTGCGTCAAGTCAATGTCACATGCGGGTTCAGCGTTGCGCTCTTGTACAGTCGGGATGAGGCATGCGTCAACGTCAATGTCTAAGTCGTCGTCATTGTCTGATAAGTCAGCGAGTCTCAACCAATCGTTTATACAAACTTCAAAATGTTCATCGTTTGTACCTGGAATTAAAAATATGGAATTATTATGGAATAATGTATATATTTTTTTCAGTTAATATATGTATATCAGTCATTAATAATTACCAATTTTCGAGGATGAGGAGAGACGAGAGACGTGAGGCGA
Source organism: Cyclophora albipunctata (assembly GCA_963082685.1). NCBI lineage: Eukaryota > Metazoa > Arthropoda > Insecta > Lepidoptera > Geometridae > Cyclophora > Cyclophora albipunctata. The sequence goes on along the minus strand of OY720135.1, from coordinate 2,182,236 downwards.
GGATGATGATGCCACAACAACTTCTGAACCAATATAAAAAAAAACAACAAAATACATAGCAGTTACAATTATTTATTTAAACTAATCACTACTCCGATTCGGAAGAGCTTTTCGGGTATGGTCTTTTATTAGTTGGCCTTATTATGGCATATGGTAGATTATTTGCTGTCGACAATCGACTTGGAGAACTCTACGGAGAGTTGGGGACAGTATCTGCCTCTGGCGTACCGATTCTGTCCAGTTCCACAGGCGCAGCTTCGTCGACTGTATTCTATAACCACGGGGCAGCATTCTGTAACAAACCCTCCATGTAAAAATGTTTTGTGTAAAACTTATAGAGAATGGGGCAGACTGAAAACCAGTGCTGTGGGGTGTAACAACCCCATAGCGTACACTGAGTCTGTCCTCTACATCACCGCCACTGTACCTAGTTTTAATTTCATATATTTTAGTATCTAGTTCATAGTATATAAGTATTGCTTCTTTTTATGTTCTATTTTATGTGGTGTAGAAATAAATGGTTTAAATGGTTTAAAAGGTTTCTGAATTTTGCATGATCTCTCCAACTGAACCCAATCATTTAAGTGGTTTATTTTTATTTCCGTTCTTTTTTTAGCTTTTTCTATAATCGCGTGGTAAATGTGTGCCTATGTGTTTGCAGTTTAATATTTCCAGATGCATCTGATTCGGATACTGAAACTAATTTCTTAACCATTTCATTAAAATCTTTGGAGTTATTTAATAAATTTTCTGGAGCATTATCCAACCACAGAAGTACATGAGCATTATCCAACCACAGAAGGACTTCCACGGTGCGGAAATTCAATTCTTTTAAAGTAATATTTCACTCAATATCTACCAAATGGATTTCCTTTTTTTGACTCCAATATTCTCAATAAACAATTTACTAACTTATTAAAGTGTATTGCACAAGTAACTGCATCTTCGTTTACTAATTGAGCAATGACTGACGACACTGTTTGTTGAGCCATAGAATGCGCGGCTATGTCCCCTATGCACTGTTGATAAGAGCCCGTGGCAAAAAAAGATAACGCCGTCAGTCAGTACCTTTAACAAAAATAGAGAATGTTCCATGGTCAATGATTTTTTGTGGCTTCAAGATTCATACACATGAGGCCTATCTAAATCCTATTACTTCAATATATTCACTGTTCAGTAATAGACGTGGAACTCCTTTTGCGATATCATAAATACTTACGATACTCTCGCATCATGTTGCCAGTGGCATTGAGGCCTGAAACTGCGTTAAGCGGGCGCCCGCGCGCGTAATACCGTCTCGTACGCGCGTACGGGGACGCCTCCGTGCGATGGACACCCGCGCGGGTCCCCGCGACGTAGCACTTTTGTATGAAACTGCGTGGATGGCCGCTCGAGACGGGGTTACCTTTGTCTCGACAGACAAATCTGTTTGTCTTATGGGCTTCCTAAACAGTGGTTGTATCTCTGAAAACAGATCAAAAACCAACTGTTTAGAAAGCCGATAGTTTTTTTTAAATTTCTCTTCGTCACAATGAAACGGATTATTTTCTTGTCTTAACTTCTACTCTTTTCCGTTTTCTATTATTAAAATCATCTTCAAAAAATTCATGTAATAGTAATTGTTCCATCTGTAACATCCATATAAACAGATATCTTAATGTTATGCGAAATTTAAACATTGTATCACTTACTTCAGCTTTAGATCATACACTTATAATTATACTAAAATAAATAATTAAGCAGAATTCTTAGAATTATCAGACCACTAAATAATGTTTCTATTCAATGCTTCCCTCTGATAGGCAAAATTATTGTTGATAAACCACCTAGTTCGATTATTACAAGTCAGTAATAATCGGATATTATAATAGCACAAAATGTATGGTATATTAAAGGAACCATAGTAGGTATATTAACCAATTGTCTTCTCATTACTTCAAGAAAAGCGCGCCGCGCATGTTTCTCTGTCTGTCTCTCTCGCGCATGTTTCTCTGTCTGTCTCTCTCGCGCATGTTTCTTTCTGGTCTAAAATATGTCGTTACCATTTTTTCCGTCTAGCCCCCTTTCGCAACCCGCGATAAGGAACTTCGTTCCAAAAATATTTTATTCGAAATTTGGACATTAAAAACACTACAAGTTTATTAAATAAATTTATTCAATATCCGAAGAGATAATAATATTCAGTTCAGATTCTGAATCTGCGTTATTCACATTTATAATAAAACTATCAGTGGGTTCATCAATGATGTGGTCAAGTTGAAACATTTTGTCTTCCTCTTTGATTGTGTGCTCAATACAGTCTGTCCATTTCTGCAGGTCACCTGCGCCAAGGCTTCATCTAACAATTGTTTAAATTCCGCCATTTTAAAGGTTTTATTATTTTTAAAGACGATTTCTAGATTTTCAGCAATTTTTGCAATTACAGATGACAAAGCTATAGGGCCATACGATGATGCGTCATTTTCCCGTTTACCGGGTTTTAAAAGAGGTAAGACAATCTGACATTTCCAAAAATCGGGAACTATTCCTGTAGTCATAACTCATAACCCTATTGCTTATATCTAGGTATGATGAGAGAGATGTATCACTAAGATTTACTAGAAATGAATATGATATACCATTTTCTCCTGGAGCAGACTCTTTCACTGCCGATAGTACACCCTTCAATTCTTGCATAGTAAACGGTGAATTCAATGTAGACTGATCAATTAATGATGGAGAAATATCATTAATAAAATGTGTCTGTTGCGGAACTGTGGCAGGAGCTATAGTCCATCGAAATGTTAAATTTTTTAGGCCTAACCTTGCGTTTTTTAGAGGACGCAATTTTATTTTTTTGATGTGTAGGGGGGGGTCAGTGTAAAGCTAAAAACAAGTTTGTGGGGTCGCCACCCTTGTCCCACGGCCGCAATCTTGAAAATAGGGGTTGATAAATGCACTAGCAAATGAGCACGTACAGCCTTACCATAAAAGCATGTCCAGACATTATGTGCTGTACACAGTTCTCAGCATAAATTAATTTGAAGATATCCTCGAGTCCACTACCAGACATGATATATCCAATCGCACCTATGAACGACATGAGCAAATGGAACCCACCTAATCGAACTACGACCTTCGATAGATCGGTATTAGGATCAGCAGCAGCTGTAATGTCCTTTATGTCTTTTATTTTTACTTTTCGAATTTCTGAACATTTTCGCTTATAACTTTTTTATTTATAGTTCTACGACAAAGAGTTACTGGACCAAAGTTGTAGAGAATTTAATTTGCAACAAAAATTTTAATTAATTTTTTTTATAAAATTAATAGTTAATGAGATATGGGCAATTTTATAAAAGTTTGTCAGGTGCGTAAAAATAGGTAAAAAAAAACCATTAAGTTGGGTTTTATTTCATTTAGATCGATTTTGGAATATCTATATTTCGTTGAAATAACAAATAACAAGCGAAAAATGGGACAAATATTGAGAAAATGACTGTTAAATATCAAGTAACGTGCAATTTTCTTCCACTGCGTTACACATTACTTATTATCGTTTAAAAGCCAATTAAAAGATTAAAAATATAAGAAATTGTGTTTTATTATAAAAATTAAACATATTTTCCAGAAAACTTCTTAAAATTTATGATTGGATTAAATAACATAACAAAATCAACACTTTATATCCTCTTAGTTACAATAAGATAAATTGGACGCAATAATCCTTATATTTGGCGAATAAGAGATCCGAAGGAAAACCTATACTTACGTAATAATAGCATCATGTACGAGTATTTCTAATCATAAATAAAATATTGAAATCTTCTTCATTTAATAACAAAAATACTATCCAAAATTATTTACCTCAGCAGGTGGACCGTCACTCAGTAGATCGGTATGGAAAATGTTAGGCTGAGTTTACATCTACAACTTTAAACAACAAAAAAGAAATACTTAATATTATAAAAAATAAGCTTATCCACCTAAACAAATATCACAAATATAATCGTTATAACAATCTTTAGGTATTAGACAGTCATTACAAGAAAGACATATAATTTTTTTACACGCCATGCATTTTTTCATTAATTGCAATGGCTTTCGAAATTTACATTGTTGGCATTCAGCATGACGGCTGACCACATTTCGAATAGCTGATTTTCTTTGATTCTTATAACACATATAATTTTCTTTTTCTTTACTTATTTTAGGCATCTTTTTTGGTTGTATATCAGACTTTTCTTCTTTAATGCAACACCGTTTCTTAATTACTTTATTACAATATTCATCATCCAATTTACGTTTAATAACTTTGTTGTCTTCAAAATTTAACTCTGTTGTATCAAATACTTTTAAATTAGTATCAATTAATTCTTCAATATTATTTATATCAAATAAGTTATTATCTAAAGGAATTATTATAGAATCAAAAACCGTATTATTGATCTCTCCCAATTTGTCTTGTTCTTTATCTTCAGAGCCAACTTTCATACCATCATTGACTTCTTCTAATCTGATTGTGTCTTCCTCTTTGGTTTCAAATGTCACATCATAAATCTCTTTGACTCTTTCTTGTTCTTTTTTATGCTTTTCCTCGTCTATTTCTATGTCTAGTTTTATAATGTCTTCATTTTCCTCAAAATATTGTTTGGTGGAAGTCACGGTTACTATTTTTTTTTTTTTAGAAATTGGCACGTCATGAACTTCGACTGGTACTATAATTTTATTGGATAAATTACTGCAATTTAATTCAGTTTCCTTAGTTGACTTTCCATAAGTGTGGGTATATAAGCCAAAACAATCGCACAAACCTCTGTTATATCCGCAAAAACAAGATAGCGGTCGATACCGAATTATGCCAGGTGACTTAGCAATGATTTGGTGAATCTGCATGGTGCCTGTTAAAGGTGTTAAATCTTTTGGAACCAACTGCGTTACGTTGTCTATGTCACTGTTGATTATATAAAGACATTTGACCGACTTCATGCATTTTGACAAGATCTCTACAGCTCGCTCACCATTGGAAACATCGTTCCCATAAGCAACTTGTTTGTCCAAGGACCTCTTTACTGCGCCACCTATGCCATCTGCTACTGACTTTCCATGGCCGCTCTCAGTGAATGACCATGTTGAGTAATCGAGACCCAAAACCTAAACCTCAAGACATATAAGACTATTTTATGTATATTTTATTTGCTCATACATTAACCTACCTAAAAGCCACACAGTTTCTCCATTATGGTGCAGTGATTGCATATAGGAATTGACATTGCTGTTGTCCCAGATAAATGCATCATGGTTTGCACCTCCAAATTTTGCATTTTCATTTAAATTTCTGTACTCATCATCACAAACCAATAACCAAATAAATAAATTGATTTTCGACTATCATATTATTGTATGAATAATATAAAATAGGCATGTTTCTTACCTACATTACATACATTCAGTGAATGATAGTGCTTTCGACAGTAGTACCGATACTCCTCTTTCTTGGGTGGTCCAAATATTTTTACATGTGTTCCATCAATGCATCCAATTACGCCAGGCATTTTATATTTTGCATAAAACCTGTTGGAAAAATCATTAGTAACTTTAAGAACATATACAAGCTACTCCTACTGGACGTTGATATGATCCCGAAGCATAGAAAAAAAGGGCAGTTAACAACTTTTTTTTTTTATGTATGGGGAATGCATTTACTCATCCCCGGTTGTTTGGGGAAACAACCGGGGTATGTGGGACTCAAACCCGGTACAATCGTGTCCGGTAATACCCACTAAAGTAAGGGCAGTTAGTACCTGCAATGAAAATCTTAGGTTAAATATGTTTATGAGATAAAATAAGAAATAATTAACATCCAGGGTAACGCGTTGAGAAGACTTTAGATTTGTAAGTTGCCTTAGTTCCTTACATAACAACTTAAAGGCTTTTTTGGTAAGGCGATATCTTTTTTGAAATTCGGTTTCCGTCAAATCCGTCAAAGGATTACTATAAGCTATATGGAGCAATAGCACGCACACTGGACATATAGTAAAGGTCATCTTGAGTTCTTGCAGTCGTAAACATTTTCCAGGCGAAAAAATAATTTGCTGACGATGACATCGTTATAACATTATCGGCCGGTTGCACCAAAACTTTCATTTTACGAATTCGTAAAAAGTAAACGTCATCATCATAAATTTAAGAGCAAGGCTCTTGTCGGTGAGTCCGATGCAGACTTCTCCATCTATTCCTATGTAAACGTAGAATGTAAAAAATTTTAGCGATACGTTTCACGCTTACAATATACGGTTACTTTTTACGGAAGTCAAACCCAGCTCATAACGTAAAAGGATAAGATTTTGACAAGTTAAAAAGAGTATGTAAAAAAACTGACGTTTGTTTGCTTTCTCAATTTATTTATTTACACTCCCGGACTCCTAAATCGAGCCACCTAGCATAATGATTTAGTAACGTCCATAAACGGTCCACGACCCACCGCCATAACTTACTTTTGCTTCTATGCAGCACTGCACGAAACGTTCTCCCTGCCTACGGTAGACCTTTCTCCTTCCATCGTTACCATGAAGCATGATTTTTGTCTCGTCACTAAAGAGCACCTGGCTCCAATGCCTTTGTGTCCAGCGTGAATGTTGGCGCGCAAACTGAAGGCGCGACATTCGGTGAGCACGCTCTAATTTGGGCCCATTGACTGGCTTATGCGGTCTTAGTCCACGTTCTGCAAGTCTTCTTCTCACAGTACGAGCACTAACAGCTACTCCATGAAAGTCTCGAAGCTGTTCCTGGATCTGGACTGAAGTTAGGTGACGATTTCTCAAACTGGTCGTAACCATAAATCGATCCTGTCGTTCTGTTGTTACCCGAAGGCGTGGTCCACGTAAACGACGAACATATCCCCTAGTCTCTAAGAACCTGTGGTACACTCTTTGAACTGCGGATCGGCTTATGTGGAGTTGCGTACTCACGTTTCTCTGGCTTAAACCGGACTGAAGAAGAGCCACAGCTTGAGCCACTAATTCAGGCGAAGTATCCATAATTTCAAACCAGAAACGATTAAAAAATTAACAAAAGCAATTGAGGAACTATTTCACCCCGTAGATACGAAAAAATCAATAATCAAAGCTCTTAATTTACAGTTTCTGTATTGTTCAGGTTTCCTAAAGACAACAACAACTACAGCTCTTCATTTGTTTTTCGAGATTACAAATTTAAATTTAGAACCAATTGCATGTCAACTAGGCGACAAATATGCCAGCTACAAAACTGCATAAAAACTTTTTGGTCATTCATATAATTTTTTGAAGATAAATACGTTAGAAACTCATTATGCTAGGTGGCTCGATTTAAGAGTCCGGGAGTGTATATCGTTTTTTTCTTTCTTTCATTATTCAAGACCGCTATATTCCCTGAGATGGTGTTATCACTATCAAACCTTGATGGTACACCTTTGACAGATTCGCGAACTGTATCTAGTAGAATGGCAGTTGTGTCATCCAATGGAGCAGGACCTTTTCCACCGCCAGTTTGCCGATGTGCTTTTTCATAGGAAGCTACATACTTCCTTCATTTACCAACATTCATTCCTTTTTATGTAATCCCATTAATTAAAAAAAAAACTTGAGAGGTGTCAAGGGAAACAAATAGTAAAGTAAAAACTTTACTTTTACGCGCAGTGAACGTAAACCGACCGAACTGTGAAACTTGCAACTCACACTCGCGAAATGTACGTTTACGCCGCTTAACGCGCTCACTTGTCAATCGCCACCCTTGCTCGTTCATAAAAAACTTAACTTCGTAAACTTGCATTCGCAGATTTTAATTCGCGTAGTTACCGCTAGGGGCGCTTTTTCAACTGCATACATTTCTGAGTTAACGTTGACGCGCCGTGAACGCGTAAAAAAAACTCGCACTAAGCACACCGGACTTACTTGAGTTGCTGAAGCATGTGGATGAAGCTGACTAGATGTGGATGGGGTTTCTGGAATACGAGCGTTTATACTATTTTTACAAGTGTTATCACCACTATTCTCCTAATATCTCAGAAAAATCTCTTTGTGAGACTGCCCTCAGTTTGTTCAGGGCATAGCAGGCTGAATCACCCGATTGCTCGAAAAGTAAGATGATTCCGTGCTTCGGAGGGCACGTTAAGCCGTCGGTCCCGGTTACTTTCTACGGATAGTAGTCGTTACATGAGCCATATCAGAGGCCTTAGGCGGCTCAATAACTCTGACACCAGGATTGGTCAGGGTGACCATCCACTTGATGAAGAAGACTATTCTCATCTGTGCAGCTACAGTCGACAGTTTTGCCGTCTACTGCTAACGCATGCTTCCTTTTTTAAAGTAGTTTTATGGGTCAGAGAAATAGAACCATCTGTATCACTTTCATTTGATATAGTTACAAAATTGGATGCCGGTGGCCATGCCCCCCGGGTCCGTCAAGTCGGGTGGCACGTTCATAAATATATGTACACTTATCCAAACCAAATGGTTAGGCTTTGTTCGGACTATTTAGTAGAGGTTTATGCGAAGTTTGCACAAAATCGGTCGAGCGGTTCTTCATTTATTTATTGATTTATTGATCACCAACACAATGTACACTAAAACAAGTTTGTACCCTCTCAATTCGCTTTCTGTATCATAAAATGGATTCCAGACCACAGTACAATATTCCAAGTGACTACGGACAACAACAGTATTTATGTTGACGGTCTTTTAAAATCTCTACAATTACGTAACACAAAGCTTAGGTTTCTAAATGCTTTGGTACAGATACTATCGATATGTGTATTGAACCGTAACTTGTCATCAATAATCACCCCCAAGTCCCTGATGCGATCTTCGACTTTTAAAGTAACGTGACAGAGGTTATAATCAACTACACTAATATTTGATTTCCTACAGAAATTAATAGCAAAACATTTAGCAACATTGAGATCGATTTTGTTCGCCTTACTCCACCCAGTGAGCCGGTCAAGATCATCTTGGAGCAGCGATGAATCAAGTGGTGAATTAATCACTTTATAAAGGTCATCGGCAAACATACTATACTTGCTGTTTTGAAAACATTCACCTACTTATGTCATTAATAAAAACGTTAAAAAGTAAGCGGCCTAAGTGAGAACCCTGCGGTATTCCTGACGTAACCTGAAACGGCTCTGAGAAGTACCCACCTAAAACAACGAGGGACCTTCTCCCAGATACATATGAAACGAACCAACTTAACAAGGACCCGCCAATGCCATAGTATGAAAGCTTCTTGATGAGTAATATGTGGCAGATTCAATCAAAAGCCTTACTAAAATCAGTGTAGACTGCAGCAACTGAAGAATGAGCATCGACTTGTTTAAATACGTAATGAACAAAAGAAACCAGGTTGGTTGCAGTGGACTTTGCCTTCATGAAGCCGTGTTGGTGAGGATCAATAAGCTGTTTGAAATGCCAATACAACGTAGGACAGAGAAGCTGTTCAAATACTTTGGCAAATACAGGAAGGATGGAAATGGGCCTGTAGTTCTTAACCTGTTCCTTACCACCGGCTTTATGTATCGGGACAACATGGGCTGTTATCCAGTCAGATGGAAAGATGCCAGTCTCTAAAGATTTATAAAATATAATGCACAAAAATAGCAAGCAAGCCATCTGAACCAGCACCCTTACGGTTTTCTTTTTTTTATGATTTATCACATTTTGTCCCTATGTATGCTTAGATGTTACGCGGTTTTTTAAATAGATAGAGTGATTGAAGAGGAAGGTTTATTTTTATTTATTTATTGAAAATACAAAGTCTACAGCTCTCTTAAAAAATAAATATTAATAAATAAAAATTATATGTATAAATTTAAATTCCCGAAATTTCCACGGGAACGGGCACAACGCGAGTGAAACCGTGGGGCAATGCTAGTACTCGTATGAAGATTGGAAAAACTGACATACCTAGGTGTTTAAGAAATACTAATTTGAGTATTATTGGCCATTAATATTTTATATTTTTAATTACTTTCCTACCGGCGGCGCATGTAACATACGATATTGTTTCCATATACCGAGTTGAAATGTGGATATTCATTAGTTTCATTTTATTTTTCAGTAAGTATTTCTATTCGTACGTTAGTGTGCGTCCATACTGCGGGCCTAGCGCGGTTGCGACGGCGGGCGCGAAATATCAAACGTATGAAACGCGCGTCTGTGTCCATACTGAAGTGACTAAGGCGGAAGCCTAGCGCGACAAGACCGAGCGACTCAGCGCGCGGTGGTTTCAAACGCACCGATCCGCGCGTTTTGGCCACAGTACGGGCCTAGGCGGCGAGCGACTTAACGCGCGGGCGGCGGGTGTATCAAACCAGTTCGGTCTTACCGCTCGGCGTATGCGCTTCTGTATTTGTTTTGACGTAAAATGGCGATAAATACTGAGTTGTTTATAAGTGCTATTCAATCTAAACCAGCTATATGGCAAAGCAAACATCAACACCACAGTAATCGCACAATAGTAAGAAAATTATTTATTAATTTCGTGCACACCATCTCTAGTGTTTAACACCTCCCATCTCAGGATCGGACTGTCTAGTAAAAATAGCAAATCTTCGTCCATAGTTTGCAACCTCTGATATACGTCTGATCGCTACTAGAGCTCGCGCCTCGAAGCCGAACAGAATTCGGCACTCTCTTGCCAATATTTCTGTCATTCGGCAGTTATAGTCCTCTACTAATTTTATAGTGGGGAAAATTCTTACTGCAGCGCCGTCCGCAAAATCATCAGTTAGTGGTATATGCCGTTTTTCGCATAATATTTGTAATTGTGCTGCAGTAAGTTCTCCAAAACGTAATTTTTTTAACAAATCAATGAGCTCGGTGTCGGATCTTTGGCGCATCTTAATTGTTAATTCATAAAAGGAAAACAGGCGCCATAAATGTACCTCGGCACTCAACCATGGCGGCTGCTTTCAGCACCAGTGGCCTTTCACAGGTGGCAATTGCATTATGTCACCAAACAAAATAAAAAAAATTAAAAAATAAAATAAATAAAGTTGAAAAGAAAAATTACGATAATAATAATTATATACAAGTATTATTATTTTTGGAGTCGGTGACAGCCACGGCTGAGTATAATCACAGGTAAGACTTAAGAGAAAGACACAAATTACCAAAATGTAATTCACAAATATGTTATTTGCGGAATAATGTGAATTGTAAGATTTAAAATCTGACAAACAACTGATAAGAACCAAGTACATACTAATGAAATATCTAACAAAAGAAACAAAATAATTAAAAAACAAACAAACCTATAAACAACGAAAACAAAGAGAACAAATACAAAACAGTTTTTTCGATAGAACTTTGAAAGTCGAGAATCAAAACAATATCACACTAGAAAGCGAGAATCGTAAGAAACTCAACAAAATTGCCGACAATTTGTCGAGACAGGTGTATTCTGTGGAACGTATCGTTAGCGCGATTCAGCAAACTTCGAACAACGCCATCTATTGCGAGATTAATGTAACAATTATTTAAAATGTACTGGTTTTTCCTGGCTGTCACCCATGCTGTTTTGGGGTATAATGCACGCCCATATGCGGCTATCGATCAAATACCGTAAAATGGGGTAAATTGGTCCAATCTTCACTTTCAACTGCAATTTAAACCATCTTCTGAAACACAGAGTATTTCAAGGTATATCTTTGAATGTGTGGTAAGCTGTTTTAGATGGTAAGTAACCTTAGATTTCAAAATTATTGTCATATTTTGAGATATTCAACAAAAACCCTACTGGATTCCAATTTACCCCTGACGGGGATAATAGGTTTGAAAGAATTTTAACTAGGGCTGTCACTCTATCTATCCAAAATAAGTGCCTAGGTACCTAACTAATTTAATTTTAGCCTTTTTAAAAGCCGGTAAAAACCTTTAGTTTAAGTACCTACATAACTGTGCTACTTATTGTGTGTTAATCAATTTCAAAAAGCTATCGTTCACAGCAGTGATTTTTGCCTCTTCGTTCTCTTCTTGCAGAGGGAGCCTTGCTAGAACTTGGTTAGCATCTAATGGGACAATTCCGCATTTTCTAAATCCGGCTCTTATATTTTTTCAGCATTCACACTTAGCTCATTCATTAGCAATTTTAACAGCTGTGGAAAGCATCCTTTTATTTACCCTGCCATTCCCATTTTCCCCGTAATACGGTAAGTAGTCAGTAGTATTTTAGTTATATTAATTATATTTTACTTCCACTTCAACTCAATACATGTTCTATCTGACTAAACATTTTCTCTAGACCTAAAACAAAATCTTTTGACATTTTATTATTTAAAACTATCATTTTCTTTATTTAAAAACAACATACACCAAGGTTATTTATTCTATACAACCTTCGTGGCACGCCACACTGTCACCGACTCCAAAAATAACAATACTTGTTTATAATTATTATTACCGTAATTTTTCTTTTCAACTTAATTAGTATTCATATTAATTATAGTTATATTTTGCTTTTTAGTTTTGAAGTCGGTTTTTTTAAACGAAGTTTTTTAAAATTTTATATGTATATGTATTAATATGTATGTTGATATTCGGCCTTATTTTTAAACGCTTAATATCATCATTTTATCTATCAAATGGTTTGTCCCTTTCTGACATACGCTATTTTCCAAAGAGCAAAAGAGAAAACACTCACTATCAGTGTTATAGGTTTATGAATAAGGGCGCTTTCAAATTTTGCGTTTCGTGTCGGACCGCTGCGGTGCCGAAGCGGTGCGTTTGTCGTATTGTGTACGTACGAGCGTAATAAAATTATTTCGCGGTACCGACGCCGCACTGTTGCCGAGCTGCTCGATTTGTATGAAAACACACGATCGTACGTACACAATACGACAAACGCACCGCTTCGGCACCGCAGCGGTCCGACACGAAACGCATAATTTGAAAGCGCCCTAAGGCATCAGTAATTTACCGACATAAACTACTGAACCGATTTGAATGAAATTTTGGTTCACAGTTAACAAACTTTTTAAACTCACACGATTTGCACTCATTATACTAAATGAAACGGGTCTGTATCGCGTTAGATAATTACACGTATTTACTAAAATACGTACCCGACGTTTCGAGCGGATTACACCGCTTGTGGTCACAGGATTGAGTTATCCCGTGACCACGAGCGGTGTAATCCGCTGTAATTATCTAACGCGATACAGACCCGTTTCATTTAGTATAATGGTTCACAGTTAGTACAGAGCCTGAGAAAGGACATAGGCTACTTTTTATCGCGAAATTCCCGCGGGAACGGGTACAACGCGGGTGAAACCGCGGGGTGCTGCTAGTACATATATGTTGATGTTGACTAGCCGCGCACCGCGGTGTTAACCGCGTTGTACCCGTTCCCGCGGGAATTTAGGGATAAAAGAGAGGGCGCTTAAATACTTTATTACTGTAAAGATTCATCCAAATCCGTCCGAGTTTTTTCATAGTTTTTTCGTGTAGTATTACTGATATATTCACAGATGCATTCAGCGGTTGCTATAGTGAGGAAAAGGAACAGAAGGTGATCAAAGAGTTAATGAAGACAGTTTATGCGAACACGATGAAAAAAATCGAAAATACGAGACACAGGAGACTGATGTTCGAAGAGACTCCCCATTTTGAACAGGGCTATGTTATGCACGAGATTGTTGAAAGGTAATTTATATGCTAAAGGTTTCTGTATAAGAAAGTGCATGCATTGTATATAGTAACTAGCAGCGCACGCGGTTTTACCCGCGTTGTGCCCGTTCCCGTGGGAATTTCGGAATGAAAAATAGCCTGTAACCTTCCCGTTGAATGTGGCTTGTAACTTGTAATGTTATTTTTTCGCCTGTAATGTCCCACTGCTGGGCAAAGCCTCTCATCTCATTAAAGATTAGTACAGTGAGGAGGATGTCGTAATCACCACGCTTGCTGCGGGTCGGTGATCTCAAATCCAAGCCATGTTTGAAAAGTAGGAAACATGTTTTCGCTGGACCCGGGACCTCAGTGTTGGCAGGCGAGTGCACATACATTCCACTAGACCGAGGCGTCGGGCGTTATAATAAACTTTATTTTCAAATTTGTTCCAGACTGCGTCGACAAGTCAGTTTGAACAAGCAATTTCTTCAGTTGAAACCTGACGCTGGTGGTAAGAAAAAGAAAGTGTAAGTATCATGCTTCTTCTTCATCGAGTGGATGGCCAACCTGACCCATCCTGGTGTCAGAGTTACTTTGCCGCCAAAGGCCTCTTGTAACGACTACTATCCGTAGAAAGTGACCGGGACCGACGGCTTAACGTGCCCTCCGAAGCACGGAATTGTCTTACTTTTCGGGCAATCAGGTGATTCAGCCTGCAATGCCCTAACCAAACTGAGGGCAGTCTCACAAAGAGATTTTTGTGAGATATTGTCCCCACCGGGAATCGAACCCGTAAACTCCGGATCGTGAGCCGAGCGCTCCAACCACAAGACCACGGAGGAGGCTGCTACCAGAAGTTCGATCGATATTATATGAGTAAGATTCAGAAAGGAGATGGAACTTCATTTGTTTAAGTTAGTTAAATCGTATCTTATATTACAGCTCTACGGACCGTGAAGTGATAGGAGGTTGCAGAATTTTGAACCACATTCAACAAACACATATGGAGGTGAACTACTTAGTTAACATAATGCATGAAATACCCCGAAAATACGGGCACAAGAAAGAATTCATGCTTCATGCTCCGCCGAAGAAGTCAAAGAAATCCCAGGCATTTGATTTAGCTCGCAAATTAAAGAGGCTCTCCAGAGAGAAGGCTAAATTACGAAAACAGCATATGAAACTGCTAATGCAAGCTGCTAAGAGAGGCATTGTGGGCGACACTTTGGGCCCGAAGACTACCAACACGCCGTTCTACAAAAGATGGCCCATAGAGTACGGCTGGGAGATCAGAGATTTATAAAAATATCGTGGTGATATAATAAAATTGCAGCTGGTTTCTTAAGTTTAAGCGATCACTCATTTTGAATATAAACTACGCTTAAAGCGAAGTGTAACCGCTTCGCTTTTATTTTACACTAGCAGCGCCCCGCAGTTTTACCCGTGTTGTGTCCATTCCTGTGGGAATTTCGGGATGAAAAGTAGCCTATGTTACTCGTGGATAATGTAGCTTTCGAATGGTGAAAGAAGTTTTAAAAACGGTCCAGTAGTTTTTGAGCCTATTCATTACAAACAAAGTTTTCCTCTTTATAATATTAGTGTAGTTGTAGATTTTTATCTGTCTTTTCGGCCACGTAACAGGAACCGTGGTCAGAGAAGACTGAGGTGTTATGCGTCTATATAAGAAAAAGTAAAAATATCGCAGCTACCGCCAAATAATGTAAAATAAAAGCGGTGTATGCTTAAAGGTAAGACCGCACTATAGCGACACTGCAGCGGAAAGGCACGCCCGCGGCATCGGAGCGGCGCGGTATTACCTAGCCGCACTTAACTGCTGCGGCACTACAGCGAGCGGCAAATTTTTTTTATTTCACTTGGTTACCTGACGAACATGATGGACGGAATAAGTGAGGAAGTGATAGTGGTAGCTTTATTATGCGAAGAGGCAGAAAAACTGGAAAGATATAAAAAGCGGTCTATATGGGTGCATGATATTCCTAATTCTCGTTTCAAAGAAGGAGAATATCACAAGCTTTTTCCAAGACTCTTAAGAGACCCTGAACGATTTCATACTTACTTCAGGATGACAAAAGAGAAGTTTTATGAATTGTTGCAAATTAAAAAAACCTCATATAGAACTACAAAATACATCTTTTCGCGCCTCCGCCGCCGCGAGCTATACCGCACTAGCAGCAGCGGAGCGGAGCGGCGCGGCGCGGTGCGATGCGGCATAATATTCTCCAGGAGGCAACTACGCCGAGCCGCGCCGCGCCGCTCCGCTGCAGTGCTACCTGTAGTGCGTCTTATTTCTTAGGAAACAGTGGAAAGAATATTTTTCTGGCCGCGCCGCTCCGCCGCCGCGACGCGCCTCTCCGCCGCTGCGCCGCTCTAGTGCGGTTTCACCTTAAACGTTTCAATTCATTTGCAGCTGTTTTCTTATGAAATTTCATGAGTATTGAGTACTTCGAAATTAATGAGAGTTCACCTTAATGTAGGCGACAATAATTAAGTGCTGTCATATGGAATTGTTGGCGCTGACTGGGTGTCAATTGTATATGCACTAGCCGCGACCGCGTTGTGCCCGTTCCCGCGGGAATTTCGGGATAAAATGTATCCCATGTGTTATTCTGATGTATAACGTTACTTTTACTCTCCCCGTTGAATGAGAGAATAAATGCGGGTGAAACCGCGGGGCACAGCTAGTTACAAATATAATTCTCGAGATTAGCTCGAACAAACAAATGGACTTACAAATTTTACCTCTTTATTATCTACTAGCAGCGCCCCACGGTTTCACCCGCGTTGTACCCGTTCCCGTGGGAATTTCGGGATGAAAAGTAGCCTATAACCTTCCCGTTGAATGTGGCTATCTATTACAAAAAGAATCATTCAAATCGGACGGATAATTCCTGAGATTACCCCGAACATACAAACAAACAAACTTAAAAATTTTACCTCTTTATAATATTAGTAAAGATATCAAAATCAATGCCACTTTTCGTTGTAATTTTATAACTCAAGAACACGCTATCCAAACCAAATGTTTAGGCTTTCTTCGGACTATTTATTAGATGGTTTATGTGAAGCACAAAATCGGTCGAGTGGTTCTTAAATTCCCACGGAAACAGGCACAACGCGTGTAAAACCGTGTAATACATATAGATAGTTAAAAACTTTATTGCTTGTAAAGACACAAAAAATGGTAAGTACATAAAATTACAATGAAAGAAACATACACAAAAGCCGAATAAAATGACAGTGATGAACAAGAAATGAGCAGTGTGCAATAAGACAAAGGTTCGGCTCAGTGAATCATCTGTTCAAATAACAGTGTACAAGCGCTTTTGCACGAGGCACCCAGGAGCGGTCAAATGAAAGTCAGTGTGTTGGTTGTACAATATTTAGGGATTTCAACGGGACTTATCTAAACGCTTAGAACACAACGTTAGCGTGTTTTAAAGTTGCCAGTAACGCCATCTAGTAGAAATAGTAGGTAACTAATTTTATTATTTTTTACATCGATATGCATTTGTACAAACAGAACACTGATATTTTGCCTCTCCCACAAATGTCACTTCACGGACGGGACGCGCGAGAGATTTATTCCAATTTTCCAACAGCCTCCGTGGTCTTGTGGTTTAAGCGCTCGGCTCACGATCCGGAGGTTCCGGGTTCGATTCCCGGTGGGGACAATATCTCACAAAAATCTATTTGTGAGACTGCCCTCAGTTTGGTCAGGGCATAGCAGGCTGAATCACCTGATTGCCCGAAAAGTAAAGACGATTCCGTGCTTCAGAGGGCACGTTGAGCCGTCGGTCCCGGTTACTTTCTACGGATAGTATTCGTTACACGAGCCATGTCAGAGGCCTTTGGCGGCTCAATAACTCTTGACACCAGGATTGGTCAGGGTGACCATTCACTCGGTGTAGAAGAATTTTCGAAACCACCGCGATTAAATGTTTATTAAGTACTCATACACCTAATAATCAAAACTGTTGCTTTGGGCGTTTCTGCGTCTAATTTGAGACAATTTTCTCCTCAAGTTGATTCTGAATTTGGCTTCCGTTTCGTTGCCTGACGTTTCCAATTCAGTCCGCGGCCTGTAGTCCATATTGCGGCCTGTAACACAAATAGCGTGTAGTATAAACAGCTGAAGAATTTATTTGTTTGTTTGAACGCGCTAATCTCGGAACTACCAAAACGATTTGAATAATAATTTTTGTAGTCACAACAAATGGGAGGGTAATACAAAAAAATCGTAATACACACATAATACAAAAAAATAAAAACTTGAGAGGCGTCAAGGGACACCCGGATGGAACGAAGTTTATTTATTATCAACAAAACTAATCGTCGCGACACCACACTGTTCAATGCGAAATAGAAAGACGAAACGAAAATATCTAGCTTGCTTTCAATAAGAGAGAGAGAGAGAAATTGACTCTCTCGCGTATGTTTCTCTGTTCGTCTCTCTCTGGCGTGCGCAAGTTTCTCTGTCTGTCCCTCTCGCGCATGTTTCTCTGTCTGTCTCTCTCTGGCGTGCGCAAGTTTCTCTGTTAAAAAATGTCGTTACAATTTTTTCCGTCTAGCCCCCTTTCGCAACGCGCGATAAGGAACTTCGTTCCAAAAATCGGATTGGTAGTTTAAACTCTTCCGATTAAGGGCCGACACTGCGTTAAGCATGGGCATGCCGCGGTTTCATACAAAAGTGAACCGTCGCGGGCGCCCGCGGCGTACGCACGCCGCGTGAGGCTTCATACATGCGCTCGAGGCGGGCGCACGCTTTAACGCAGTGTTGGCACTCAAACTCTTCCGATTTATATTAGCCGAGGTTTTCCCGCGTTGTGCCCATTCCCGTGGGAATTCCGGGATGAATAACCTTCCTTACCGTTGAATGTGGATACACATTACAAAAACAATTATTCAACTAGGATTGCTAGATTCTGAGATTAGACTTTTTTCCCCAAATTCCCACGGGAACGGGCACAACGCGGGTAAAACCGCGGGCGCTGTTAGTGAGGTTTATATGTTAGTTCGTACGAGTAGCGTTCGTGATGGTCTTGTTCTGGTCGTACCATGTCACATCAGGGAGGAGGAACTTCGGAGGGATATGCTGAAAAAGGAAATTATATATTAAAACACCTCTGTATGTTAAAGCTTCTCTCCCCGCACTGTCGCTGTCGCTCTCGCTTCACCCACCTCCTGATGAAGGTCACCGAATGTGACCGAAACGTGTTGAGGAACTCTCAACAGTAGCCTCCAGAGTACGTAAGTTCCCGTTTTAATAAATAATAATGACATCAACGTACGTTTCAATTAATAGTAAAATAAGAAAATTATTGCGAAAACCCGATTATTAAAATATCTGACGTATTAGGGCCGATATTGCGTTAAGCGTGCGCACGCCGCGTTTCATACAAAAATGAACCGTCGCGGACGCCCGTCACGTGCGCCCGTCGCGTGTGGCTTTATTCAAAAGTGAACCGTCGCGTGCGGTGTCATACAAAAGTGAACCGTCGCGTGCGGTGTCATACAAAAGTGAACCGTCGCGTGCGGTGTCATACAAAAGTGAACCGCCGCGTGCGGTGTCATACAAAAGTGAACCGCCGCGTGCGGTGTCATACAAAAGTGAACCGCCGCGTGCGGTGTCATACAAAATTGAACCGCCGCGTGCGGTGTCATACAAAATTGAACCGCCGCGTGCGGTGTCATACAAAAGTGAACCGTCGCGTGCGGTGTCATACAAAAGTGAACCGTCGCGTGCGGTGTCATACAAAAGTGAACCGTCGCGTGCGGTGTCATACAAAAGTGAACCGCCGCGTGCGGTTTCATATAAAAGTGAACCGCCGCGTGCGTCCGCCGCGGGCGCACGTTTAACGCAGTGTTGACCCTGACACTTGTAAGAATACATCTAAGTTTAAACTTATAGTTTTCTTGCTTTACTAAATGTATTGGAAGGACCACCATCTTGGAATCACTGGCAACTTTGGGCGGGTCTCGTGGCCAATATTATAAAGAGGTAAAGTTTAAGTTTGTTTGTTAGGGTTAATCCTGCGTTATGAGAGCGTGGAGACTACGCCATGCTCCTCACTGTACTGATATCTTCAGTGATTCAGTATTTGACCAGCAGTGGGACATTATAGGCTTATACTTTTTTTCTTCTTTTGCTAGTAAATTAATATAGTTACTATAATTAGTTATTCATCGAGTGGACGGTTACCCTGACCAATCCTGGTGTCAGAGTTATAGAGCCGCCAAAGGCCTCTGACATGGCTCATGTGACGACTACTATCCGAAGAAAGTAACCGGGACCGACGGCTTAACGTGCCCTCCGAAGCACGGAATCATCTTACTTTTCGGGCAATTAGGTGATTCAGCCTGCAATGCCCTAACCAAACTGAGGGCGGTCTCACAAAGAGGTTTTAGTGAGATAATGTCCCCACCGGGAATCGAACCCGGAACCTCCGGATCGTGAGCCGAGCGCTCAAACCACAAGACCACGGAGGCTGTTGAATAGTTAGTTGAATATAGTTACGTGTAACAACTCCACTAGCTCGTCTATTTCTATCTCCAAAAGTTTCGCTTTTTTTACCAGCTGCACCATGCTATGGTGTCGCCCATTCTGATAGCTCAAATAAACCATCGTTCTGTAATTCTCGAGGACAGTTCCTGTAAGGAAAAAGTAAGAAGTGCTACGATTCGATCCGTCTTATTAATAAACGAGGTGTAACTAAAAACATTATTATAATATGTTTTGTCTCTTTTGCTCTTCGGAAAATTGCGTATGTCAGAAAGTGACAAACAATTTGCTAGCTGAAATGTTCTTAATACGCGTTTATTAATGGCCCGAAGTCATTAGGGTTCCGTTCCCAAAGGGTAAAAACGGGTCCTTATTACTGAGACTTCGCTGTCCGTCCGTGCGTCCGTCTGTCTCAAGAACGGTGATAGCTAGACATTTGAAATTATCACAGATGATGTATTTCTATTGCCGCTATAACAACTAATACTACAAATAAAATAATACAAATATTCAAGGGGAGCTCCTATACAACAAACGTGATATTTTGCCGTTTTTTAAAGTATGACACCCTCCGTGCGCGAGTCCGACTCGCACTTGGCCTGTTACAACAGAAAAATAGAGTATACATCCATATATCCTCACAAACTATTGGAAAATTGACGACATTAGTCCACATTTTAAGACAAGTTAGGAAAAATTTAATATACAATCATACAGGGTGATTACGGGGTCGTGGAGCAAGAAAGAAGCATTTAACTTACTTTCTCCTAATCATCACGATAGGTTAGGACTAACAGTACACCAGCGACTTATTTTAGTCAGAAAAAAAAACTGCGATAATTCGAGATCATGGTCACCCTACTATTTCCCAAGAAAACTTATGTCAAGTAATATTAAAAGTAGGGTGACCACGCATTTTCAGTCAATAATAATTTTTAAATAAAAATAGATACGTAAATAACGAATCATCTTTGTTTAAATTAAAATAAATACAGGTAGCATCGCAATCATTTATTTACTGAGTCAGAAAAAAATGGTTGGGATCACGACCCCGAAATCACCCTGTATATCCTCACAAACTTTCGCATCTATAATGTTAGTACGGTAGGATACATTACCCATTATTAAACCGACTGAATAAGAATGTAGGAATGAATATTTTGTCCGAGCTATGTATCTCACTTGACGTAGTTTATATCTTGCTTCAATGTGTAGTTCGATAATCATATCTTTGAGGCGTAGTTTGTTACTGTAAGTCATGCCGTCCTTAGGGATGCCGTTGGATAAACCTTAAATTGAAATACATTGGTTAACGTAACGTGCTCAGACCCGTCAAATGTTTTCTAAAGTACGGTCGCGTAGCAGGAAGAATGTCATCCATTTGTCTCTGGCACTCGTACACAGCGTTCGTTAACAGCCTCCGTGGTCTTGTGGTTTAGGAGCCCTCACGATCCGGAGGTTCGGGGTTCGAATCCCGGTGCGGACAATATCTCACAAAAATCTCTTTGTGAGACTGCCCTCACTTTGGTTAGGGCATTGCACGCTGAATAACCTGATTGCCCGAAAAGTAAGATGATTCCGTGCTTCGGAGGGCTTGTGAAACCGTCGGTCCCGGTTACTTTCTACGGATAGTAGTCGTTACATGAGCCATGTCAGAGGCCTTTGGCGGCTCTATAACTCTGACACCAGGATTGTTCAGGATGACCATCCACTCGATGAAGAAGAAAAACGTACTCGTTCTCAGAGACATCAAATGCTTTCTAAAGTACGGACGGCCACCAAGCAGGAAGAATGTCGTCCATTGACCTTTATCTATATATGTCTCTGTCACTCGTACACAATAGTATTGCTGTTTCACTCCACCAATGTAATGTGGCGAGTGAGACAGATAAAATAAAACAAATATTCAAGGGGCTCCCATACAACAAACAATTTTTGCCGTTTTTTAAAGTACGGAACCCTCCGTGCGCGGGTCCGACTCGCACTTGGCCGGTTTTTTTATACTATGTAGTGAAGCCACGTTAGCATAAGTATTTATAATTTTATTTACTCACTGAATAGTAGAATCCCAATAAATAATATCATTTTTCATGTATTTATGCCCATGTTAATTACGAAAACGGAATTGACGATAATAGTAATTTAATTTTTTATGATAATGATTAATCATATCTCAATTTTATGGTAATTATTTTTTCATTGCAATAATTTTAACAAGTTTACCAATTAAAACAAACATCGAAATTTGTATAATCATTCGTCCTGTAGTGTAACTAATATCCGAAAATTATTTTTCTATTAATAAAAAAAGCAAAATTACGTATTAGTCTGTAATGTCCCACTGCTGGGCAAAGGCCTCTCATCTAGTGAGATGAGAGGCCTTTGGCCAGCAGTGGTAAACTTGTACTGATATCTTGAGTGCAAGATGTCAGTACAAGTTTGAAAAAAGAGCGGCTAAGTGCGAGTCGGACTCGCCCATCAAGGGTTATATCGCAGAAAATAATATATTATTAAACTTCTTGTAGTCAAAAGTAAAAGAGGCAGCCCTTTACAGGAATCGTGCTCAGAGAAGTATTCTGTTTCTGTACTGCTGTAGCTAAAATTAAATGGGCCGAAAAGTGTATCCGAAATAAAATATAGCTTCAACGCAGTTACCATACTGAAATTATTTATTTACTATAAATCAATAAATAGTAAACATGAAAGTAAGCAAAGAAAATTGGAATCTCGTTAAAATTGGAGTAAAAGTGATTTTTGTTGGTATCTGTAAGTATTATATCATCTACCTATACTATATTATAAAGCTGCAGAGTTTGTTTGTTTGAACGCGCTAAGCTCAGGAACCGGTCCTATTTGAAAAATTCTTTCAGTGTTGGATAGTCCACTTATCAAGGAAGGCTATAATAGGCTTTCATCCCGAAATTCCTACAGGAACGGGCACAATGGGGGTGAAACCGCAGGGCGCTGGTAGTCGGTATGTAGTCACAAACCTTCGTCTTGAATCAATCTGTTTGTTGGTGAAAACTGCATGAAAATCCGTCTATAGAATTTTCGAAAATCCTTTCTTAGTGTGCACTTACGTCACTTGAAGAACCTTCCTGCCAACTTTCATGTTTCTAGGTGTAGCGGTTGAGGCTGTGCGTTGATTATCAGTCAGTCAGGACTTTGAATTTTATATATATAGATATAGATTTTAAAAGTCTTTCTCTGCAAGAACATATATTCTTGTGGAAACCTGTTCACCGCCCAGTTTTAGTTTACAGTGCCTATTTAAATGACCTTGCTGATGGCGAATTAGAGGCATTGGGTGAACTAAAGCCATATCCGAACGATAAATTTTTAAAATCAAATCGCGCATTTTGGATCGTACGCCTCACACACGTATTGGCTGCTGGTGAGTATATCGGATGTCAGATGTCGTATGTCGGATGTCTGATTTCGGATGTCGGATGTCTGATTTCGGATGTCGGATGTCTGATTTCGGATGTCGGATGTCTGATTTCGGATGTTGGATGTCAGATGTCGGAAGTCGGGTTAATGATTTTTATGCCGCATGTTTCTCTGTCTGTCTCTCTCTAACGCAAAAACTGTCGTTACAACTTTTCGTCTTAATTTTTTCCGTCTAGCCCCCTTTCGCAACGCGCGATAAGGAACTTCGTTCCAAAAGCAAACACGCAAACTCAGAGACGTAAAGATGTAAATGAGATTTTGACATGTCACGTCTTTCTATTTCGCATTGAACAGTGTGGTGTCGCGACGATTATTTTTGTTGATAATAAATAAACTTCGTTCCATCCGGGTGTCCCTTGACACCGCTCAAGTTGTTTTTAGTTAAAGTTAAGTTTAGTTAATCGTAGCGCTCATGGCGTAATTTGACTAAGCGATATTAACTAATAGCGATCGTTAAGCAATGTGCAGCTCGGACACTACTTGGATGGGTGGCCGATAGTGGCATTTCTATCTGAGCGCTACCGTGCTGAAGGGCACGTTAAATTGTCGGTTCCAGTTGATTCATCGTTAGACCATGTCGTCACCTTTAGGCGGTCTAAAAACTCCGACACCAGGGTTGGCCACTGACCTATAAGAACTTTGTTAGTTAAAGTCTTCGATCAACAATACACAACTAGATGTCGGGTCGGCGCAAAAAATACGTCTCGGGGAATAACACCTCATTTGAAAAGTGAGCTCTTATTTTATTCATAAGATTTGCTACTTTATTGCTAGGTGTCATGGTTGTAATTAGGTTGAACTGTTTTAAAACTTTTATTTCAGTTCGGTAGTAAACAAAATAAGCTGTCACACGTTATCCACGCGGACAGTACTTAGCTTTGATTTTGTACGTGACCCGATATCTAGTTGTGTATTGTTGATCGAAGGTTAGGTACAGTTATAATTTGAATAACAGTCGTGTTAATTAATCTCTTTAAAACAGAAGCGATGTATCTCACACATGCCGTAGATGACTTCGTGTTCCCTTTCTATGAAGAAAACTATATGCAGTTTAGTTCAGCTCAATTGATGGCTCAACTAAAGACGATATACGAAAACATGCTAAAGGTAATTACTTTACATTTACTTATACTAGCCCGCCCCGTTCCCGCGGGAATTTCGGGATAAAATGTATCCCATGTGTAATTCTAATGTATAACCTATATTACTGTCAAGTTTCATTCAAATCTGTCCAGTAGTCTTTTCGTGAAAGAGTAATAAACATACATACATCACAAACTTTCGTATTTATAATATTAGGAGGATTTTTAGTAAGTGAGTATCAGCCTGTAATGTCCCACTGCTGGGCAAAGGCCTCTCATCTCACCGAAGTTATGAACATAAATAAAAAATAAACTAATATTGTAAAGAGGTAAAATTTGTAAGTTGTTTGTTTGTTTGTATGTTCGAGTTAATCTCGGGAATTACTGGTCCGATTTGAATAATTATATTTGTAATAGATATCCACATTCAACGGGAAGGTTGTTTTTCATCCCGTTTCCATGGGAAAGGGCATAAGGCGGGTAAACCCGCGGGGCGCTGCTAGAAAATTATACTCAACTAGCAGCGCCCCGCGGTTTTACCCGCGTTGTGCCCGTTCCCGTGCGAATTTCAGGAATTTATATACATATAAACCTTCCTCTTGAATTACTCTATCTGTTTAAAAAAAACCGCGTCAACAACGTGAACAGACAGACGGACAGACGCGGCCGGGGACTTTGTTTTCTACACTAATATTATAAAGAGGAAAACTTTGTTTGTTTGTAATGAATAGGCTCAAAAACTACTGGACTGTTTTTAAAAATTCTTTCACCATTCGAAAGCTACATTATCCACGAGTAACATAGGCTATTTTTCATCCCCAAACTCCCACAGGGATGGACACGCGGGTAAAACCGCGGGGCGCTGCTAGTATAATATGTAGTGATGCAACAAACCCACGCGTTTTCACTGAAGCGGAGCGGAGCGGGGCGGAGGTCAACTGGCTAATCACAACGCATTACGAAACGATTTTGACAGTGACAATGCGTTGTGATTTTGACAGTGACAATGCGTTGTGATTTTGACAGTGACAATGCGTTGTGATTTTGACAGTGACAATGTGTTGTGATTTTGACAGTGACAATGCGTTGTTTGACAAACACAATGCGCTCTGATTAGCCGCGTACCCACCTAGCGCACAGGCTCGCGAGGCAGCCTCGGTGTCCGGCTCGCGAGCCAGCCTCAGTAGTTTTGAGGCCGCCTCGCGAGGCAGGCTGAGCCATCATAAGTCGTGTATATTCAGCTGCAGCTATTTTACTAGCTTCGCGCGCGAGCCAAAACATAACCGTACCCATCTAACACACAGCGCTCACCGAGGCACCTTTGAGCGCGTCAAGTTTACCGACAACAGATGGCTCGGGGCCGAGCCGTGCTCAGCCGAGCAAACGCGCGCCCGAGGCACGTCCACACCAGCCGAGCATTTGGCTCGCGAGCCTGTGCGCTAGTAGGTGGGTACGGGGCTATTGGTGAATCGGGTTCCTCTTCAACAGAAACGCAACCTTAGAACGGGTTTCTGCAGCATACGTTTACTCACCAATTTAACGTTAATTTCAGTCTCAACAGACGCGTAGACGTAAGAAAATAAAAAAATCAGGGTTCTATGCAGGGATGTTAGGGAGCTCCGTAACCGTGACCGAAACTGTCGGATATCCGATACAAAAAATTATCCGTAACCGTAGCCGAATCCGAAATAGAAGTTTCGGATAATATCGGATAGGGGCGGAGCCTAATTGAGGCACGTTATGGCAAGTTGTTTTGATCGGCCGGGCGCAGCCGACACACAAGCCGCACGCATTGTTTGTTTTCTTCTGTTAAATTCCTTAAAAATCTAACATCCGTAACCCGTTTTCGAAATTAACGGATAATCCGAAATAATTTGATATCCGCATCCGAATCCGTATCCAGTATAATAAATCATTCCTATATCCGTATCCAATCCATATCCGAAATATCATCAATAACATCCCTAGTTTTTTGGCATTTTAGCATTTTAGCTAACAGCCTCCGTGGTCTTGTGGTTTGAGCGCCCGGCTCACGACCCGGAGGTTTCGGGTTCGATTCCCGGTGAGGATAGGTATCTCACAAAAATCTCTTTGTGAGACTTTCCTCAGTTTGGTTAGGGCATTGCAGGCTGAATCACCTGATTGCTCGAAAAGTAAGATGATTCCGTGCTTCGGAGGGCACGTTAAGCCGTCGGTCCCGGTTACTTTCTACGGATAGTAGTCGTTCGTTACATGAGCCATGTCAGAGGCCTTTGGCGGCTCTATAACTCTGACACCAGGATTGGTCTGGTTAACCATCCACTCGATGAAGAAGAAGAAGCTATCAAATGGTTTGTCCCTTTCTGACATACACCATTTTACGAAGAGCAAAAGAGACAAAACCTTTATAAAACATTCAATTGTTAATGTCATTAATATGTCATTTTTATTTTATAGACTTACCGTAAGTATTCCGATCATGCAAAGTTTAAGGATTCGAATAAACATGGCGTACCTGAACTGTTGAACGCATTCCAAGATATTCGTAAGTACACACTTCGCCACTATTCATATTAATACTAGCCGCGCCCCGCGTTGTACCCGTTCCCGCGGGAATTTCGGGATAAAATGTATCCCATGTGTTATTCTGATGTATAACCTATTACTGTAAAGTTGCCTACAAATACGTTCAGTAGTTTTTCCGTGAAAGAGTAACAAACATACATCCATACATCCCTCACCAACATTCGAATTTACAACATTAGTAGGATAATATAGCTGCAGTTGTTCTAAACTAAACAAAAATGCGAGCGACCCCACTATATCTATGAGAATATCGTAAGCGCGATCTAGAAAATGTTTACACTAGCGACATCTATTGCATCGCGAGGAACCACCGCGCGGACACCACAGCCTCCGTGGTCTTGTGGTTTAAGCGCCCGGCTCACGACCGTTCGGGGTTCGATTCCCGGTGGGGATATCTCACAAAAATCTATTTGTGAGACTTTCCTCAGTTTGGTTAGGGCATTGCAGGCTGAATCACCTGATTGCTCGAAAAGTAAGATGATTCCGTGCTTCGGAGGGCACGTTAAGCCGTCGGTCCCGGTTACTTTCTACGGATCTAGACACGCGGCAGCGTGTCAAGCCAAGTTCAAGCAAAGAAACGGCTAGCCAGCGCCGAGTGTAATATTACACGAACCACTTGGTGCCACTTTTGACCCTTTAGTAGTCGTTACTTGAGCCATGTCAGAGGCTTTTGGCGGCTCTACTAACTCTGACACCAAGATTGGTCAGTGTGACCATCCACTCGATGAAGAAGAAGACCGCGCGGAACACCTAGTACATAATATGTACATGTAGATAACTCATGAATGAAATGAGCCGATGGAATAAGAAGAACTACACTGAACTAAAGAGTGATTGAGCTAGGAGTGGTGAACTAGCGCATTTTAATCGCTCACTCATGAGTTACCCACGACTAAACATTATGGTGCCGAAACCAGGGATGTCTCACATACTGTTACTCCGTTGAATCGAACCGGCGACCCCCAACACAGTGAGCGAACACTTGCTCTGGGACAACCAACTTTTAATTTAAATTCATTTTATTTCGAACTAGCAGCGCCTCGCGGTTTACCCGCGTTATACCCTTTCCCGTCGGAATTTTGGGATGAAAAGTAGCTTATAACCTTGTTATTGAATGTGGCTATCCATATCCAAAAAATATATTCAAATCGGACCTATAGTCCATGAGATTGACCCGTAAAAACAAACATTACCCTTAGCTGGAGTCGGGGGTCAAAAATTACCCCAACGAAACAGATTTCTCATCATAACTTTGCAGTTATAATTCCTACACTCCTGCGCGTTTACGTAATCTCATTACGTCGCGGGGTGCGGCGGGTGGCGGACGTGCGTCACTCTAACTTTTCTGGAAGCGTAGGTACGTATACGCTTGGGGTCAAAAATTACCCCCAACTTAGACTGTCATTTTTTATCTTTTACTGATTTCAATAAATGTTTATATTTTTTGTTAATTAGAACATCTAAGAATTTAGAGATATAGAGTATTTTTTTATTTCATTTTAAGTTTTTTATAAAAAAATAAGTTTCTTAAGTTGACTTGAAAAATAAGTATGGAAAATAAGTGAATACTTTATTCTAAAAAAATGTGTGATTTTCTATTTTGAAATGTCCTAAATATTGATAGGTTTTTAGATTTTATGTTGTTTTTTAATAAATAAAAAGAATAATTTAAAATATATGGATAGTTTTATTGTTATGCCTTATCAATTTACTGGGGTCACTTTTCACCCCCGACTCCAGAAATGTGTATGAATTTTAGCGACTCCACCTAAGGGTTTAAAAACTTTACCTCTTTAAAATATTATTAACTCCGTTAACGGATACACTTCGCTTTTATTTTACATTATTATCTGACGTTTCGGCCCCTTTACAGGAACCGTGCGCACAGAAGACTTTAGCTATCAAATGATTCGTCCCTTTCCGACGTACACTATTTGTCAAAGAGCGAAAGAAACAAACCACTTTAAATCACTGTTTAAGTTAAATATCGATCATTAATAGGCGGATAGTGTTTGCTCAAACTTAAGAAAACCAGTATAAATTAATTTTATTTCAGAGTCCGACTATCATAAGATTCTTACGATCAAACGGCTTCACGAGAAGTTGGAAAGAGAAAATAGAGCTAAGCAAAAGGCTATGCTGAGAAATGTAACAGAGAGGAAACTTAAAAAACAGAAAAAATTAGCATTAGAAAATGCCAAAAAAAGTCAAATGTAATGGAAGTCGCATTAGAAGAGTCAAATAGTGTGTTACTATGAAACCCAATGTTTCGCGAAATTGGGTTTCTTAATAACACTCTTCTTATAAACTAAAACTCTTCTAAACTCACACATTGAAAATTACAACACTATGATCCCAGGGCACTGACCTCTATTATATACACTGGACAGGCTGCTGTCATAATAATTTTGTGCCTATTTGAGTGTCGCCATTTTGGCGCTGTAGGCCACTGTAGGCACGCTGTAGGCAGATACGAATGTCCATGGAACTAAAATTAGATATGACTTAAGTCGGCTGTGACTAAAATTAATTTTGACGATTACTGCAAGCAAATATTAAATATGTGTAGTATTTGCTTGCAGTGAGTCAAAATTAGTTCTCGGGACACTCGCAGGGGCGCTTCAAAGTGCCACACAAAATTAGCTGTCATTTGTATGGTAACAGCCAGTCCAGTGTATATAATAGAGGTCAGTGTCCCAGGGATATTATTGGCCAATAAAGTCATAATAAACAGAGATTATAACTAAATGCATTACAGTTGCTTACAGTACAATAAATAAACATTATAAACAGGCAAATGCACTTGAGAGATGTAAACAAAATATGTAATAATCCTAATCCTAACTTCCTAACTTATTATTATAATATTATTATTTATTATTTTATTATTTTATATTTTTTTGACAATTTGTCTTCTCAGCCAATGGCTGGTATGCACTACATTACGGGCCGAAAGCCAAGTAAATGTAGCGTATGAGTGAAGGTAATGTTAAGATGAGTTGTTCAGTTGTGGTTCCTTGTCATCTAATTCCATGAACTTTCTCACTATTCGGCAGGTGTTCATTATGGCAGCTTTTTGTATAATAATGTAAAGTGATTTATTTAAGTCTAACAGTTTCAAACTATGGTGGAGATGTTTCGGGATGATACCAGTGGTGGAAAGAACTATTGGCACAACATAAACTTTGTTTTGTTTCCAGATGCGCGTGACTTCTTCTTTTAGTTCGGCGTATTTGGTGATTTTTTCTGAAATGGTTTTCTGCAGGTTATGGGAGTTCGGGACGGCGATGTCTATCAGGTAAGTGATTTTGTTCTTTTTGTCTTGTAGTGTTATGTCAGGTCTATTGTAGTGTATAGTACGGTCGGTGAGGATGGCGCGGTCGTAGTATAGTTTATATTCGGGGTTTTCTAATATTGTTTCAGGACAGTACTTGTAGTAGGGCGTGTTGGTGTTTAGGATGAGTTTGTGTTTTATTGCGAGTTTTTGATGAATTATGTTGGCTACTTGGTTGTGTCTATGGGTATAGTCGGTTTGAGTTAGGGTAATGCAAGCTCCGGTTATATGCTGTATCGTTTCAGGTTGGGCGTGACATCTGCGGCATTTATCGTTAGTGGCTGTTGGGTCTTTTATTATATGTTTACGATAATTTTTTGTGTTAATAACTTGGTCTTGGATTGCGATCATGAAACCCTCTGTTTCAGGAAACAGAGTGCCTACTTTAAGCCATGTATTTGATGCTACAGGGTCTATGTGTGATTGTTCCAGGTCATGAGGGTGTCTGCCGTGTAACGTTTTCTTCTTCCAGTTTTCTATTTTTCTATTTTGTGGTTCTGTATGGTTGTTAGTTTGTGTTTCAGGTGGGAGGAAGAGGTTAAGCGGAGTGTAGTTCTGGTCGTTCTCGGTTACTGCTTTATGAATGTCGCTAGATTGTGCTTTATTATAAAAGAATCGTTTTAGTTGGGAGGTATGTTTTTGCCATAAGTTTTGTATGTCTATTAATCCACGTCCTCCATTCTGTCGTTTAATTGTAAGTCTCTCTATTGCAGAATTAGGGTGTAGATGTCTGTGTTTAGTAAGGGTAGAGCGAGTTATTCTTTCGAGTTTTTCAGTATCAGTCTTAGTCCATTTAATGATTCCGAAGGAGTATGTTAATATTGGGATGGCGTAGGTATTTATTGCTTTTATTAAATATTTTCCAGTTAATTTGGTTTTACATATGGCAGTAACTCTATGTTTATATTCTGTTGTTAAAGATTGTTTTATGGTGGTATGATCTATTCCTTTAAGCTGATTGTAACCGAGGTACTTGTAAAAGTCTGTGGATTCTAAAGCCGTTATAGTTGCATTGTCATCAATTATTATTATAATATTATTATAATATATTATTATAAACTACTGAACCAATTTGAATGAAATTTGGTACACAGTTACTCCAGAGTCTGAGAAAGGACATAGGCTACTTTTTATCGCGAAATTCTTGCGGGAACGGATACGACGCGGGTGAAACCGCGGGGCGCTGCTAGTAATATAATAAATCATTTATTTCAGATAACTATGATCCATACAATGTTAGTAACAATGAAATAATTTAATCCTAGCTTAAATAAGCATCATAATTTTTCTTTTTATTTTATTTTAAAAACCATGTATGGAATAAAATGAATGTATTTTGTATAACGCACGTCCAATAAAATTGTTGGCCATTTGGATCTTTACTGGTGCCAAGGCAAATAATTAAATTATATTATTTGTTCTATACAGTCAATAATATGTCATAATGTCTTTTACCAAGTATTTCTGTGAATTTTCATAATAAAAAAAATGTCTATCTGTTCCGAGAAATCTTAAAATAGATACGATAAGCTTTAAAGCTTAAAAATATTAATAAAAAAATTGTTTAAAAAATATTTATCGAGTTCGAGTCGACGCGCAAGTATTTAGTGTCTAATTTATAAGGGAATATTATTATCAAGTCTCAAATATAGTTAAATCTACTAATGAAACAACCCATCTAAATAGCATTTTTATTCTACACTTCCTATTCATTCACCATGAATTTTATTTGATTGATATTCATACATGTCATGTCAAAATCTCTTTTGAAGAGCTGCCTGTCCATTGAAGCTGAGCGGGCTGGCGGAGCGGAGGAACGGACAGATATAAACCAATAGGGTTGCATGAAATATCTGACAGGAGTTTTCTGCAATCCTATCACTACATAGTATAAAATAAAGTCGTCTCTGTTTCGTGTCTGTTTGTCTGTATGCTTAAATCTTTAAAATTACGCAACGGATTTTGATGCGGTTTTTTGTAATAGGTAGAATGATTCAAGGGGAAGGTTTTTATGTAAAAAAAATCCCGAAATTCCCACGGGAACGGGCACAACGCGGGTAAAACCGCGGGGCGCTGCTAGTTGGTTAATATTTCTAACACCCTAAGGCCTTTGCCACACTTGCCGGATCTTCTGTCGCCGATCTTCCGCGACGGAACGCCAATACATATTATCACTACATAGTATAAAACAAAGTCGCAATTTTTGTCTGTTTGTCTGTATGCTTAAATCTTTAAAATTACGCAACGGATTTTGATGCGGTTTTTGTAATAGGTAGAGTGATTCAAGAGGAAGGTTTTTATGTAAAAAAATTCCCGAAATTCCCACGGGAACGGGCACAACGCGGGTAAAACCGCGGGGCGCTGCTAGTCACTACATAGTATAAAATAAAGTCGTCTCTTTTTCGTGTCTG
Source organism: Cyclophora albipunctata (assembly GCA_963082685.1). NCBI lineage: Eukaryota > Metazoa > Arthropoda > Insecta > Lepidoptera > Geometridae > Cyclophora > Cyclophora albipunctata. Next base: position 2,149,252 of record OY720135.1, on the reverse strand, counting down.
TCACACTGTTTGTCTGTCTGTATGCTTAAATCTTTAAAATTACGCAACGGATTTTGATGCGGTTTTTGTAATAGGTAGAGTGATTCAAGAGGAAGGTTTTTATGTAAAAATAATCCCGAAATTCCCACGGGAACGGGCACAACGCGGGTAAAACCGCGGGGCGCTGCTAGTCTATAATATAAAAATGAATCGCTGAATCTGTTGCTAAGCGCATAACTTCAGAACGACTACACCAAATTGGATGATTCTTTTTTTAATGTGTTCCTTATTGTGAGGACAAGGTTTTTATATAAGAAAAATAAGGAATAAAAATCTCAAAATTCCCACGGGAACGGGGGCGCTGCTGGTGAAACCGCGGGGCACAGCTAGTTGCATATAATTTACGCTGCGACGGAACGACCGATCTTCAAACAAACTATTGATATTGATCGAAACGTGTGTAGTTTAAGATAAATACGTGAATTTCGTAAAATCAAAGGTTTGTTTACATCAATTGCCAAAAAATTAGAAATCTACTATACAACGTAGTTTTATCAGAGGAGTGACGTCACGCTTCTCTGATTGATGTTTAATGTCACGTGATTAAACGCCTCATTTTGTCGATTTTATTTTCCAAAAATATTATTAATCTTTTATTATTTTTGTAGCAAAGTTCATTATTTATTTACTAATTATCATGGTTAATTATTAGAAACTAAAAGCCATCCGATTCATTCTTAGTGGAAACAAGCCTATTATTTATTATGTTTTTCTCGAATATGCGCGTTGAGACTAGCGCTCTGTGAGTACCGTGTGGTGCACACGACACACTGAAACGGCTTCTCGCCGCTGTGGGTACGAATGTGGTTGTACAGCACTTTGTTGGTCTGTAAAAAATCAAAAATTTTAATTTAAAAAAATTAAAAAAAATATATTTTCAAAAAGAAAGAAAAACAATGTCAATTTAAAAAACCAAGATCAATTTAAACCGGCCTTTCCGTGGTTCCGTGTGGTTCCGTGTGCGAGTTCTACTCGGAACTCCGTACTATAAAAAACAGCAAAAAGTCACGTTTGTTGTATGGGAATTAAATATTTCTTTTATTTTATTTTTGTTGTTAGAGCGGCAATAGAAATACATCATCTGTGAAAATTGCAACTGTCTAGCTATCGCCGTTCTTGAGATACAGCCTGGTGACAGACGGACGGACGGACAGCGAAGTCTCAGTAACAGAGTCCCGTTTATACCCTTTGGGTACGGAACCCTAAAAACCTCATTGTCAAAACGGCTGGACCGATTTCAAGTAAAATTACAAATGTAATAACCCTAAAATAAGTAAGATGCAACACCACACAATCACGCACACACACACATGCACACGCGCCCAAACACACACACGTCAAACCGGAGACCATTAGTCAGACCGGTACCGATATTTTAACGTGCACTCCGGTAGCTTAAACGTAGAAATGTCATGATAATCCTATTTTTATAATTGCGAAAGTTTGTGAGGATGTGTGTATGTTTGTTACCCTTTCACGTAAAAACTACTGAACGGATTTGGATGAAACTTTACAGTAATATAGGTTATACATCAGATTAGCACATGGGATACATTGTATCCCGAAATTCCCGCGGGAACGGATCGGTATATAAACGTACAGTGAACCCTTTCCCGCACACGTTGCATATTTTGTTTTTCGCCGGCATTATTCCATCGTGCACTCTCTTGTTATGTTTCACTAATTCAGCATTGCGAACGAAATTCTGAAACAATAAAAATAGTTTTATTACTGGCAACACTATAGCTCCTCAAATCTATACTAATACTAGCTGCGCCCCGCGGTTTCACCCGCTTTGTACCCGTTCCCGCGGGAATTTCGGAATGAAAAATAGATGTTGTCCGATTCTCAGGCCTACCCGATATGTACACAAAATTTCATGAGAATCGGTCGAGCAGTTTCAGAGGAGTTCAACCACGGTACCCGTTCCCGCAGGAATTTCGGGATAAAAAATAGATGTTGGCCGATTCTCAGACCTACTCAATATGCTCACAAAATTTCATGAGAATCGGTCGAGCCGTTTCGGAGGAGTACGAGAACGAACATTGTGACACGAGAATTTTATATATCACTACATAGTATAAAATAAAGTCGTCTCTGTTTCGTGTCTGTTTGTCTGTTTGTCTGTATGCTTAAATCTTTAAAATTACGCAACGGATTTTGATGCGGTTTTTTGTAATAGGTAGAGTGATTCAAGAGGAAGGTTTTTATGTAAAAAAAATCCCGAAATTCCCACGGGAACGGGCACAACGCGGGTAAAACCGCGGGGCGCTGCTAGTTAGATTATTAAAGCTGCAGAGTTTGTTTGTTTGAACGCGCTAATCTCAGAAACTACCAATCCGATTCGAATATCTCTTTTTGTAATGGATTAACACATTCGACGGGAAGGTTATAGGCTACTTTTCATCGCGAAATTCCCACGGGAACGGGCACAACGCGGGTAAAACCGCGGGGCGCTGCTAATAATAAATAATTAAATACATCCATACAAATTCACATACGGTTAATCAGACCCAAACCATTAAGTAATCTGTGCCCAAACTAAGCTCTAAGCTTGTATTATGGAATCTAACTCACTGATACTACTACTTATACATACACATGTTTGAGTGTGCTACGATGCGTAGGTGGGAGTGTGCTACGATGCGTAGGTGGGAGTGTGCTACGATGCGGAGGTGAGAGTGTGTTACGATGCGGAGATGAGAGTGTGCTACGATGCGGAGGTGAGAATGTGCTACGATGCGGAGGTGAGAGTGTGCTACGATGCGTAGGTGGGAATGTGCTACGATGGCGAGGTCAGAGTGTGCTACGATGCGTAGGTGGGAGTGTGCTACGATGCGGAGGTGGGAGTGTGCTACGATGCGGAGGTGGGAGTGTGCTACGATGCGGAGGTGAGAGTGTGCTACGATGCGGAGGTGAGAATGTGCTAAGATGCGTAGGTGGAAGAGTGCTAAGATGCGTAGGTGGGAGTGTGCTACGCTACGATGCGGAGGTGAGTGTGCTACGACGCGGAGGTAAGATTGAATGCATTATGTGAATACCTTATTGCACTGTTCACATCTATACTTGTAAACCTCGAGGTGCACCAAGTTATAATGGTCCTTCATATAAATCTTTTTGGTGAAAACTTTTTTACAATCCGGACAAGGAATTCTGCAATAAAAATATCATTCAAATTTTATGGTACTATCCGTATTTCTTTGGAGGGTAGTATCTTATAGACAGGGTCATATTATCTGTCTGTCTGTAGGTCAGTCTGCTTGTCTGTAATATACATACTTAGCCCTCTTCCTCTTCGTATGCACCACACTATTGCTCAAGTGCCATCTATATTTATAAACAGTGTCATAATGTCTGTTACATTCAACGCAGTAAGCTGGTAGATTGTCTGTGTGACACAATTTGTTGTGCAACCATAGACTGTTGTATCGTGGGAAAGTTTTACCGCAAGGGGTGCATTTGAGGGGTGTGTGGCGTTTTCTAAAATATAATACAGATATTAATTTCATAAGTAGGAGTATTAGCCTGTACTGCCCACAGCTGGGCAAAGGCCTCTCATCTCACTGCAGATATCAGAGTACAGTGCTGCGAAAGTTTGTGAGGATGTATGTATGTATGTTTGTTACTCTTTCACGAAAAACTATTCTACGGATTTGGATGAAAATTTACTGTAATATAGGTTATACATCAGAATAACACATGGGATACATTTTATCTTGAATTTCCCGCGGGAACGGGTACAACGCGGGTAACACCGCGGGGCGCGGCTAACATATTGATATATTAACTGTAAGTGCCGGTGTGCGCTTGGCGTAGTTTGACTGAGCGATGTGAGCTCGTTGCCATGGTTAAGCATCATGCATCCGGTTACTTTCTACGGATAGTAGTCGTTACATGAGCCATGTGAGAGGCCTTTGGCGGCTCAATAACTCTGACACCAGGATTGGTCAGGGTGACCATCCACTCGATGAAGAAAAAGCATCGTGCAGATGGGTGGCGTGGCCGATAGTGGCATTTCTATCTGAGCGCTACCGTGCTGAAAGGCACGTTAAATTGTCGGTTCCGGTTGTTTTATCGATAGACCATGTCGTCACCTTTAGGCGGTCTAACAACTCCGACACCAGGGTTGGCCACTGACCTATAAGAACCTACTTACCGGATGTGATCTTTAATACAATATTTCAACTTGAAAGATATTCCACAATAATCACATATATATTTTTCGTGCCATTTCTTGTAGTGTTTGTAAAAATCACGGCGATTGCTATAAGAGAAAATGAATGTGTTAACCTGTAATGTCCCACTGCTGGGCAAAGGCCTCTCATCTCTGTAGATATTAGTACAGTGAGGAATATTCATAGTAACATGATAGATCGTAATATCCCACAGCTGGGCAAAGGCTGGGCAAAGGTCTCTCATCTCACCGAAGATATCGGTACAGTGAGGAGGATTAAATGCAAGCTTAAAATATCAGTAAATAAAATATAATACATACGAGATCATCTAATATATAAAATTCTCGTGTCACGGGGTGCGTGGTTGAACTCCTCTGAAACGGCTCGACCGATTCTCATGAAATTTTGTGTGCATATCGGGTAGGTCTGAGAATCGTACAACATCTATTTTTCATCCCGAAATTCCCGCAGGAACGGGTACAACGCGGGTGAAACCGCGGGGCGCAGCTAGTATACTATCACTACATAGTATAAAATAAAGTCGTCTCTTTTTCGTGTCTGTCTGTCTGTTTGTCTGTCTGTATGCTTAAATCTTTAAAATTACGCAACGGATTTTGATGCGGTTTTTTGTAATAGGTAGAGTGATTCAAGAGGAAGGTTTTTATGTAAAAAAATTCCCGAAATTCCCACGGGAACGGGCACAACGCGGGTAAAAGCGCGGGGCGCTGCTAGTAATATTATAAATGTGAAAGTAACTTTGTTTGTTACGCTTTCACGCCAAAACTACTGAACCGATTTGCATGAAATTTGGTACACAGTTAGTCCAGAGCCTGAGAAAGGACATAGGCTACTTTTATCCCGAAATTCCCGCGGGAACGGTTACAACGCGGGTGAAACGGCTAGTCTTTCAATAAATATTGTTACTTACACAAACTTAAGTCCACAAGGTATACATTGAAATATTTTCCTATGTACCTTTGTATGTTCATCTGTATCAGGACACACGGACATACAAACGACACACTTGTATATATAGCTGTGTTCTTGTATATGATGTATTAGTTTAAATTTGTGTTCAAAAACATTATGACACGTGTTGCAAATGTATGGTGTGATCTGAAAAAATAGTAGGGAGTAAGTTTAATTATAAGTACATCTATTTTACTATTAATTGAAACGTACGTTAATGACATTATTCATTATTTAAACGGGAACTTACGTACGACGGACACTACTGTCGAGAGTTCCTCGACACGTTTCGGCCACATACGGTGGCCTTCATCAGAAGGTGGGTGAAGCGCTCGCGACAGCGTCTCTCCCCGCACTCACGCGTACGTAAGTTCCCGTTTAAATAAATAATAATTATACATCTATCCTAACTAATATTATAAAAGAAAGTAACTCTGTGTTTCTGTCTGTATGTTTGTATGTCTGTCTGTTACGCTTTCACGCCAAAACTAATGAACCGATTTGAATGAAATTTGGTACAGTTAGTCCAGAGCCTGAGAAAGGAGATAGGACAATGACATAATACTTTTTATTGCGAAATTCCTGCGGGACCGGTACAACGCGGGTGAAACCGCGGGGCGCTGCTAGTAAATCTATAATTTCTGTATCCTAATATTATAAATGCGAAAGTTTGTGAGGATGTATGTATGTTTGTTACTCCGTCACAAAAAACTAATGGACGGATTTGGATGAAACTTTACAGTAATATAGGTTATACATCAGAATAACACATGGGATTTTTATCCCGAAATTCCCGCGGGAATAGGTACAATGTGAGTAACACCGCTTGGCGCGGCTAGTAATATATAAGGGAAAACAACGTTTGCCAGCTCAGGTAGTAACTACATATTTAAAATACATGCCTACCTTACCATAAGTAAGTGCGAGTAGGTAGTGGCCAACCCTGGTGTCGGAGTTGTTAGACCGCCTAAAGGTGACGACATGGTCTGACGGTGAAACAACCGGGACCGACTGCTTAACGTGCCCTCCGAAGCACGGTATCGCTCAGATAGAAATGCCACTATCGGCCACCCATCCAAATAGGGGTCGAGCTGCACGTTGCTTAACAATCGCAATGAACTAACATAGCTTATACAAACTAAACTACAAGCGTACCTTACTATGAAATTTATTGAAATGTTCCAAAAAATTCGGGAATTTTTTGAAATTTTTAGAACACATTCCACATTTGATTCCTTTTTCCAAAATTCCATCACTTTCTTTTTCACACAAACTATCATTCCGTCTCACTCTTACAAACAAATTCTCGAATTTGCTTTCCAAAATTCTGTATTTTATTTTTCTATTTGTTTCTGCTTTTTTCAAAGCCCATTTACTTTTGACTTTGTTAATTTTATTTTCATTTTTGATTTTGTTTTCTGAAGAATTATTTTCGAAGATGTTTTTTTCATCCAAACTACAATTTCGCTTCAATACTTTTTCTTCATTAAAATCTATGAATTCAAAATCATCATAATCGGTGTAGCATTTTGCTGAATTATCAAATAAATATTCCTGTGTAGTTAAATTCTTGTTACTTTTATCATCATTAGAGCTAAATAAATATATAATTTCTTTATTTTCATTATTTGTCACCTTAGTGAGACTTGATAGGCTGATTAGATCCTGAAAAAAGAGTAGTTTGTAATGTCCCACTGCTGGGCAAAGACCTTTCATCGCACTGATGATATCAGTACAGTGCAGAGGATGTTATCATCACCATGCACAACCACTGCAGGTGATTTTAACCATGAGATATGCATGATAAGAAAAGATATCTATTCTATATTCTAATATATAAAATAATCCTCTGAAACGGCTCGACCGATTCTCATGAAATTTTGTGTGCATATCGGGTAGGCCTGAGAATCGGACAACATCTTTATTTCATCCCGAAATTCCCGCGGGAACGGGTACAACGCGGGTGAAACCGTGGGGCGCAGCTAGTCTAATTTATAAAATTCTCGTGTCGCTGTGTTTGTAGTTAAACTCTTCCGAAACAGCTTGACCGATTCTCATGAAGTTATGTGCTAATCAGGTAGGTCTGAGAATCGGACATCATCAATTTTTCATTCCCCTAAATGACCACCCCTTAATTTTTTTATGGCAAAATAACGTTTGCCGGGTCAGCTAGTCCTTTTATAATAAAGCTGAACAGTTTTATATACTGTTTGTTTGTATGCACTTATCTCAGAAACAACCAATCCGATATGAATAATTCTTTTTGTAATGGATAGCTTCATTCAACGGGAAGGTTAAAGGCTATTTTTCATCCCGATATTCCCACGGGAACGGGTACAACGCGGGTACAACCGAGGGGCACTAACTAGAACTATAAATAAAGCTGAGGACTTTCGAATGCGCTTATCTCAGGAACTACTGGTCCGATTCAAGATCCAGAATCGAGATCCAGAGGCAGACCCAAGACTAGGTGGACGGATGTAGTGTCTAAGGATTTGGCTGAGTGCAAGATTTCCGATGACGACGTCGACGACAGAGCGAAGTGGAGGAGAAAAATAAGAAAGGCTGACCCCACCACCATGTGGGACACATGGCCAGGAAGAGAAAGAGGGTAGGTAGTGGATAGCCACAATTAAGAGGTTATAGTCTACTTTTAATCCCAATATTCCCACAGGAACGGGTATACTACTGTTGAACCCACCTGTTTGTTGTTAAGTATGAAATTAGCTCTCTCAAGTTTGATAAGGAATTTCCGAATATTATTTAGCAATGAAATGCATTCCCAGCACAATAGTATGTCTAATACATCATCAGGATTATTCTGCAAAGGTTAATAAGTAAATAAGTACCTAAGTATTTGTCGGTAATGTCCCACAGCTGGGCAAAGACCTCTCATCTCACTAAAGATATTGGTACAGTGTAACAGTAGGTACTTAAATTAAATACAACAGTAGTTAAATAAAAACCAAAATAAGTTAAGTGTAAAGAATACTAAGAAAGAATTTCTTTCTTGGATGGTTCCATTTTATTTAGAATCAAGGTGCCAAATAAAATATACCAAGTATTATTTATTTGTAATGTGCCAATTATTTAATACCACATTTACATACCAAGGAAGTATTATTTGTAATAATGTTTGCATATATTTCTTTTAAATCGCCCAGTTTTGATAACTTTCGACCGACACTAAGACATGTACGACATTGCATTGAAAGATTAATATTAATGACCTCCTTTTTAATACAGATTTCATTCATTTTCTTTCACAAAACAAGAAAATGTTAATTAAATTCAATTCAACAATAAACACAAACAAGAATCAGCTGTTTCCGATTTATTGAATAGACTGTTACGATTTTTGACATTTGCGATGAAATGACATTGACAACTGACTTACAAAATGTTTCCAGTTAAAAAAAATTATCCCGCGCCCCTGACAAATTATTATGGGATTGGACTAAATGGATGCGGTCTTGGAGTTACTAGATTACTTGAATATTGAAATTTCTCACAGTTTCACCTCGTCTATTCCTGTCCTATAGGAATTATCAAAATAATGGAGACACAAGAATTAAGTCTTAAGAATAAAAATCAAGAATTTATTCAATCTTTCACACAAAATAATTACTGTATTTTCATAAATTAACGATTACATAATGCATTGCAATAGGTACAAAATATTATGCATTAATAAATAGAATATTTCATTATGACAATATTAACACTAATGGTAGGTCCTTGCATATTATTATTGCAACAAACCGCACATAAGGTGTGTTTTAATTGAAGCAAAGCGCAATTGCCCAATCACAACGCATTGAAATTGTCAAACAACGCATTGACATCGTCAAAATATTTTCGTAATGCGTTCTTCTTCTTCTTCATCGAGCTGATGGTCTGGAAATTCCCACGGGAACGGGTACAACGCGGGTAAAACCGCGGGGCGCTGCTAGTGACTAATAAAGGTGGGTTTCCATTCCAGCGAAGCGGAGCCGTGAGGAGCTCGGTCGACCAATCACAATACATTACGTAAAAGATGATTCCGTGCTTCGGAGGGCACGTTAAGCCGTCGGTCCCGGTTACTTTCTACGGATAGTAGTCGTTACTTGAGCCATGTCAGAGGCCTTTGGCGGCTCAATAACTCTGACACCAGGATTGGTCAGGTTGACCATCCACTCGGTGAAGAAGAAGAAGTATATATAACCCACACTCCAACAAATGTGAACATTCTGCAATACAATACACTATTTCTTATGTATAGGTATTTTGTAATTTGTGTTGAAATTAAAGTCATCTTAGCAATAAATAGAGTTATGTACAATGCAAGCTTATGATACAATTTACTATAAACAAGATGTCTTATTATTTATTTACAAAATATTAAATTTTACAGTAGGCGATGATCATTATGTACTTAGTCGTGACAAAAATGCAGTCAGATACAGTCAACAAGTCCACTGCTTACTGTTGACTGACTCAGTTAGCCTGCAGTGAAAAAACTTGAGAGGTGTCAAGGGACACCAGGATGGAACGAAGTTTATTAATTATCAACAAAAATAATCGTCGCGACACCACACTGTTCAATGCGAAATAGAAAGACGAAACGAAAATATCTGGCTTGCTTTCTATAAGAGAGAGAGAGAGAGAGAGAGAGAGAGAGAGTGAGAGAGAGAGAGACACACAGACACAGATACATGCGCACGCCAGAGAGAGACAGACAGAGAAACATGCGCACGCCTGGTTTCACTGTCTGTCTCTCTCTGGCGTGGGCATGTTTCTCCGTCTGTCTCTCTCTAACGCAGAAAGTGTTGTTACAACTTTTCGTCTTAATTTTTTCCGTCTAGCCCCCTTTCGCAACGCGCGATAAGAAACTTCGTTCCAAAAATTGCAGTTATTGACAATCAGTTGTCACACTCATAATTCCAGTGCAGTCGCTAAAAAAAGACATAATATGTTGTTACTAGGTACTAGGTCAGTCAGTAAGCTAATCATGTAGTCAATCAGTCAGTCAGTCCCGCCGCACGTCCCGGTGCAGTCGTCTGACGTGTCGTGACAGACACGAGTGCCAACTGAAGCGCGCGGGACAGCGACTGCAGGCGTACGGCGCGGAGCCCGAGTGCAGTGCAGTCACGTGATTTAGGAGTTTGCTTTTATTCTGAAAAAAATATATTCGCTTATACATTTTTTTCAGCGTTTCTGTTCAGTTCTGACAGTTCAATGTTGCCAAGTTAAAAAAATTGTGGTCCCCACAAATATGACTCACGATTTAAATTAATTAGTTTTTTAACTAATACGAAGTGTTAATACAGTGTTTCTAACAAAAAAAAATTATCCGTAAATTTTTTTTTCACCAAAATTCTGAAAAAAAATATTTTACTTACCGGAAATGATTTTCCACAATGGTCACACAAATGTTCCGGTTTTATTTTTTTATGTATCACTTGTCTATGGACGTATAAGGAGGTATGACTTCTGAATACCTGAAAAATAAACCTCTATTGTAGATCAAACTCACTCACTGAAGATATTACACGAAGCCTATTATGACTGTTGTCTGGCAGTGAGAGCGCTTACTGTGTCGGGGGTTGCGGGGTCGGTCAACGGACTGACAATATGTGAGACATAGTTGTTGACGACGTCTGGGTGTCAATTATATATTCTTATAAAGTATTTGTGTATGTATATGTAGTAGTATCAGTGAGATTTCATAACACAAGCTTAGAGCTTACTTTGGGTCTAATTAACCGTGTGTGAATCCGCGGGCATAACTTGTCTAGGTATATAATGTAAAAGTCACACCTGACTGACTCACTGACTGATATATCAACGCGCAGCCGACACTACTGTACCTAGAAACTTGACATTTGGTACAGGGGTTCCTTAATGATGTAAGTGAGCACTGAGATAAGATTTTGCGAAATTCAACCGCTAATAGGGGGTGGCTCTTTCACCCGAATTGAAGCGAGGGCGGCCGCTACTATAATATTTTGTTTACTTATTCACCTCCTCACTGTTCTGATATCTTCGGTGGGATGAGAGGCCTTTGCCCAGCAGTGGGACATTACAGGCTAATACTTTACTGTACTTTATTAATGTCTGTAGCCAGGGGCGTAGCTACCGCCGCATCTGCCGTATCAATTATACAGGGCCCCCGGGCCACGGGGGCCCCCAAGGAGAATAAATATTTAAAATTTGATTTTTATTTGTAAAATGGTTAAATTATGTTATGATAAATAAATATTTCTTTTCACAATATTTTGTTTCTTTTGTGAAAAATTTTGACCCCCAAACAATATAAGGGCCCCCAAACAATTTTTTATACCGGGTCCCGCCAATGCACGCTACGCCACTGTCTGTAGCACATTTACCTTCTGACAGTCCGTGCACGTGTGGACATAGTTCTTGAGATGCTCCCAGTCGACGTGTTCTTTTAATCTCGTTTTGGTCGCGAACCGCTTGCCGCAGTCACTGCACATGTATCTGTAACCACGGCCCGATACTGGTTAAGTAATTAGCGTGTAATGCCCCAATGCTGGGCAAAGGCATCTCGTCTCACTGAAGATATCAGTACAGTGAGGAGGATGTCGTAATCACCACGCTTGCTGCGGGTCGGTGATCTCAAACCCGAGCCATGTTTGAAAAGTAGGAAACAGGTTTTCGCTCGACCTGGGAATTGAACCCGGGACCGTAGTCTTGGCAGGCGAGTGCTCATACTACCGAAGCGTCAGATATAAATGTACAATAAAAGCGAAGTGTTTTCAAAATCCTAGTAAATCCGAGTTATCTTTATGAACATACTAGCAGCGCCCAGCGGTTTTACCCGCATTGTGCGAGGAGGGTCTATATGTATAAAAATTCCCGAAATTCCCACAGGAATTATATTAAAATATTTTACACTACCCTTCCCGCAGTACAACAATTAACTTAATATTCAATCCTTACTTTCCTGTAGTTTAACTCACTAATAAGAATTATCCTGGCCTTTCCCACGGTATAACTAACGGACAAGTATTATTAAGTAGTAAGATGATTCCGTGCTTCGGAGGGCACGTTAAGCCGTCGGTCCCGGTTACTTTCTACGGATAGCAGTCGTTACATGAGCCATGTCAGAGGCCTTTGGCGGCTCAATAACTCTGACACCAGGATTGGTCAGGGTGACCATCCACTCGATGAGGAAGAAGTATTATCCCCTTTCCCGCGGTATAACTCACTTGAAATCGTCTTCGGACACGTGCTTCCTGCTCACTTGCATGTGTTGCTTGTACGTTGCAAGCGAGGAGAACGTCCGGTTGCAAGGCTTGCATACTAACTCACCCTTGGCTCTGAAAAAATATATATATTGAATTGAATCTACATTAAGAATTCTCTTCGCTTTCATTTGACACTAGCAGCGCCCCGCGGTTTTACCGGCGTTGTACCCGTTCCCGTGGGAATGTCGGGAATTTTTATACATATAAACCTTCCTCTTGAATCACTCTATCTTTTTAAAAAAACCGCATCAAAATCCGTTGCGTAGTTTTAAAGATCTAAGCATACATAGGGACAGACAGCGGAAACCGACTTTGCTTTATACTATGTAGTGAAGCGCTCTCACTGCCACTGTGCCAACGGGCTTGTCAATTGTCACAAACGGTATAGACAATTCACCTGAGCGTATGTGTCTGTACATGGCGCATCATATTCCCTCGCCACTGGAACTTTTTCCCGCAGTGAGGGCACGAGTACACCTCCTTACTGGAGTACACCTTCGTTTTGATGTCACCCACTTCCGCTGACAGCGCTTCCGGCGATAGTTCCGAGTCTTTTAGCTTCCTGTAAGTGTTGCCAGGGCAAAAAAAATGGTAGAATTTTGGGTGACATATGATATGACATATACATACATCCTACTAATATTATAAACTAGCAGCGCCCGGTTTTACCCGCGTTGTGCCCGTTCCCGTGGGAATTTCGGGATTTTTTTTACATACTAACCTTCCTCTTGAATCACTCTACCTATTACAAAAAACCGCATCAAAATCCGTTGCGTAATTTTAAAGATTTAAGCATACAGACAAACAGACAGACACGAAAAAGTGACGTCTTTATTTTATACTATGTAGTGATGCGAAAGTTTGTGAGGATGTATGTATGTTTGTTACTCTTTTATGAAAAAACTACTGGACGTATTTAGATGAAACTTTACAAAAATTAGATCTCTTTGTGATGTAGACAAAATCTAGACATATTGCGATTTAGACAATTTGAGATTAACACTTCCGTTTATTTAAAACCCCCAGCTTCACTGTATACTAGCAGCGCCCCGCGGTTTTACCCGCGTTGTTCCCGTTCCCGTGGGAATTTCGGGAATATTCATACTTATAAACCTTGCTCTTAAATCACTCTGTTAAAAAAACTGCATCAAAATCCGTTGCGTAGTTTTAAAGATCTAAGCATACATAGGGACAGACAGCGGAAAGCGACTTTGTTTTATACTATGTAGTGATGTATAGAAATAGATCTTACCTCAATTTAAGTTGTATTTGATGTTTCGAGCTATTTTTCACATGCTTCTGTAGATTGCACGTCGTTGTAAATGATAAACTGAAAATTAAGCATCATATAAGAAAACCGCCCACGAATTTATCCGACCCGTATCCGTTCCCGAGGGAATCCCGGGATATAAATAATAAAATTGTGAACTTTCATCAAATCGCGCGTTAATTGGTCTATATAACATACTAACTAACTTGCGACAACCACCGACAATTTAACGTGCCTCCGAAGCACGGTAGCGCTCAGATAGAAATGCCACAGTCCACCCATCTGCACGTACGTTGCTTAACAACGCAACAAGCGCTACAACCGGGACTGCTCAAGCACGGTAGCGCTCAGATAGAATTAGTAAATAATCAGTTATTTCCTGATTGCCCGAAAAGTAAGACGATTCCGTGCTTCGGAGGGCACGTTAAGCCGTCGGTCCCGGTTACTTTCTACGGATAGTAGTCGTTACATGAGCCATGTCAGAGGCCTTTGGCGGCTCAATAACTCTGACACCAGGATTGGTCAGGGTGACCATCCACTCGATGAAGAAGTTATTTCCCCACTAGCCTCACCCACAAGGCTCGCAGAACGGCTTCCTCTTCTCCCCCGCCTCTATCCTGTGGGTCTCCATGTGTTTCCGGAGGGAAGTCTTCCAGCGGAAAGTCTTGTTGCATTCCAAACAAGGGAATATGTCTTCAGATATCATCCTGGAAATAATCACAAGTTAGGTAAGAAACGTAGAGCGGGTTGTTCCAGTTCACGCTCACGTACCAGTAACAATACTTAATGTCAGTGTTAACAGACGTCAGTAAATGAAAAATCGTGTCTTTCTACTGGCCTGAATAACTTTAACGGACTGTCGTTTATGTTATGAAACAATGATATGTATTTAACAGCGTCAGAATTCGTTAACTTTTTAACTAACTTATGTTACGATAACCGGTATATAAACAACATTAATAAAGATATTTACTAATATTATAAAGCTGCAGTTTGTTTGTTTGAACACTCTAATCTCAGAAACTACTGGTCCGATTCGAATAATTATTTTTGTAATGGATAGTCAAATTCAACGGGAATGATATATAGGCTATTGTTCGACTCAAATTTCCCACGGAAGCGGGCACAACGCGGGTAAACCGCGGGGCGGTGCTAGTCTATACTAATATTATAAAGCTGAAGAGTTTGTTTTGTTTGTTTGTTTGTTTGTTTGTTTAAACGCGCTAATCTCAGAAACTACTGAACCGATTTGAATAATTCTTTCACTGTTAGATAGTCTATTTATCGAGGAAGGCTATAGGCTACATTTTATCCCGAAATTCCCACGGGAACGGGCACAACGCGGGTAAAACCGCGGGGCGCTGCTAGTCTTTAATAATTAAATTTTGATCCGCACTTGAGCTTGAGAAGATTTTTATTATAATACTAATTTTATTTACTTTATTTGAAAGCGCTTGTCTCAGAAACCACCATTTCTCCGATCCGATTTTATCTCCGATTTTAAGGCGAGGATATGTGAAAATAACGCGCATAGTCGCTACTTTGACGATCAAATATCAACACTTCTATCGATTCTATAAATAAAATAAAAACACCAATTAAAAGAATATATATCCTTAATAAAATTTTAAATCGAATACAATTTTAAAATTCATTATAATAATGTAGAAATAAGATGCACAAGATTATGTAAAAGTAGCACCAAATATTATTTTCTCGTCCTAGATCTCGTTATTTGAAGCGATAGTCATAGTTTTTTTTTTAGGAATATCAATTTCCTAATACTCACTTAGATTTTAAATTAGTTACATTTTTCATTTGACCCGCCAATTTCTATAAAAACGCAAAAGAGTTCAAATATTGGCCCGCCACGTATCACGCACTCGTGTCTTGCTTCACAAATCTCAACCTTATTTTATGGAATTAAGAACACCCCCTCAGCTCTGTCCGAGCGCCACATATCCTCGCCTTAATAATTCTTTTTGTTATGGATATAGCCACCCCGTTGTTATGGATATAGCCACCCCGTTGAATGTGCCTACACATTCAACAGGGTGGCTATAAGCTATTTTTCATGCGGAAATTCGGGGCGGTGCTAATTGATATTACAATCTAAGTACTTACTCAATAGTTTTTTGGTCTCCATTACTATTTTTTTCTTCATCATTTTCCACTTTGTAAGTTTCACTGTAATAAAATAACGTTCCTAATTAGTATTTGCTTTACATACATTATTTTTACTATCTGTTCCGCGCGGTGGTTCGTCCCGACCCAATAGATGTCGCGAGTGTGAACATATTGTAGATCGCGCTTACGATATTTTCCAAGATATACATTTTGTTGAGGGGGATTCCGATCATCACTACATAGTATAAAACAAAGTCGTTTTCCGCTGTCTGTCCCTATGTATGCTTAGATCTTTAAAACTGCGCAACGGATTTTGATGCAGTTTATTTTAAAAAGATAGAGTGATTCAAAAGGAAGGTTTATATGTATAAAAAAATCCTGAAATTCCCACGGCAACATAGGGACAGACAGACAGCGGAAAGCGAGTTTGTTTTATACTATGTAATGACGATACACTATTTAAAATGCTGCAAAATCTTTAGTTTGAAATATTATTATTTTTTACACGAAATCTATCTTGAATTATGAAACGGAGTATACCTCACCTGTGACAGTGTGTCATTTCATAGTGCTTCGCCGCGGCCCGCGCGCTCGCACTCTTAACAGGACACGCGGTACATACATACCGCTTCGCGTGCCTCCTCCTGTGATAGTTGTACGACACTTCCGACGAGAAACAACATTCACAGATCACGCATTTGTATTTGGTGTGCTGAAAAAATGAAAGGCCTTATTCATAAACGCTTAATATCATCATTTTAGCTATCAAATGGTTTGTCCCTTTCTGACATAAGCTATTTTCGAAAGAGCGAAAGAGACGAAACACTCACTAAGAAAGAGATAGTTGTACTGTGCTAAGAGTGTTTTAGTTCGAGAGTGTTTATGAATGAGGCAGTAAAAGTTTTGAAACGAAAACCAGAAGTTATCGATACAGTGAGAATAATCAAGTACACTCTAGTGTCATAAGTATAAGCGAACACATTTTAAATTGAAACTCCGTTTACGTTTACACTTCGCTTTTATTTTAAATTTTTATCTGACGTTTCGGCTCCTACAGGAACCGTGGTCACAGATTGACCTGTTGCGTCTTTACCAGAAAAAAAAAAAAGAAAAGTACTAGCAGCGCCCCGCGGTATTATCCGCGTTGAGCCCGTTCCCGTAGGAATTTCGGGAATTTTTATACATACATATAAACCTTCCTCTTGAATCACTCTATCTATTTAAAAAACCGCATCAAAATCCGTGCAGTAGTATTTGAGTTTATCCCGAACAGACAGACAGACGCGGCCGGGGACTTTGTTTTATAATATGTAGTGATAGATACATACCAACTCATGTTTCTTCTCCGAATGTTCTTTCAAATCATCCTCATTAGCAAAACTAATTAAACATTTCATACATTTAAACATAGCATTCACAAACTCATCCGATTGCTCTAATAACCTCCTTTCTAGTAAAACTTCTTCGTCATTCATTAAAACCTCTTCAAACAATTTCTTTTTAAAAAAGGACTTTTTACTTTTCTTTTTTTTACTAAAATTTATGAGCAAAGTGTTGTCAGAGTCCGAATAGTTGTTTTCGTCTAGTTCGTCTTTGATTAGATTTGAATTTGGAACTTCTTCTTTTATTTGGTTCGAATTTAGAACTATGATTGTTTCTTCTGATTGGTTGTCAGATACAAGAGCAAGATCGAAAACTTTTAAATTTGGAATATCGTTTTGTAGATTTGGATTTAGAACTTGGAATGTGTCTTCTGATTGGCTGTCTGGTAAAAGGGAAAGTTCAACAACTTTTTTTATTCCTAACGACTTTGTTTGTGGTCGATCTGCAGACTGAAAAAAAAAACATTTTGTTTATAATTGGAACCAAGGACATTAAAGTAAATTATTAGCCTGTAATGTCCCACTGCTGGGCAAAGGCCTCTCATCTCACTACAATCAGTACAGTGAAGAGGATTATAGAAGTAGAGATTATTAATCTTACCTCTAATTGAACATTATTTAGTACCAACAATGAGTGTTGCACTTGTTGTTTGAACTTGATACATTTTCTGACATATGCATGACACTGCCAGCACAGACGTAGCGATTTGGATCTTTTTGGTGATATCTGAAATTATTAGAAAAACATATGTATATGTAAGGAACACATGTAGTAGTATCAGTGAGTTAGATTCCATAATGCAAGCTTAGAGCTTAGTTTGGGTCTGATTAACCGTGTGTGAATTTGTTCTGTAAATATTATATTTACTTATTTTACTAATTAAATAAAGCCTCTCACTGCTTCTGATTGTTTTTGTGAAGTTTTCGCCAAGATATAAAAATGTAGGTTATTTTGTTACTAGGAACTAAGTAGTATACTTGCAAACTATGCAGTTCTATATCCAATTTTAGAACTGAATATATTCTTATCTTTCAACTGTGAAGGTCCACGCACAGCTATGCCATGAAACATGAAGGGAAAGTACCAACTAAAGGCCTCCGACGAGGTCTACCGATGAAATAATCGGGACCGATAATCTCGACCCGCGATCTCGTTTTAGGCAAGCAACTGTACGTGCCACGAGTTAAGACTAGCTGCAGAATCAAAAGAATATACTATATTATGGACACAAATTAAATAAATACGTTAAATACCTCGGCTTCTGATAGTAATTTCGAAAAATATGCCGTCTTCATGTAATCACTAATTGGTAAAGTTTTCTTGTCTTTGCATAGACAACCGCAACATGTTTTGTAAATATCGACATCCATTTTTATTTTCAGTAATAATCTAGTAAATTTGTTGTATTTTTCATTCAGATAAGTTGATTTAAAAAATGTAAACAAAAACACATAAACTGACTGGCTGCCATCTTTGCTTTGATTTTTTTTGATAGAGGTTGACTAAAATAATAGATACTTTCATCAAGGAATCGACGAAAATCGTTGTAATTTTAATCGATTTTGTGGGGAGGGTCACGATTCGATCCTAGTGAGCGATGAGTACTGTCAAACAAATACTCAGACCTCAGTCGATGTTTGCAACCCCCAAATTAACAAAATAAAATTAAGAGATCCTCATGTAAGTTATTGTGTTTTCATATAATTTATATATTAAATTAACTTTGCTTTGGTTAAATTAAAACCATTATTCTGTTGAGAAGACAATAAATGTTGTTCAATACAAAGTAATATTTTACCAACATGGAATATGTTATTTTCTCGATATAGGCAGGTAAATCGATTCGAAACAAACATCACAGTCCACGAATGACAAACTTAACGATATATTTTTCACGGGCACGTCCCCAGCAAATTAACAAAATGTCATATGTCATTGTCAAATTTTTGCGTTCAATTTCACGAATGTAGTAGATAGGTTCATGTAAAGTTACACTAATAATGGATCAAATAAAGTAATATCGCTGCAATAATGGTTTACAATATTTACAAAAGCACAGCATTCAAATTTCTTTCTTTGCAATTTCCTGCAGATACATTACGAAATACAAAAGTATAAACAGGATAAATTTGGTAGCAAAAAGTATTCAGAAGTAGAAGGAAAGGAACGTTTTTTGACTTGACCCATGAATGAACGGAAAGTAGAACAACTAATGTAAACATTGAATACGAACAAAATACAAATTATAAAATAAACTTTCTAAGTTTTCTTAGTTCTTTATCCAAACAATGGAGAACATCAACAATATAGTACTAGTGGAACGGGTAACCGAGGAAAATGAAGACGATTTTTCCCCAAAAATATGTTTTTGTTGTTTGAAAACCGACGGATATTTGATCAACATTATTGCTTGTTCACACTCGGAATTCCTTAACAAATACATCAACGTAAGTTTATTTCTAGTTTTAACCCTTTTTTCTTTGTTTTAGTGTTAAATAAGTCTTCAAAATAAAAGTTTTCGGAAGTATAGTACGTGGTATTGAAATTGGCAATTGGATTCAATATGGCTGACATAGAAAGGCCAATTCTTATGTTATTGAAATCGTCATCTATATTTCACCCGCGTCGTTCCCGTTCCCGTGGGAACTTCGGGAATTTATTACATATTTTAAACCTTCCTCTTGAATAACTATCTAATTTAAAAAACTTGAGAGGTGTCAAGGCAAGGGACACCCGGATGGAACGAAGTTTATTTATTATCAACAAAAATAATAGTCGCGACACCACACTGTTCAATGCGAAATAGAAAGACGAAACTAAAATATCTAGCTTGCTTTCTTTATGAGAGAGAGAGAGAGAGAGAGGGAGAGAGAGAGAGAGAGAGAGAGAGAGACAGACAGATAAACTTGCGCACGCCAGAGAGAGACAGCTCTGGTGCACATGTTTCTCTGTCTGTCTCTCTCTGGCGTGCGCAAGTTTCTCTGTCTGTCCCTTTCTGGCCTAAAAAAATGTCGTTACCATTTTCCGGCTAGCCCCCTTTTGTTTCTCTGTCTGTCTCTCTCTGGCGTGCACATGTTTCTCTGTCTGTCTCTCTGGCGCATTTTCTCTGTCTGTCTCTTTCTGGCGTGCGCAAGTTTCTCTGTCTGTCTCTCTCGCGCATATTTCTCTGTCTCTCTCTCTGTCGTGCGCAAGTTTCTCTGTCTGTCCCTTTCTGGCCTAAAAAATGTCGTTACTATTTTCCGGCTAGCCCCCTTTCGCAACCCGCGATAAGGAACTTCGTTCCAAAAACCGCGTCGAAATCCGTTGCGCAGTTTTAAAGATTATACATAGGAACAAACAGCAGAAAGCGACTTTGTTTTATACATAATATGTCGTGATAATCCACAGCAATATGTACGAGTATACTAATATTATAAAGAGGTAAAAATTGTCTGTTTGTTTGTTTGTATGTTCGAGGTAATCTCAGGAATTATCAGTCCGATTTGAATAATTCTTTTTGTGATAGACAGCCACATTCAACGGGAAGGTTATAGGCTATTTTTCATCCCGAAATTCCCACGGGAACGGGTACAACGCGGGTAAAACCGCGGAGCGCTGCTAGTAGTTTTTAAAGACAAACCATTTGATAGCTAAAATTAACTATGTTAATGTATTGGAAATATATATGTTTCAGATGTGTAACTCCAAGCTGTTTGTCTGTCACATATGTCACTACATGTTGAAGAAAATTGAGCTTTTCAAAAAGCAAGTTCAGGATAACTATTTCAAACTGCAAAAGGTAATGGTTTTTAAGCTTAAAATAATTATTATAAATGCGAAAGTTTGTAAGGATGGATGTATGGATGTATGTTTGTTGCTCTTTCACGTAAAAACTACAGGACGGATTTGGATGAAACTTTACAGGCATATAGGTTATACATCAGAATAACACATGGGATATATTTCTTCCCGAAATTCTCGCGGGAACCGCGGGTGACACCGCGGGGCGCGGCTAGTAATACATAAAGTAATAAAACCCTTTTAACAAGCACTTTAAAAGAAACAACAAAATATTTATACAAACTTTTAACTTTTCATATTAATATATCCTATCCTACTTCCTTAGTAGGAAGTAGGAGTAGTAAGTACATATGTATGTAAGTTTGTTACTCTTTCACGAAAAAACTACTAAACGGATTTGGATGAAACTTTACAGTAATATAGGTTATACATCAGAATAACATATGGGATACACTTTTTCCCGAAATTTCCGTGGGAACGGGTACAACGCGGGTGAAACCGCGGGGCGCGGCTAGTAAATAATATACAAATACTTTCAAATTGTATTTATTCCCGTTTTCTTTTCAGCACGCTGATACATTGGCGCAAGAAGATCCGACTTACATTGAGGTAAGATTCAGGCACTGTAGACCAGGGCCGAAGCCTTTAAAAATGGTAAAAAACGAAAAAAAATTACAGTAGGATGAAACCCATTGGAAAAGGAGGGAAATATGATCAAAATGAAAGGAAAAATAAATTACAGACGATCCGAGTTCGGGAAGTGGGAGGGGGTGAGTTTTTAAGGGTAAAAAATGGTTTATCTTGATTTCCGGCAAAACTACAAGTCCTATAGAAAAAAGTTAAATGGTAAAGTTGTAGGTAATAAAAAGATCTACAACTTTTGTATTTGCAATTTTTTCACATAACCTCAAAATTTAGGTGAAAAATTCAAAAAACCAAGTTTTTGGTTTTTTATTTATATCTTTTTCAAAAAATAATTTTTTTCTACGAAATTTGGTGAAAACTTACCTTATTATGTCCCAAATACACTGTAATTTATTTGATTAAAAATATTTATTTTTTCGCCTTATTTTAACTTAATATCAAAAAATCACCCTAATTTTCAATTGAAAATTCTGACGTCAAAATATCAGCTTTTTTCAAAAAGTTGGTATGTTTTCTGTTCCTTAGAATCTTTACTTTCCGATGATGAAAAAATATATATATGTTACTGTAGTAAATCTTCTCAGAAAATGCAAAAAACTCGAATACGATTATTTTATTAAAAAGTTGATTTATTTAATGCTAATTACATTTATGTCATAGAAAATCTCATTACATATAAATATAAATGTAAATCGTACTATTAAATGTAGATATAGTCCAGTCATTATAGTAAGTTCACCTCGGAATTCGAGATACCCAGCTGTAAGTCTGTAAATACTTGTATATTGACACCCTAAAAGTTGTATCATAACCTACATAATATGGTAGGGTGTACGCAACTATTAAATTTCAAGGTCAAAGGTCACAAAAATCGGTTTGCGCTTTTTTGTAAATATCTCATTTCCTATGGGTTTTTTGCTATTTGTATTTATTGTCAATATTGTAGAATACAAAATTGTCTACAAATTTTGTTCAAAATTTTTTTTCATACGGTGAACCGTTGAGATACGAGGGCGGGTCAATAAGTCCGTGACTTTTGCAATAAAAGACAGATTTTTTTATTAAAAATATATTTTATTTTTCAACGTAGTCTCCCTTGAGCTCTATACACTTTGTCCAACGCTTCTCCAATTTTTTTATCCCTTCCAAAAAATATGATTTGTCGAGGTCGTCAAAATAGGCCTTTGTTTGCGAGATGACTTCATTATTGGAGTCAAATCTTTTTCCACCAAGCCATTTCTTCAGGTTTGGGAACAAGAAGTAGTCGCTCGGAGCCAAATCTGGAGAATAGGGCGGATGAGGGAGCAATTCATAGCCCAATTCATGGATTTTGGCCATGGCAACTGCACATGTGTGCACCCTTGCATTGTCTTGGTGGAAAGAACTTTTTTCTTGGCCAAATGAGGTCGGTTTCTTTTTAAATCGTCATTGAATCGGTCCAATAAGTTGGCATAATATTCCCCATTGATTGTTCTTCCCTTTTGAAGGTAGTCAATGTGGATTATCCCGCGTGCATCCCAAAAAACAGTCGCCATAACTTTATTGGCCGACAATCCCACCTTGGCCTTCTTTGGCGCCGATTCACCCTTGGAAACCCACTGTTTTGACTGTTGTTTGGTCTCTGGTGTGTTGTGATGGATCCACGTTTCGTCCAAGGTTACAAAACGGCGCAAAAACTCCTCCATATTACGATTAAACAATGCTAAACCTTCCTGTGAAGTTGTTACACGATTGCGTTTGTGGTCGACTGTGAGCAAACGCGGCACCCATCTTGCGGACAGCTTTCTCATGCCTAAGTGATCATTCAAAATTGAAACCACTGAGCCATGCGAGATCCCTACTTCTTCCACAATCTCTCGCACTTTCAATCTTCGGTCGGCCAACACCATATCGTGAATTTTTTCGAATGTTTTGGGTGTAGAGACCTCAACTGGGCGTCCAGGACGCTCGGCATCTTTAGTGCTTGTACGGCCACAACGAAATTCAGTAAACCACTTTTTTACCATGGAAATCGATGGTGCAGAGTCCCCATAGTATTTATCAAGCTTTGCCTTGGTCTCGGTAATGGTTTTTTTTCGCAAGAAATAATGCTTAATAAGCACACGAAATTCACTTTTGTCCATTTTCTCGTCAAATTAGTGAGTAGTCTGATAAAGATAGCTGTAAAACACAAACTAACTGACGCAGCAAGTTCAAATTTTCAGAGGAGTCAACTGACAGATGCCTGTTGACGGGACCAGTATTATTGTTTCAGTAAAGAAGTCGGAAATTCAAAAAGTCACGGACTTATTGACCCGCCCTCGTATTTACAAAAAAGCATAAACCGATTTTTGTGACCTTTCACCTTGAAATTTAATAGTTGCGTACACCCTACCATATTATGTAGGTTATGATACAACTTTTAGGGTGTCAATATACAAGTATTTACAGACTTACAGCTGGGTATCTCGAATTCCGAGGTGAACTTACTATAATGACTGGACTATATCTACATTTAATAGTACGATTTACATTTATATTTATATGTAATGAGATTTTCTATGACATAAATGTAATTAGCATTAAATAAATCAACTTTTTAATAAAATAATCGTATTCGAGTTTTTTGCATTTTCTGAGAAGATTTACTACAGTAACATATATATATTTTTTCATCATCGGAAAGTAAAGATTCTAAGGAACAGAAAACATACCAATTTTTTGAAAAAAGCTGATATTTTGACGTCAGAATTTTCAATTGAAAATTAGGGTGATTTTTTGATATTAAGTTAAAATAAGGCGAAAAAATAAATATTTTTAATCAAATAAATTACAGTGTATTTGGGACATAATAAGGTAAGTTTTCACCAAATTTCGTAGAAAAAAATTATTTTTTGAAAAAGATATAAATAAAAAACCAAAAACTTGGTTTTTTGAATTTTTCACCTAAATTTTGAGGTTATGTGAAAAAATTGCTAATACAAAAGTTGTAGATCTTTTTATTACCTACAACTTTGCCATTTAACTTTTTTCTATAGGACTTGTAGTTTTGCCGGAAATCAAGATAAACCATTTTTACCCTTAAAAACTCACCCCCTCCCACTTCCCGAACTCGGATCGTCTGTAATTTATTTTTCCTTTCATTTTGATCATATTTCCTTCCTTTTCCAATGGGTTTCATCCTACTGTAATTTTTTTTCGTTTCAAAACTTATCGACCCTGGTCTACTGTGCTTAAACGTTTATCAAATTTGTCCCTTTCTAACAAACGCTACTTTGCAAAGAGCAAAAGCGATAATAGTAGTTTATGCAACGTCATATAAAGAAGGGTATTAAAACACGAGTGTGAGTTTATGAAACGAGCGCAGCGAGTTTCATAATAGTAACGAGTGTTTTAATACCCGTGTTATATGCAGTTGCATACACTACTTTATCTTCACTATTTAATGCAATTAATCAAACAAAATTTTAAAAACAAAACACATTGCGAAACATTAAATTCACGCGTAGGTACGTGTATTGTCACAGTGAACTTGCCGCCATTAAAATCTAACCAATGAGAGCGCAGCTGCGCGTAGGGCCAATCAGGAGCGAGCGAGATCTTACCAAAGAGTTTTGTGTATGTAGTTTCGACGAAGTTTTCACGTATAACCCAACTGTTTTCAAAAGCCAGCCTAATATCAAAATTTTATACAACTAGTATGAGGATTTTGACATAAGGCTCGCCAGGTTAATTGGTCGCGTTATAATGATGTTATAATGTTATATTATAATGATATTATAACATCATGTGCAATTGCTTAAATTGAGTGTTTTAGTTGTCTGTGCTATAACAGTAGTAATTATAAGTCAAGTATTGGAATCATAAGTAGAATGTTACAACATTAGTGTAGATAAAACACTTTAAACCAGCGATTTAGTGAAACCGTTAATGAATAAGACGGTTTATATATACTAATACTAGCAGCGCCCCGCGGTTTTACCCGCGTTGTGCCCGTTCCCGTGGGAATTTCGGGAATTTTTTTACATAAAAACCTTCCTCTTGAATCACTCTACCTATTACAAAAAACCGCATCAAAATCCGTTGCGTAATTTTAAAGATTTAAGCATACAGACAGACAAACAGACAGACACGAAAAAGAGACGACTTTATTTTATACTATGTAGTGAAGTAAGATGATTTCGTGCTTCGGAGGGCACGTTAAGCCGTCGGTCCCGATTACTTTCTACGGATAGTAGTCGTTACTTGAGCCATGTCAGAGGCCTTTGGCGGCTCAATAACTCTGACACCAGGATTGGTCAGGGGACCATCCACTTGATGAAGAAGAATATAACTGGCAGTGCCCTGCGTTTTACCCGCGTTGAGCCTATTCCCTTGGGAATTTTGGGATGAAAAATAGCCTATAACCTGCCGTTGAATGTGGCTATCGTTATGTAATACTAGCTGTGCCCCGCGATTTCACCCGCAGCGCCCCCGTTCCCGAGGGAATTTTGAGAGTTTTATTCCTTATTTTTCTTATATAAAAACCTTGTCCTGACAATAAGGAACACATTACAAAAATAATCATCCAATTTGGTGCAGTCTTTCTGAAGTTATGCGCTTACCAACACATTTTGCGATTCATTTTTATATTATAGATACAAAATAAAAGGGCTATTGTTTTTCGTGTATATCGTTTTGAATAATTCCTTTCGTAACGGATAGCCACATTCAACCGGAAGGTAGGTTATTTTTTGAATAGGCTCAACAAGGGTAATACCGCGGGGCGCTGCTAGTTTATATATACATATGTAATTGATTTAATTTATTTCTATTCACAGCCAAAATCGAGCAAGCTAATCAACGATTTAACAATCACCAATATAAAATCTGAAATATTAATCGATTCTTCCAAAAGTGACAAAAATGACACTAAATCTAATTCTGACACTAACACTGTGACACTAGATAGTGTCGATGAATGTAAAGAGATGGTGGTGTGTGAAGTGAAATGCGAATTCTCTGATGATTTGGACGGGAATAGCGGATATGAGAGCGAGGAGCAGGTGAATATATAATACTAGCAGCGCCCCGCGGTTTTACCCGCGTTGTACCCGTTTCAATCTTCTTCACCGAGTGGATGGTCAACCTGACCAATCTTGGTGTCAGAGTTATTGAGCCGCCAAAGGCCTCTGACATGGCTCATGTAACGACTACTATCCGTAGAAAGTAACTGGGACCGACGGCTTAACGTGCCGATAACTCCGAAGCACGGAATCATCTTACTTTTCGGGCAATCAGGTGATTCAGCCTGTAATGCCCTAAACAAACTGAGGACAGTCTCACAAAGAGATTTTTTGTGAGATATTGTCCCCTCCGGGAATCGAACCCGGAACCGGTCGGAACGGGTCGTGAGCCGGGCGCTCAAACCACAAGACCACGGAGGCTGCCCGTTCTAATTAAATTTGAAGATGAAATCGTGAAATTTGGAGATGAAAGTAACCTAAGTTACTTCTTGTTACATCAGTTACCTGCCTGTGAAAGTCCAATCAAAATCGGTCCAGCCATTTCAAAGATTAGCCAGAACAAACAGACACTTCAATTATTTGTATGTATATAGATATACTTACATAAATTTATTTTCCACAGACTCCACCAAAGAGCATAAAACAAGAAACAGATACTCAAAAAACTCAAAATAAATACAAAAAAAAATCAAAAAAAGATGACGTCTGTAGAAAATACGGGCTTGAAATATTAAACGAATACAAAGACCAAATATATGTGTATCATTTGACAGATGAAGAGCTAATGACGGAAAGGGAGGTTGACAGGAAGAGAGATTTGTTTGTGAAGAAGGAGTTTCGATGTCATGACTGCATTAGGGGATTTTCATTGAAATCTATACATGATAAGCATATCGAGATGTTTCACACTAAGGTATTTAAATTAAATATTTTTTGTACGTGTGGGTGTCAATTACTTCCTACTATCACTACATAGTATAAAACAAAGTCGCTATTTTTGTCTGTTTGTTTGTCTGTATGCTTAAATCTTTAAAATTACGCAACGGATTTTGATGCGGTTTTTTGTAATAGGTAGAGTGATTCAAGAGGAAGGTTTATATGTATAAACATTCCCGAAATTCCCACGGGAACGGGTACAACGTGGGTAAAACCGCGGGGCGCTGCTAGTAATATTATAAATGCGAAAGTTTGTGAGGATGTATGTATGTTTGTTACCCTTTCACGTAAAAACTACTGGACGGATTTAGATGAAACTTTACAGTAATATAGGTTATACATCAGAATAACACATGGGTTACATTTTATCCCGAAATTCCCGCGGGAACGGGAACAACGCGGGTAAAACTGTATATATTTACTATTTTATGTTATTACGATTAGCCGCGTCCCATTGTGCCCGTTCCCACGTGAATTTCTGGATAAAATATATCCCATGTGCTATTCTGATGTATAACCTATATTACTGTAAAGTTTCATCCAAATCCGTTCAGCAGTTTTTGCGTGAAAGAGTAACAAACACACATCCATCCTCACTAACTTTCGCATTTATAATATTTTATTATACATTGCATAGCTTACTAACTTTTTGACACGAGTTATTTTCCAGACCGACACATCGCTGACGTGCACTATATGCAACTGTGAATTCAAAAATAGAGACAGTCTCACCAACCACATCAGAAGACATTGGAAAAGGCATGTAAAATCATTATTATCAATCATTTTGTGAAGTATTCGATCCTAGACGCCTCGGTGGTCTAGTGGTATGTGCACTCGGCTGCCAAGACTGAGGTCCCGGGTTCAATTGCTAGGTCACCAACCCGCATAAGGCGTGGTAATTATGCCTCATCCTCCTCACTGTACTGATATCTTCAGTGAGATGAGAGGCCTTTGTCCAGCTGTGGGACATTACAGGCTAATATTTTTTTAGTACTATTACTTAAAGGTTTCTTCCCATTACACCGTATCATACCATGACCGTGCTATGAACGTTTCAGCACCGGCAAAATATTAGGTGAGAATAGTCGACGTTGTTGGTTGGTGACGGAACGGTCTAGTGAGCATAGTCCCATACTTTTCAATACAAAGAATACTTTTTTGCCTGACACGTTCATAGCACGGTCATGGTATGATACGGTGTAATGGGTGGAGGCCTTTATTCGTACCTATTTCATCTCACAAGCGCCCCTGAGCCATACTTGTATAGTTTTTTTATCCGATACTGGCATTTCTATCTGAGCGCTACCGTGCTGAAGGGCACGTTAAATTGTCGGTCCCGGTTGTTTCATCGTAGACCATGTCGTCACCTTTAGGCGGTCTGACAACTCCGACACCAGGGTTGGCCACTGACCTACTGGAAATGAATTAATTACTTTATTGGTACGAAGTTCCTTATCGCGCGTTGCGGAAGGGGGCTAGACGAAAAAAAGGTAACGACACTTATTAGGCCAGAGAGGGACAGACAGAGAAACATGCGCGAGAGAGACAGACAGAGAAACATGCGCACGCCAGAGGGAGACAGACAGAGAAACATGCGCACGCCAGAGGGAGACAGACAGAAAAACATGCGCGAGAGAGACAGGCAGAGAAACTTGCGCACGCCAGAGAGAGACAGACAGAGAAACATGTGCACGCATGTTTCTCTGTCTCTCTCTCTCTCTCTTATAGAAAGCAAGCCAAATATTTTCGTTTCGTCTTTCTATTTCGCATTGAACAGTGTGGTGTCGCGACGATTATTTTTGTTGATAATAAATAAACTTCGTTCCATCCGGGTGTCCCTTGACACCTCTCAAGTTTTTTTTTCTTAATTATGTTTTAGGTATCAATGTGCGGTCTGTGGTCTTCGGTCGACGTATATGCCTACTTTAATATCCCATTTTAAGAAAATCCATTCGACCATGGAGCATGGAGCTATAGACGAGGAATATACATGTAAACTGTGCAATTTTAAAACAGAGTGAGTAAGCGAAGCGCTTGTAGTTTGAGTAAGCGATGTCAGCTTAAAGCAATTGTTAAGCTTCGAATTGATTGAAACTATGTTAACGGATACATTTCGCTTTTATTTTACTTTTTTAGGGTTCCGTACCCAAAGGATAAAAACGGGACCCTATTACTGAGACTTCGCTGTCCGTCCGTCGGTCACCAGGCTGTATCTCAAGAACAGTGATAGCTAGACAGTTGAAATTTTCACAGATGATGTATTTCTATTGCCGCTATAACAACAAATACTAAAAATGAAATGAAACAAATTCTAAACATTATTTACAGCTCTCACAGAAGATATAGGTATCATAAGGAGAAGCATAAGCCTCAGAAGGACTGCAAGATATGTTTCAAGACATTTTGCACCAAATGGGCGTATGAGTATCATTACAGGTTCGTAAAAGATCAAAAATGTATACTAATACTAATTACTAGCTGATAGTTCCACCCGCGACCCAATAGATGTCGCTAGTGTGAATCTTAACCATCCAGGGTGCACCCAAACGTATACAAAAAAAACATTCAATTCGGTCCAGCCGTTTAGGAGTTCAGTTACAACGAAAAGTGGCATTGATTTATATATATATGTAATAACTAGCAGCGCCCCGCGGTTCTACCCGCGTTGTGCCCGTTCCCGTAGGAATTTTGGAAATCATTATACATATAAACCTTCCGCTTGAATCACTCTATCTATTTAAAAAAACCGCAATAAAATCCGTTGCGTAGTTTTAAAGATCTAACCATACATAGGGACAGACAGACAGACAACGGAAACCGATAAAGCGACTTTGTTTTATGCTATGTAGTGAAGATTATAAAGAGGTACAGTTTTTAACTTTGTTTGTAAGTGCTAAACTCAGAACCTACTAATCCGAATTGAATATGTAATTCATTTTGTAATGGATAGCCGCATTCAACGGGAAGGTTTTTTCATCCCGAAATTCCTACGGGAACTTTGTCGTAACTTTCCAGAACTATCCACGAGAAAACGAACATTATATCGTTCCCGTGCACCGAATGCTCGCGAACGTTCGGCTCGCGCTCAGGGCTGCAAAACCACGTGCAATCCAAACACAAGACGAACGCGCACCACTACTGCGAGCTGTGCCAGAAGCAGTTCTCGTCGCGGATGGTGCTGGTGAGCCATCTGAAGCTGAGCCGCAACCACGGCGGCGTCGACGACGCCAAGTAGGTAACCGGTTGTGAAAAAAAAAGTAAAAAGTTACTGGTTGTGGGAAAAAAGTTCGTAACCAGTTGCGAAATGTTTGTGGCCAGTTGCGAAAAGTGTGTAGCCAGTTGCGAAAAGGTTTGAACACAGTTATAAAAAATTCGTAACCAGTTAAGAAAAAATAAAAAAGTTTGTAACCAGTTGTGAAAAAGTATTCATAAAAGGTTACAAAAAGTTAGTAAGCGGAATCAAAAAAACATTTTGTTTGAAAATATAATTGTTCGCAACCAGTTAAAAGCAAATATCTTTACTCGTATCCAGCTGTATATCATGAGAGCTTATATACCATATTATACTAATAAAAAAATTCGTAACCAGTTGCGAAAAAACTTTGTTCGCAACCAATAGCGAATCAACATAACTTTTTACTTGCTTCAGATTCATTTGTGACTACTGTGGGTTGAAATTCGTTGAAAAGAGAAGACTGATCGCGCACATAGGATGGACTCATATGAAGATATATTTTAATCAGTGCAATATCTGTCAAAAAGTGAGTAAAAATATCTCAGGAATACTACGATAACAACTCAACTCTGTAAAAAATTAGATGTGCTACCGACTTAATCTTCTTCTTCATCGAGTGGATGGTCACCCTGACCAATCCTGGTGTCAGAGTTATTGAGCCGCCAAAGGCCTCTGACACGGCTCATGTAACGACTACTATCCGTAGAAAGTAACCGGGACCGACGGCTTAACGTGCCCTCCGAAGCACAGAATCATCTTACTTTTCGGGCAATCAGGTGATTCAGCCTGTAATGCCCTAACCAAACTGAGGACAGTCTCACAAAGAGATTTTTGTGAGATATCCCCATCGGGAATCAAATCCGGAACCTCTGGATCGTGAGCCGGGCCCTTAAACCACAAGACCACGGAGGCTGTCCTAACTAATATTATCGCTTAGCCAAACTACGCCACAAGCGGTACAATAGGGTATTGCACTGATATTAAGTGTACAATTTGAGTGAAACATTTAGTAAAACAACTAAAATTATGATCAAAACTGAAATCAGAATCAAAATCGATCAAAGAATAAGGAAATTATAAGCTCTGAAAGATTCTCTCCTGTCCCTTTCTTGCAAAACGATTTTCACTGGGCTACAAGCTTTATGACGTCACAGAGCAGTAGTGCTGTCTCTGTCTAATCAGAAACATTGCCCGCCTGTAACTCTGGAAATAATAGCGATATAAAAAACGGATTTTAGTCTCTAACACGTGATAAAAAAATAGAAAAAAAGAAGAGTTAATAGAAAGAATTTAAAAATCCGGTGAAATACCCTGTTGATATGCATCCCTGACCTCTATATACACTGGACTGGCTGCAGTCATAATAATTTTGTGCCTATTTGAGTGTCGCCATTTTGGCGCTGTAGGCCACTGAAGGCAGATACGAATGTCCATGGAACTAAAATTAGTTATGTCTTAAGTCGACTGTGGTACCCCTATTTGCTTGCAGTGAACGTCAGAATTAGTTCTCGGGACACTCGCAGGGGCGCTTTAAATTGCCACACAAAATTTAGCTGTCATTTGTATGGTAACAGCCAGTCCATATAGTAGAGGTCAGTGATATGCATGGACGTGACCCCACTAAATCTAGGAGAATAACGTAATCGCGATGTACAAAATCTTCAAAACACTAGTGCCATCTACTGGGAACCACTGCGCGGAACAGATAGTCTATAACACTCCTATTATTAAGACTTCAAAATTCGGTTCTCAATTTATGTACATTTGTTTCAGCCATTCAAGACGATATCTTCAATGCAGCATCACATCCGAATGGTCCACGAGAAGCGAGAAAAGCCGAAGAATAAGATCTGTGATTACTGCGGGAGAAGATTTACGGTGCGTAGACAATAGGCTAGTTTTAACTTAGAAGGAATATGATAGATGAAGGCTCTAATGATACAATATGATGCAGGGATGCCGAAATTATCCTGCTATCCTAACTAATATTATAAATGCAAAAGTAACTCTGTCTGTCTGTCTGTATGTTACGCTTTCACGCCAAAACTACTGAACCGATTTGAATGAAATTTGGTACACAGTTAGTCCAAAGCCTGAGAAAGGAGATGGCTACTTTTTATCACGAATTTCCTGCGGGTATGGGTACAACGCGGGTGAAACCGCGGGGCGCTGCTAGTAATTTTATAAATGCGAAAGTTTAAGAGGATGGATGTATCTATGTATGTTTGTTACTGTTCCACGAACAGACTACTGGACGGATATGGATGCAGCTACGTATGGTATTCCGAAATACCGCTCACCGAAAGGACGGTTTTCCGATAACACTCTACTCCTACGGTTAGTTGAACGAAAAAATAATTGGCCGATGAAACGTTTCGCCGAAAGCTAGGTTAGGTTAGGTTAAGTTTATATCAGGCCCGAAGGGCCAAAATAAGGCGGAAATAGGAGCTCCGCGCAGCGGAGCTCCGTCGACACTATTACGGCACAAACTGGAACTTCAAAAGAGTAATTTGATAGTAGAAAAAAAATAAATACTTTCGGCGAATCGTTTCATCGGCCAATTATTTTTTCGTTCAACTAACCGTCGGAGTAGAGTGTTATCGGAAAACCGTCCTTTCGGTGAGCGGTATTTCGGAATACCATACGTAGCTCATTTGGATGAAACTTTACAGTTTTACAGGTTCTACATCAGAATAACACATGGGAAACATTTTATCCCGAAATTCCCCTATGAACGGGTACAACGCTGGTATCACCGCGGGGCGCGGCTAGTATTAAATAAAGGTTTTTTTACACTATATTTTCCCTTCCAGTCGATAGCGATACTCCGCTGTCACATCCGCACGCACACTGGCGAGCGGCCGCTGGTGTGTTCGTACTGCGGCGCGACGTTCGCGCACACGGGCGCGCTGTACACGCACCGGAGGCTGGTGCACAAGGTGCTCGGGAAGGGGACACAGTCGAATGGTTTATAAATAAAAAAATATGACACGAAAAACAGTTGATTAAAAGTTCGTAACCGGTGGCGAAAAAAAAAAAATTTTGCGAAAAAAGTTTGTAGCCGGTTGCAAAAAGTTTGTAACCAGTTGCTAAAAAAGATTGTAACAAGTCGCGAAAAAAAATTGTAACCGGTTGCGAAAAAGTTGGCAACCAGTTTCGATATTTTTTGTTCGCAACCAGTTGCGAATCTTGAGGCACGTCCTCTAATAATAATGACATCTTACACTTACACTTACTTACACTTACTTACACCGTTACTGTATTAAAAAACTATACTGATAAATTAATCAAAATATTGTTATGCCAGCTGTGACTCGTGGCTTTACCTGTGTTTTGATCGGTTCCGTGGGATTTTAAGATAAGAAAAATAGCCTATATCCTTCCTAAAGGCTACAACAAACCAGTTGCGAAAGTTCGCAACCGTTATTGATTTTCTTAAAAACTACCAAATGGAATTTCGTGCGGTTTTGCAAACACAGTGATTCAAGAGGAAAGTTTGTGACTACTGTTATGCCAAAATTTCCTTAGGAACGGGTACAACGCGGGTAAAACCGCGGGGCGCTGCTATTTGTTAATAAATTTAATTTTCTTCCATAAATTAGTTTCATAAGAATATCTTAATTTTATTTTCTTTAAAGAAATTTTACGCTTAAGGCAATGTACTTATTTTTTTATATAGCTACGCCCCGCGGTTTTACCCGCGTCGTGCCCGTTCCCGTGGGAATTTAAGAACCACTCGACCTATTTTATGCAACTTCACACAAACCATCTACTAAATAATCCGAACAAAGCCTAAACATTTGGTTTGGATAGGTGAGCCCGTTCTTGAGTTATAACATTACAGCGGAAAGTGGCATTGATTTTTATATTTATAGATTTATTTTAACAAAATAGTGTAACGCCTCGGTGGTCTAGTGGTATGTGCGCTCGCCTGCCAAGACTGAGGTCCCGGGTTCAATTCCCGGGTCGAGCGAAAACATGTTTCCTACTTTTCAAACATGGCTCGAGTTTGAGATCACCAACCTGCATTTGGCAAGCGTGGTGATTATGCCTAATCCTCCTCACTGTACTGATAACTTCAGTGAGATGAGAGGCCTTTGCCCAGCAGTGGGACATTACAGGCTAATACTTACTTACTTACTTTTTAACAGCCTCCGTGGTCTAGTAGTTTGAGCGCTCGGATCACGATCCGGAGGTTCCGGGTTCGATTCCCGGTGGGGATATCTCACAAAAATCACTTTGTGAGACTGTCCTCAGTTTGGTTAGGGCATTGCAGGCTGAATCACCTGATTGCCCGAAAAGTAAGATGATTCCGTGCTTCGGAGGGCACGTTAAGCCGTCGGTCCCGGTTACTCTACGGATAGTAGTCGTTACATGAGCCATGTCAGAGGCCTTTGGCGGCTCAATAACTCTGACACCAGGATTGGTCAGGGTGACCATCCACTCGATAAGAAGACTTACTTTTTAGTGTAAGAATGTTATAAAATTAATAAAATTTTAAAATATAAACGGTTTTATTTTTCACATAAACTTTATTCCCTCATAAAACATTTATAAATTGTATTTCTTTGATAAATCGTAAATTCTTGCAAAAAAAAACATTTCATAGAGTTTGTTTATAGTTATTGTTTTCAAAATCATGTTGGCACAATGTTACATGAATCTGTTTGTTATTTGTTTTATATTATCTGTTGTGTTTATGGTGAGTACAATAAATTTGTTCTATACTCGGAATTTTAATTCGATTCCGGATTTGACATTAGCTACTGTCATTTTGTGAAATAATGAATGATACCACATATAATAGTGTAGTGTAGTGATACGAATATCTTATTTCATTGCGAATCGATATTTTGTATCCGATATCACAGACACATTTATAATAAATGTTACAGAAAGTGACAGCGATAGCGATGACGGTGACAATTTATAAAATAAATTATTACCATAATACATCTATCTGTTTTATTTGTCATGTTCCTTCATGATCACATTTTTTTATTTATTTCCCACACAATTATAAAAGAAAAGTCTCAGATCGTTAATTAATCGTCAAAACTAAATTATCGGTTCAGAAATATTTAATATCCTGATATACTTAGTTTACGAGAGTAAAATTATAAACGAGAAGAATCGATCCGGAAATATTCCATTTCCATATCGAATTTCGCAACGTCACTATTTAGTACTTGTCATAATGTTGCAACACTGAAATTGTCAAATCTGGAATCGAATTAAAATTCCGAGTATAGTAGGTCAGTGACCAACCCTGGTGTCGGAGTTTTTCCACCGCCTAAAGATGATATGGTCTGACGATAACAACCGGGACCGACTGCTTAACGTGCCGTCCGAAGAAGCACGCTCAATAATAATTAGAAATGCCACTATCGACCACCCATCCAAGTAGGGGCCGAGCTGCACGTTGCTTAACAATCGCAATGAACTAATATCGCTTAGTCAAACTAAGCGAGCGTAAGTGAGTATGATTGGTAAGTGTTTAAGAATCATTTTCTTGGAAAACTATGCGGAGCATACTAGCTGTGCCCCGCGGTTTCACCCGCAGCGCCCCCGTTCCCGTGGGAATTTAGAGATTTGTATTCCTTATTTTTCTTATATAAAAACCTTGTCCTGACAATAAGGAACACATTAAAAAAAGAATCATCCAATTTGGTGCAGTCGTTCTGAAGTTATGCGCTTAGCAACAGATTCAGGGTTTCATTTTTATATTATAGATTTTAAAGAGGTAAAGTTTCCAAGTTTGTTTGTTTGTTTGTTGTTCGAGCTAATCTCAGGAACAACTGGTCCAATTTGAAAAATTCTTTTTGTAATGGATAGCCATATTCGACGGGCCGGTTATAGGCTACTTTTTATCCTGGACTTCCCACGGGAACGGGTACAACGCGGGTAAAACCGTATTACATATAAAGAGGTAAAATTTCTAAGTTTGTTTGTTTGTTCGAGCTAATCTCGGGAATTGCCAGTCCGATTTGAATAATTCTTTTTGTAATGGATAGCCACTTTCAACGGGAAGGTTATAGGCTATTTTTCATCTCGAAATTCCCACGGGAACCGGCACAACGCGGGTAAAACCGCGGGGCGATACTGGGCGATTGAGCTCCGTATAGATTGAATGGAAACTCGCCTTTATACCTAATACCTAAGTAACTAATTAGAATTTAAAACGTTATAATATTACAAAAAATAAATCACATAAATTTGCAGTCGAACGTAATTAATCTGTCAAAAATAAAGATGGCGGCGCAATTTATATCGTGAGAAATGGTTTAGTCCCAACGGCCACCACTAAAACGGCCACCACTGGTGGCCGTTAGAACAGTGCATTATTTTTTGTCCCAACGGCCACCAGTGGCGGACGTTGGAACATTCCAAATAATATTTGTCTCAACGGCCACCACTAAATTGCCACCACTGGGGGTCGTTAGGATTAATATTATTTATTGGTTTAGTCCGTTTTCGCAATTGCAGTTTCACAATTGGCTGCGAAAGAAGAATTATTTTTCACTGTTTCGTAATTAACTTTAAAACAAGAATTTATTTTCTGTTTTCACAATCAAGTTTCGTTACTTCAAAAACGTATCGATAAATATGCTTTAGGACCACAAGGTTGAATTCCTAAAATGTTGAAATCCCGAAATGTTGACTTTCCCAGAACGTTGGATCTCATAATCCCCCGTAATGTTAACCGATAACTATGGAACTAGTAAAAAAAATAACCCTAACCTACCGAATAGTAAGTAATACGGTAGGTTAGGGTTATTTTTTTTTTCATGTTTAAACTCTCTCTTTTGATTAAAATGACATAGTGTGACTAATTCTTGTTTCGCAGTTAATTGTGAAAAAAGAAAACGGAGATATTTTTAGTAATTAACTGCGAAAGAAGAAATAATGTTCGATTGCGAAAAAAGCCAAAAAAATCTTGGTTGGCAGTTAATTACGAAACAGAGAAAAATAATTCTTCTTTCGCAGCCAATTGCGAAAACGGACTAGACCAATAAATAATATTAATCCTAACGACGCCCAGTGGTGGCAATTTAGTGGTGGCCGTTGAGACAAATATTATTTGGAATGTTCCAACGTCCGCCACTGGTGGCCGTTGGGACAAAAAGTAATGCACTGTTCTAACGGCCACCAGTGGTGGCCGTTTTAGTGGTGGCCGTTGGGACTAAACCTGAGAAATGATTAAAGACAAATGAGTGGCGTTAAAGGTCAAGAACCTAATAAATATTATTTTTTTACACTAGCAATTAGTAACAAAGACAATATAACTTTGTTTGAAGCAGTAACATCCAGCACTAAATAAGCGTTCTATTAAAATAGTTTTTTACTTATTTTCGTTGTCGTTTATTGTATACTAGCAGCGCCCCGCGGTTTTACCCGCGTTGTGCCCGTTCCCGTGGGAATTTCGGGAATTTTTTTACATAAAAACCTTCCTCTTGAATCACTCTACCTATTACAAAAAACCGCATCAAAATCCGTTGCGTAATTTTAAAGATTCAAGCATACAGACAAACAGACACGAAACAGAGACGACTTTATTTTATACTATGTAGTGATTGTCGTTGTCCATGTATTATTCTGATGACCTATACCTGTTACTGTTAAGTGTCATAAATATTCGTCCAGTAGTTTCGTCGTGAAAGAGTAACAAACATACCTACTACATCCATCCTCACAAACTTCCGCATCTATAATACACAAATGAATCGCAAAATGTGTTAATAAGCGCATAACTTCAGAACGACTGCACCAAATTGGATGATTATTTTTTTAATCTGTTCCTTATTGTCAGGACAAGGTTTTTATATAAGAAAAATAAGGAATAAAAATCTCAAAATTCCCACGGGAACGAGGGCGCTGCGGGTGAAACCGCGGGGCACAGCTAGTCTATAATATAAAAATGAATCGCTGAATCTGTTGCTAAGCGCATAACTGCAGAACGACTGCACCAAATTGGATGATTATTTTTTTAATCTGTTCCTTATTGTCAGGATAAGGTTTTTATATAAGAAAAATAAGGAATAAAAATCTCGAAATTCCCACGGGAACGAGGGCGCTGCGGGTGAAACCGCGGGCACAGCTAGTTTATAATATTAGTAGGATTTTTTTGCTGAGACAGCAGATTAAATGTAAGGTTAGGTGCATCGAAGCGGATCGGACCTCAACCGACCAATTTATTTTTGAAGTAAGTATTACGGCGAGGATATGTGAAAATAACGCGCATAGTCGCTACTTTGACGATCAAATATCAACACTTCTATCGATTCTATCAATAAAATAAAAAAACCAATTAAAAGAATATATCCTTAATAAAATTTTAAATCGAATAGAATTTTAAAATTCATTATAATAATGTAGAAATAAGATGCACAAGATTATGTAAAAGTAGCACCAAATATTATTTTCTCGTCCTAGATCTCGTTATTTGAAGCGATAGTCATAGTTTTTTTTTTAGGAATATCAATTTCCTAATACTCACTTAGATTTTAAATCAGTTACATTTTTCATTTGACCCGCCAATTTCTATAAAAACGCAAAAGAGTTCAAATATTCGCCCGCCACGTATCACGCACTCGTGTCTTGCTTCACAAATCTCAACCTTATTTCATGGAATTAAGAACACCCCCTCAGCTCTGTCCGAGCGCCACATATCCTCGCCTTACGTTAAAAATAAATAACTGATAAAGAGTAACATACAGACAAACAAAAGCTATCTAATCGATATTAATCGAACGATTAAAAAACTGGAGCAGTCTGAACAAAGGACGATATAATTAACAATTATAGTTACACAGTATTGTCTCATTAGGGTTACTACACTGTTGATAATCTAGAACAGATTACTTCAATTTTATTTTTATAAGAATAGGGTTTTTGATATGAAAAGTGTACAATTTGAGATATGAACTTAGTAATTTTTTTTAAACTATGATCAAAACTGAAATCAGAATTAAAATCGATTTAAAAATAAAGAAAATATAAGCTCTGAAAGATTCTCTTCTGTCCCTTTCTTGCCAAACGATTTTTTGTATGCGACGTCTATGGCGCTACAAGCTTGTGACGTCACAAGCCTGTAGTGCTGTCTCTGTCTAATCAGCCGCCACAAACCGCCTGTAACTCTGGAAATAATAGCGATATAAAAAAACGGGTTTTAATCTCTAACACGTGATAAAAAGAGGAGTTAATAGAAATAATTAAAAAACCTGTCAAATACCATTATTGGCGTAGTTTGACTCAACGATGTCAGTTCATTGTTAAGCACTGCGTAGCTCGGCCCCTACTTGGATGGGTGGCCGATAGTGGCATTTCTATCTGAGCGCTACCGTGCTTCAGACGGCACCAAGGCACATCAAATTGACAGTCTCAGTCTTCGATCAACAATACACAACTAGTTATCGGGTCACGTACAAAATCAAAGCTAAATACTGTCCGCGTGGATGACGTGTGACAGCTTATTTTGTTTACTACCGAAATGAAACAAAAGTTTTAAAACAGTTCGAAGCTCAACCTAATTACAACCATGACACCTAGCAATAAAGTACCAAATCTCATGAATAAAATAAGAGCTCACTTTTAAAATGAGGCGTTATTCACCGAGACCTTCAAGCGGTCTATAAACTCCGACACCAGGGTTGACCACCGACCTACTGGAACTTATACTTTCTCAAATACAACGGTGGCAACCCTAATTCCCATCTGCGTCAATTAGGAAAAACGATCAAGGGCGGTGGCTGTGATGTTAATTACGGAGAAATGCAACACGAATACAATGGACGCATTGGAATTTATAAGATGGATGAACAACACGAATACAATGGACGCATTGGAATTTATAAGATGGATGAATTATCATTGTATTGTCGGGAAAACTTTTCTAGCTATACTCGTGATCTATAGGTACTAATATTTTAAAGAGGTAAAATTTGTAAGTTTGTTTGTTTGTATGTTTGAGGTAATCTCAGGAATTATCAGTCCGATTTGAATAAATTCTTTTTGTAATGGATAGCCACATTCAACGGGAAGGTTATAGGCTATTTTTCATCCCGAAATTCCCACGGGAACGGGCACAACGCGGGCAAAACCGCGGAGAGCTGGTAGTTATATTATATTTCTATATTTTTTCTATACATTGAATTAAAATGAAAAAAAAATAAAAGTAAAATGCATATTTACAGCACAAACTGTGCACCGCGGTTTTACCCGCGTTGTACCCGTTCTCGTGGGAATTTCCGTAGCAGAAAAACGTAGATGAGATACCTACGTTTGTATCTGAAGTACCTACGTTTGTAGCACGATTCTGTTGCACATATTTGTACCAAGCATCTGTGGGATGTATCTGTGGCAAATTAGCGTAACTCGCATTCATAGGA
Source organism: Cyclophora albipunctata (assembly GCA_963082685.1). NCBI lineage: Eukaryota > Metazoa > Arthropoda > Insecta > Lepidoptera > Geometridae > Cyclophora > Cyclophora albipunctata. Next base: position 2,108,067 of record OY720135.1, on the reverse strand, counting down.
ACCAACTTGTAATATGCGTCTATAGCAAAGGTGTGAAATGGTACGTTTACACGCTTGCCAAGCCTTGGCAAGGATCGACAATCGCAAGCATGTAAAAAGGGCGTTTGGCTTGGCTTGCGTGGGCTTGTGCCTGCTTGCTTCCGATCCAGTCGAGTGTCGGTTTTTTTACGCAGATCAAAGGGCGTTTGCGGCAAGCGCTTGCGATGCATTTACATGTTGGTCCGCGTTTAGTAGCCATTGTGATCTCGCGGCGAGTACACGCTTGCTTGATTTTACAAAAAATAAATAAAAAATGAGTTGCTGGTCGAATGAGGAGAGTCTTTCGTTTCTGGAACATTACCAAATGGAACCATGCATCTGGAATCCGAAAGATGCAAATCATAAAGATAAGAAGACATTTCAAATAAAAGTACGTTAAACCAAATGCAATAGCCGTCACAAGTTCGGTGTCCGCCATGCTTGGATGTATATTGCAGACTGACGCATTCACAAGCGTATAAACGCCTTTCAAACGCCAAACGAGATTTGTGGAGGCTTGGGACTGTTTGCAGTTTGCCAAGGCTTGGCAAGCGTGTAAACCCGGCTTAACACGAATACGTAGCATACAAGTGTAGCACGAATCCGTAGCACATATTGTAGCATAGCAACGTAGCGTAGCATACCTCTAGTGGATAGCCACTTAACGTGAACGAATCGTTTTCAGAAACTACTTAAATTTAAAACGATTGTAATTTGATTTGCAAACAAAAGAAATTTTCCTTTGTTTCTTAAATATAAAATAATAAATTAGCTGGATTTTAATGTGTTTGAGGGTAAATATATCAATTAAAATGTACTTCATTGTACGATTAAGTCATAAAAAATAAAGTTATCAAGTACCTACTTGTAATTATGTATAAAAAATCTATTGTAAAAATGTTTGCTAAAAAATCTGTGGGTAAAATTTTGGACCTTCCAAATTGAAGGACATTCATAATAATTATATATTCAACTAGCAGTGCCTCGCGGCTTGACCCGCGTTGTACCCGTTCCTGTAGGACTTTTCCATTGACGTGTCCATTGAAGCGGAGTGGAGCTGGGCGGAGCTTTGACATTGTCAAACAACGCATTGACATTGTTACACAACGCATTGACATTGTCAAACAACGCATTGACATTGTCAAACAACGCATTGACATTGTTACACAACGCATTGACATTGTCAAACAACGCATTGACATTGTCAAACAACGCATTGACATTGTCAAAAAACGCATTGACATTGTCAAACAACGCATTGACATTGTCGAACAACGCATTGACATTGTCAAACAACGCATTGACATTGTCAAACAACGCATTGACATTGTCAAACAACGCATTGACATTGTCAAACAACGCATTGACATTGTCAAACAACGCATTGACATTGTCAAACATTGTTTTTTTTCAGCCCTAGCACCTAATACCATGCCGTCTCTACACCCAAGGAGTGTCAACCTCGCTATAGAAACCTCTTTTCTCCTGAGCCCCAACGAAATGGAAAGTAAAATTGCTATAAACAAATTAAAATCAGTAATTTACGAAATAGAAAAAGCTTTGAACATAAACAGTGTGTTCAGGGCTCATGATAAATATGGAGTGACGGAGTTTTTGAAGGAATTGGGTAAGTGGGCTGTTTAAGTTGTCCAGTGTGGAGCTACAATATCTCACAAAAATCTCTTGTGATACTGCCCTCAGTTTGGTTAGGGCATTACAGGCTGAATCACCTGATTGCCCGAAAAGTAAGACGATTCCGTGCTTCGGAGGGCACGTTAAGCCGTCGGTCCCGGTTACTTTCTACGGATAGTAGTCGATACATGAGCCATGTCGGAGGCCTTCGGCGGCTCAATAACTCTGACACCAGGATTGGTCGGGTTGACCATCCACACGGTGAAGAAGAAGAATTAAGAAACGCGTGTCTATACTCATTACTACTACAAGAAGGACTCAAGAACGCTCGTGAGATAAAACAATGAGAAATGACACCCGCTAGGCGGCAGCACTGAGACGTGAGGTCCAGGAATCTGTCAAAAGTGACATTTTCGTGAAAATCCTTATTATAACACAATGTACTAGCTCTGGTTTAAACGCACCGAAAGAGGTTAGGTACCAATATTCAAATAAGATTCTTTTTTCAGCTAAAATAGTAATCAATCTAGAAGATGACAATAGCAAACTCTTCGCTAAAACCTTGAAAGATGTTGTAAAAAACAGTTCTTACCAGAACAGAAAACTGAAAATACAAGAAGTTACTAAAGGATTTGTCGTCTTAACTACTGTAAAATGGGCTGACATAGACCCGACAGCATTTAGGCTGAAGATAGCCAAATATTTAACAATGGACTACGACCCAACAAATGGAATAATAGGAACTATAAACTCATTTTTCAACGAAACCGACGAGGTTACATTAAGAAACTTAAACCAAAAACTAAGAGAGGCGGGAACCGAAGAAGAATTTAAGAAAATATTCGAAAAAATGATTACTTTTGTCTTGTTTGACAAGTTTGACAGCTTAGATCAAGATTCGAAAATTAAATTTCAAGCTTGCATAGACGATATTAACAGGACAATAGAACGATACGTGAAAGGAGAAGATTTATTTAATTCAAGAAGAGCAATAGACAAAAGTAATATACGTTTTATAGACATAGACAAATTTAAATTCCGCAATAACTCTATGTTAGACAAAAACGAAAATAAAGTCATTGAAATTGACCAAGACCTGAATGTTATAATAAAATAAAAATTATAGATAAGATTTTCAAAAGTCTTTTAATACCCCCTTTTAATAACAAAGACGGGGACAGCAAGGGAGGTTAGTTTACTTTCTAAAAGGGTGTGTTTCCATTGAAGCGAAGCGGAGATGAACCGATTAATCACAAGGCATTGAAATTGTCAACCCATGCATTGACATTGTCAAAAACGGCATCGACATTATCAAACTTGACAGCCTTTGGCGGCTCTATAACTCTGACACCAGGATTGGTCAGGTTGACCATCCACTCGATGAAGAAGAAGATTATCAAACTCTTTTCGTAATGCAGTTGAACTCCACTCCGCTTCCATAGATAGCCAAGTTCAAGTAGGTCAATGGCTAACGAGTGTCGGAGTTTTTAGACTGCCCAAAGGCCTCAGACATGGTCTTACGATACGACTGAAACCGACAATTTTATCTGCCTTCCGAAGCACGTTAGCGCTCAGAAAAAAATACCACTCGGTCGCCCATCCAAGTAGGAGCTGAGCTGAACGGTGCTTAACTAACAATAGCAATGAAGTTACATCGCTTAGACAAGCGATAAAGATCTTCTTCATCGAGTGGATGGTCACCCTGACCAATCCTGGTGTCAGAGTTATTGAGCCGCCAAAGGCCTCTGACATGGCTCATGTAACGACTACTATCCGTAGAAAGTAACCGGGACCGACGGCTTAACGTGCCCTCCGAAGCACAGAATCATCTTACTTTTCGGGCAATCAGGTGATTCAGCCTGCAATGCCCTAACCAAACTGAGGACAGTCTCACAAAGTGATTTTTGTGAGGTATCCCCACCGGGAATCGAACCCGGAACCTCCGGATCGTGAGCCGGGAGCGATAAAGATGAAAAAGTAAACGAAACCGCGGGGCGTAGCCAGCCATATACTTAATTATAGTTTTTAATAATTTCATTTCAAGTTTAAAGATGACAGTTGAATTTGACTCGGAAACAATAGCGGTAGTGTTTTGACATTTCGGATAAATTATTATGTTTTTATTTAAATAGGGACTGTTTTTGGTGAAACTTAAATAAAGAGTGCATGCTTGTAGAAAGGAAAATAAGACGGAGTTACTTCTTGAACAAGGTATGTAAAATACAGAAATCTTGGAACCAACAGCTTGAAATATTTTTTGTGCCTCCGATTTATACGCGATGTACCATTATTGAGCCCTCTGTCCACTTGGATCCACTGCGTGGCTCCATTGATGGATCCTAGTACACTTTTTTGTCTACCTGAGTCCATCGAACCTGTCAGTTCCAAATAATGGATTCTAAAACACTTTAAGGTCCACTTGGATCTTATAAAAAAAAAAAATAACCCTAACCTCGGTAGGTTAGGGTTATTTTTTTTTTTTAATAGTACCTACGCCTCTAAACTCTTTGGAAGATCCAAGTGGACCTTAAAGTGTCTTAGAATCCATTATTTGGAACTGACAGATTCGATGGACTCAGGTAGACAAAAAAGTGTACTAGGATCCATCAATGGAGCCACGCAGTGGATCCAAGTGGACAGCATGATTATTGAGGGGGGAATTTAAGTACGTCATGTAGTCGCAAACGTTTCTCTTGAATCAGTGCTGTCTGTCTGTATATACACGCATGGGTCAAAAACTACTGAAGGGATTTTAACTAAACTTGTTACGATTGTAGTCCATACTCCTGGGCAGGTTATCACTACATAGTATAAAATAAAGTCGTCTCTTTTTCGTGTCTGTCACACTGTTTGTCTGTCTGTATGCTTAAATCTTTAAAATTACGCAACGGATTTTGATGCGGTTTTTTGTAATAGGTAGAGTGATTCAAGAGGAAGGTTTTTATGTAAAAAAAATCCCGAAATTCCCACGGGAACGGGCACAACGCGGGTAAAACCGCGGGGCGCTGCTAGTAGGCTATATAACATAACGCTAAGACACATAGGAGCTGAGCAGTGACGATAAGTTTGAAGCAAGGCGGATGAAAATGCGCTTTGGAGCTCTTATGTTAGCATACGTTGATCATACACCAAAAGTAGGTATTACAAAGATGATGGTCTTCAAAAGACTATATTATATAGTACTAGCCCCGCCCCGCGGTGTTACCCGCGTTGTATCGGTTCCCGCAGGAATTTCGGGATAAAATGTATCCCATGTGTTATTCTGATGTATAAACTATATTAATGTAAAGTTTCATCTTAATCCGTCCAGTAGTTTTTACGTAAAAGAGCAACAAACATACATCCATACATCCATCCTCACAAACTTTCGCATTTATAATATTAAGTAGGATATATCTATCCCGGAATTCCCGCGGGAACGGGTACAACGCGGGTAACACCGCGGGGCGCGACTAGTGGTAAAACTGCCTTACACTAATAAGCATTTCCCCTGGTGCTCTATTTAATAAACTTGTAATAACTTAATTATCTGCACATTAATCAATTCCAATGTCAAATAGTTTTTATTACTAACTAGCAGCGCCCCGCGGTTTTACCCGCGTTGTGCCCGTTCCCGTGGGAATTTCGGGAATTTTTTTACATAAATACCTTCCTCTTGAATCTCTACCTATTACAAAAAACCGCATCAAAATCCGTTGCGTAATTTTAAAGATTTAAGCATACAGACAAACAAACAGACAAAAGTAGCGACTTTGTTTTATACTATGTAGTGATAATAGTGTAGATATGACTGTAAAGTGTCATCCAAATATGTTCAGCAGTTTTTAGCATACATCCTCAGTTCCTCACAAACTATCGCATTTATAATATTAGTAGGATAGGAGACACTATCTTACGCTCGTAGTCAGAAACGTCAAAATGCTTCCTTAATAGAGATTTAATGAGTGTTTTTGACATTAGTAATTAGTAATCCATGAAAAATTACGTCAATTAAGTGTCGAATTAAGGGCCATACCTCACCGAGATGCCATGGCGACGTGGCCAGCGACGTCGCCATGGCTACGTCTGGCGTCCCTGCGTCGCCAGACTGAGTCGCCAAATCGCGTCGCCAATGCATTCAGTCCTGTCTTGAAACAGTCAGGAATGGACGTGGAAATGACTGCACTGTTATTATATTATTACCAGCGTCGCAAAAAAATTAAACGAAAAAAGAAAAATATATGGGTACATCCGTTTGTATCAAACCGAAGCCAAAGCGGTGTTATTCTCAAACTCTATGAAGATTTAAGAAAATACCCTGAAAAAATGTTCAATTATCTGAGGATGTCACTAACATCATTTGATGAATTATTGAGTTTATGTCGGAATGATTTAACTAAACATGATACAATATTAAGAACGCGGCGACTGGTTGGCGACTAAGTGAGTGACGGAGCATTCAAACACGTGCAAACAACTGGCGACGTAGCCAGGTAGCCAGCGTCGCCAGTCGCCGCATGCGGAGCGGTCGACTCTGGCTACGCTGGCTACTTGGCAACGTCGCCAGTCGGTCGCCAAGTGAGTTAGCCGTCATACATCTCAATAAGAACTAGTTGGCGCCGTCGCTGGCCACGTCGCCATGGCATCTCGGTGAGGTATGGCCCTTACGGTCTCTGTGTCCGGCAGGTAGTGTTATAGGGAGTCATAGTTGGCAGTAGCGCTCGTGGCGTAGACCAAGCGATGCTAGCTCATTGCGATTGTAAAGCCCGGCTCACGACCTGGAGGTTCCGGGTTTTATTCCCGGTGGGGATACCTCACAAAAATCTCTTTGTCAGACTTTCCTCAGTTTGGTTAGGGCATTGCAGGCTGAATCACCTGATTACTCGAAAAGTAAGATGATTCCGTGCTTCGGAGGGCACGTTAAGCCGTCGGTCCCGGTTACTTTCTACGGATAGTAGTCGTTACATGAGCCATGTCAGAGGCCTTTGGCGGCTCAATGACACCAGGATTGGTCAGGTTGGCCATCCACTTGATGAAAAAGAAGAAGCAACGTGCAGCTCGACCCCTACTTGGATGGGTGACCGATAGTGGCATTTCTTTATCAACACTACCGTGCACGTAAAGCAGTCGGTTCCGGTTGTAGTTCGACCATGTAGAGGCCTTGGCGGTCTAAAAACTCCGATATCAGGGTTGGCCACTGACTCTAAATGAATGAATGAATGATTGAATGAATGAATGTTTGAATGATTGACTGATTAAATGAATGAATGATTGAATGAATCAATGGTTGAATGAATGAATAATTGAATGATTGAATGATTGATTGAATGAATGAATGAATGATTTAATGAATCAATGATTGAATTAATGAATAATTGAATGAATGAATGATTGAATGAATGAATGATTGAATGAATGAATAATTGAATGAATGAATGATTTAATGAATGAATAATTGAATGAATGAATGATTGAATGAATGAATGATTGATTGAAATAATGATTGTAAGAATGATTGAATGAGTGAATGAATGATTGAATGAATGAATAGTTGGTTTCAATATTTGAAAAAATATTGAAATAGTGAACAAAGCAAGGGCAGGGCGCTAGTTCTGTAATTGTGTTATTATATTAATTAACACGTTGGCTGGTCTGATTTGTATATTTTTTCCTTCCGCTATAAAATGATAAATGGCTTGATTTGTTACCAGCGGTTTCGAATTGAAATAAAATTAATGAAATCAAATCACTACATAGTCATAAAACAAAGTCGCTTTCCGCTGTCTGTCCCTATGTATGCTTAGATCTTTAAAACTACGCTACAGATTTTGACGCGGTTTTTTAATAGATAGAGTGATTCAAGAGGAAGGTTTATATGTATAAACATTCCCGAAATTCCCACGGGAACGGGTACAACGCGGATAAAATCGCGGGGCGCTGCTGTTAAGTATAACAGAGATCATAAACTCTCTTTTTTATGTATAACTCTCCAATCCAGTTTAACAAGGTTTACATACGAGTAGGTACCTTCCTTTTCTTCCTCGTCATAATCACATCATCCCTACATAGTCATTACATAGTATAAAACAAAGTCGCTACTTTTGTCTGTTTGTTTGTCTGTAGATATGCTTAAATCTTTAAAATTACGCAACGGATTTTGATGCGGTTTTTTGTCGGATTTTGATGCGGTTTTTTGTCGGATTTTGATGCGGTTTTTTGTCGGATTTTGATGCGGTTTTTTGTAATAGGTAGAGTGATTCAAGAGGAAGGTTTATATGTATAAAAATTCCCGAAATTGCCACGGGAACGGGTACAACGCGGGTAAAATCGCTGCTAGTATAATATAAAGCAAAGTCGCCCTCCGCGTGAGTCCTTCCGTATCTTTTAAACCACACAACGGATTTTAACGCAGTTTTCACTGTTATTTAGAAAATTTATTCACTTTTTTATGTAACAAAATATTCAAAAAAAAATAAGGGTTTTAATCTACAGACCATGTCACCTTTAGGCGGTCAATAAACTCCGACACCAGCTAGACACTGACATCCTCGGACTTACATTAGGTACCTACTTATATAATTTAAATCCAAAACAAGTTACAGAGATGGATACGTTCAAGGAAACAAACTCTTCACCTTAATTATAGTACGATATGACTTTTATTTACCTTAGTATTCGTATTTGAATCTAGATACTATATTACAAAGCGGTAAACTAATATTGATTCAGTCGATAACCGATATTCTATAGAGAAGCGCCTAGTGGCATAGATCAACAATAGATTAACCATAGACAAAGAACTCTCTGCTTTATGGAATAATAGTGGAACGTACTGTGATATTCTAGTGCAAATCAAGGGCCATTATTAAATCATCATTATAATTATGTGAAGACATAGTTGTTGGCGACGTCTGGGTGTCAATTATATATTCCTATTAAGTATTTGTGTATGTATAAGTAGTAGTATCAGTGAGTTAGATTCCATAACACAAGCTTAGAGCTTAGTTTGGGTCTCATTAACAGTACAGTGAGAGGGATATACCTAACCGCGGGGCGCTGCTAGTAAAACATATTTATTTAATTCTTAGTTATAAAAAAATTAGTCGATCTTTCAGGATCCACCCTTTACCCGACTGCACCAACTAAAAATTGCGAGTAATGTGTTAAAAGCAAGTGTTACATTACAATGGATAAAGAATACATGGGAACCGAAAAACAGTCTATGCCATGGATTAATTTCTTCAGACAGGTAATTCTGCAATAATAATCTCTTAGGGTGTTTTCCACCATTGTCTATGCTATGCCAGGTTTGTTAAAATCATGCATTAAGTCTTTTTTGGATTGGACTTATTGGAACGAAGTTCCTTATCGCGCGTTGCGAAAGGGGGCTAGACGGAAAAAATGGTAACGACATTTTTTAGGCCAGAGAGGGACAGACAGAGAAACTTGCGCACGCCAGAGAGAGACAGACAGAGAAACATGCGCCTGTCTGTCTCTCTCCGGCGTGCGCATGTTTCTCTGTCTGTCTCTCTCTCTGTCTCTTATGCTGGGGCTCCATTAGCGGGCTACGGCGAATATTCGTGTTTACACGATAATGTGGCCGCATACATCGTGTCATCGCATCCATTTTTAAATTACGGCCTACACTCGGCCGCACAGTTGGGAATTGAACAACACAATCCGGCACGATCAACACGAATCTTCGCCCGCTAGTGTAGACAGGAACATCGTGTTCGGGCGAACACGATGTTTTTGTCGCGACAACGCGACACGAATCTTCGCCCGCTAAAGGAGCCCCAGCATTATAGAAAGCAAGCTAGATAGGTATTTTCGTTTCGTCTTTCTATTTCGCATTGAACAGTGTGGTGTTCGCGACGATTATTTTTGTTGCTATTAAATAAACTTCGTTCCATCCGGGTGTCCCTTGACACCTCCAAGTTTTTCTTATTATCTTATCTCCTTCTGTGAGCACGGTTCCTGTAAAGGGGCCGAAACGTCTCAGATGGAAATCTGTACTAATATTATAAAGCTGCAGAGTTTGTTTGTTTGAACGCGCTAATCTCAGGAACTACTGGTCCGATTTGAAAAAATATTTTCATCCCGAAATTCCAACGGGAACGGGCACAACGCGGTTAAAAAACAGTAAAGGAGGAGGGCCAAAGGGGGTCCGTCCGTCCGTCTGTCACCAGGCAGTCCGTCTGTATCTCAAGCACGGTGACAGCTAGACAGTTGAAATTCTCACAGATGATGTACTTATTTCTATTGCCGCTATAAGAACAAATAATCAAAATAAAATAAAACATATACTCAAGGGGGCTCCCATACAACAAACGTGATATATTTTTGCCGTTTTTTAAAGTACGAAACCCTCCGTGCGCGAGTCCGACTCGCAGTTGACCGGTTATATAGAGTTATCTTTATTTTTACCCAGGTATTCGTCACCAGCGCAGCATGGATGATCTACTTCCTCTGTGGTCTGTCATTCGGCATCCCAACTGTCATGATCCCTCAGCTGCGAAGGGAAGCCAACTCGACGGCAGCGGTGAGCGAAGAGATGGCTAGCTGGTTGTGTAAGTTGTACATCTTTACACAGCCCGCGGCTTTACCCGCGTTGTGCCCGTTCCCGTGGGAATTTCGGGATGAAAAATAGCCTGTAACCTTCCTGTTACTTATATAAATAAATGGTTTAAATATTGTTACTCCGTTGAATCGAACCCGCAATCCCCGACATGCCACTGAAACAACGGGCTTGTCAAATCAATGTCAGCCGCGAGGCGGTATATTTATGGAGGCATGCAAGTGTGTGCATCGGGTTTAGAGCATGCCTAAGCATTCACAGGGCATGCGTAGCGATGTTTGAGCGTGACTAACTCTTTAAATGGAAAAAACAATTTTTGAAAAACCAGTACCTACTTAATATTTTTATTCTTTTCAGCGTCCGCATTCGGCTACAGCGCTCTTCCCTGGGTGGTCATAATCTGCATATTCACTCGACAATATGGAAGAAAAATACCCTTCGCCATTGTGTCCATCAACACTTTCTGCTACTACCTAGTTCTATACTTTAGTCAAAACACTACTCATATACTTATCAGCGAGGTAATGCAAGGCATGAATCATGCTTCAAACATGACACTTTCAGTTATAATTGTGTCAGAGTACAGCGCGCCGAAATACAGAGGTATTTTCTTGGCGATAAAATCTGCTATACTCTTTTGGGGTATTTGGGTGGCTAACGCTATTGGAACATTTTATCATTGGAAGAATATACCTCTATTGGGTATATTTCTATCCATATTTTTGATTACTATGGTGTTTTGGCCGGAATCCCCACAATGGTTGGCTACTCAAGGAAAGTTTGAAGAATGTAAAATATCTCATAGATGGCTAAGAGGTGTGAACGAGTCGTCGGAAAAAGAATTAGATTTGCTAATACAATCTCAAGTGGACATCTTAAAAAACCACCACGAAAAAGTTCCTTTCACAAAACAAATTAAAGACCGAACGTTTTACAAACCTTTGTTACTATCTGTAGCGATGATGGCTCAATACCATTTGTCTGGTAAAATCGTTTGTATGATATACTCTGTAGATATCATAAAAAAAATAACTGCGAGCGAAAATACTGCTTACATAGGCATGCTTATACTAGATGGTGTCACTGTGACAGGCATGTATGTAGGATGCGTTTTGGCGCGTTTTTTGAAACGACGAACGCTTCTTTTTTCAACGTGCAGTGTTGCTATATTTTTCCTATTCTCAATTTCGTTATACCTCTTCTTGATAGATAGACAAATTGTCGTTGAAAATGCAATTATCACTATTTTATTATTGACAATTTTTTCCGTGTCTATTAGCTGTGGTCCTATGATTCTTTCAACTTCGATTTATGGAGAATTAACACCGTTGCGTTATAAAAGTAGCTGTACAATGATTGCGGCATTTGTATTCGTTACCTTAACATCAACGTTAGTGAAAATCTTTCCTTATATTTGTAAAACTTTTACTATTTCTGGCGCGTTTCTTTTCTATGCTGTGTCCTCGCTTATATTTTACGTCATTCTTTACAAATACTTACCAGAAACAAAAGATAAGACGTTGCAGGAAATAGAAGATATTTTTAGCGGGAAAAATAAAGGGATGGAAGAAGGAAGAGAGCTTTTACATACTAATATAACTGGGAAAAATCAGTATTAAATTAACATTTAATTTTACGAATAAAAAGTATTTTTTTTTTATTCTCTCTAATTCTATTTTTGCCTAAAATATATTAATTAAAAATCATATATTTTTCATACCAATATACAAATATTAGACTTATCTATAATTTGAATCACTCTCAGAGCTCACAAGCCCTGCTAGGTTTAGTTACAATTCCAACAAAACAATCGTAGCAACGAAGCAAAGCATAACTCTACAGGAGACACCCAATAGAGTTACATTAAACATCAATGAGAATCATTCATTCAATAAACCGAATTATCATTCATTCAATTTGTCCATGTCACGATACTGTATCGAATGATTTATCGGAGTATAATCTTTAACTATCTAATATATAAAATTCTCGTGTCACGGGGTGCGTAATTGAACTCCTCTGGCTGAACGGCTCGACCGATTCTCATGAAATTTTGTGTACATATCGGGTAGGCCTGAGAATCGGACAACATCTATTTTTCATCCCGAAATTCCCGCGGGAACGGGTACAAAGCGGGTGAAACCGCGGGGAGCAGCTAGTAAACTACACATAATTATATAACAAATTCCCTAAAACCAGTGTCTGTATATAATCGATTTTCTCAAAAACTACTGTACGGATTTTCATGTTGTTTTCACCAACATACAGAGTGATTCAAGAGGAAGGTTTGTGACTACTTTTCATGCTATATTTTTTCGCAGGATTGGGTAAAAAGCGCGTAAGATTGCGGAGCATTGCTTTGCATTGCATGATATATATTATGTTAACCCTCATTTTTCGTGTGTGGGTATAGCACAAATCATGTATTATTTAACGAAATAAATTATAATTTAAGTTATATTGTAAAATAAGTAATTTTAAGATAATTTATTGAATAAATTGGTGATATTTTTCTAAGTATAAAATAAAAAACTAATTTATTTAAAAAAATTGTATTTATTTTTCATTTTCTTAATTTTTAATAGATTAATACTATTTAACTCATAATACGATAATCTATCTACACTAATATTATAAAGAGGAAAACTTTGTTTGTTTGTTTGTAATGAATAGGCTCAAAAACTACTGGACCGTTTTTAAAAATTCTTTCACCATTCGAAAGCTACATTATCCACGAGTAACATAGGCTATTTTTCATCCCAAAATTCCCACAGGAAAGAACACAACGCGGGTAAAACCGCGGGGCGCTGCTAGTACTTAATATAATACAGCTGAAACGTTTGATTTTTAGTTTGTATAAACACTCTAATCTCTGAAACCATCAATCCGATTTGAATCATTCTTTTTGTTATGGATAGCTACATTCAACGGGAAGGTTGAATATAGGCTTCATCCCAAAATTCCTACGGGAACGAACACAACGCGGGTAAAACCGTAGAGCGCTGCTAGTATTAGCCGGTAATGTCCCACTGCTGGGCAAATGCCTCCCATCACATCACTGAAGATATCAGTACAGTAAGAAGGCTTATTTCAAATCCTTAACGATCACTAATATTGCAAGTCTCTAAGTAAATAACTTAATAAATAAACATATTTAATTATAACCTAAATAAATGCAATTATTGAGCATTATAAATACATATATGTGTCGGGGACACCTTCGATAATCATCCTACTTCTGATGTCGGGTAACCTCGATAATCATCCTACTTCTGATGTCGGCCGAACACAGCGATATTTACCCCATTTCTGATATTGGGGACATGTCACATCAGGATAAGCACGAGCATTATACTGTCAATCCAACATCTTAGGATTTCTAGGTCTTGATCTTGAAATAATAACTCACAGGACTTCATTACAATGACATTGCTTGTATTTTACACACGATCATCATGGATTACACATTACAGTTAGGATACGTCTAGATTCAATTAATTGATGGAACCTAAACGACCTCCCTACTCCCCATAGTCGTCCTGTCCACGCCATAGAATCTTTTCCTAATCCTATACTCGATTCGCAATACGATCGTGATGTCGTCAACACACCCTTCCTCCCATCTACGTTCCAATGTAATCGCCATTCAACCATCTCCATTCGTCCCATAACGTCTAATGTACGCCATCTTTTCTTATCATAGACTCCCTCACTCACTCACTGCCGCAGACTACCAAACCAGCTCACATCCCTCTATCGAACAACTGTCATCTGTCACAGTGCGTAACACCACAGACTTAACATAGTCTATTCTCATACCACAGACTACACCACGAAGGTAGAACTCACGTCACGGAATAACAACACTACCGATTCCATCAGTCAACTGAATTTACAAACTACTCTTTAACTTCTATAGCTTGATTATACGTCCATCTCCGACACGGCCATCCTGCTAGCACACGTCCTCGTGTGTTATTCTGTAACAATAAAAACATAGCACAGTACATACCGTTCGGCTACTCCTGACACTCAACTTTAGTACTAACTCAACTTTGAGAAGGTAAATTGAAATAAACTTCTCGGCAAAACTATTGTTTTCTTTTGACTTAAAAAAAAGACTTACAAAGAAAGAACAGAAAAAAAACACTTTAAAGAAGTTACAATAACCGAAGAAAATGCTAGAGCAGCAAAGTACCACTTTCATCCACTATTTACAATCATTAAAGCAACATAGAGATACTTAAGCATACGGCAGGAATCTTATTCGTGGCCTGTGGCTTTTCACTAAGCCCCTCCATCGAACCTCGTGTTCGTTTCCTTGCATTCCACAAATGCCGATTCCCTCGGAATCTATGGTCTCTACCAGACCCGACCTCCACCAGAGCCACCCGCTACCGCGCATCCACGGTCTACTCAAAGCAGATACCGACTTCTAACGGACTACGGCTACGAAATGGCCACTGGTATTGTCTGACCAGCCGAACTAAGATTCCCCACCATCCTCCCCAGATTCAGTCTCTTCTACCTCAAGTGGTACTTCGCCCTCGGGCATCCGTCTTAACCTATTATGCGCGTACTTGTAAGTACGTTTAGAGTTCAAAGCTTTCAACGTGTAACGATCACCATCGTTCGGTCACTCCTGACCTAATTAACTACTTCAACGAAAGACTTAGTAAAGCTCAAACTATTATTCTTTTCCAATGAACAAATTTAACTATCTCAATATTCATGATCACATTGCTTATCTAAACATTAGAACTAGAACATCGTCAGGCGCAAATACCCATTAAAATTAAATTAATCTCAAATCAAAGTAAAAGTCAAGTGTGTGTGTCTCTATTGTCCGGCTATCCCCGTAGCCCTAATACGCAGTCATCCCTGTGACTGGCTGTGATCATCCCAGTGATCACCCATGACCCTGATCATCCCTGTGATCAGTCCCTCTCGCGATCATCCCAGTGATCATCCATGACCTTGATCATCCCTGTGATCAGTCACTCCCGTGATCATCCCAGTGATCACCCATAGCCCTGATCATCCCTGACTCAAGAGGACACGCACAACTAGTTACCACACAGTCAAAAGTGACTACAGTTCATTCTCACAAGGCTCAGAATCACTAACAATGGGTACTTGCCCTTCAGGCATTTTCCTATACCAGTCAATGACATTAGATTGTGTACTCGTTTTCCTCTAAACCTCGCGGCCACAGTAATTTGCACTCGCTCGGTCAACCTGACTATTAAGAAGCTTGTTCTTTCTTAAATTCTTGATTTCAATCAAAAATTAATTACAATTATTATCAATCGGGAAACTTCAATGCTATGTAACACATGAATACTAGGTACCACGTCATTTTCAACTTTAACTTCAATAGACTATTAATCTCAAATGCACATTACAATATGAGCCATGAGTAATAAGTAACAGTAAGCTTGTCTAGTCACGTCTAGTCACGGCAACCAGCCGACGAGCAATCACATTGCTCAACAACACACGGTCTCAGCAGACCACTCCACCGTACGGTCAATCCAGACCACGATCATCGCCGACTTCGAACATTGAACTCAATAAGTCACATAGTCACATAGAAACCCTTACTCATACTCTCATATTTTACAACGGGATAAACATCCAAAATACTTTCAATAAGCTTTCTATTTTATCAAGTGGTACGAAGATTCACTACAAAACTCTCAATGTTAACTGACTCAAATATCACAAAATAGCTCACCGGATATTTCCCAACTAAGATACTTCAATACGCCAATTCATGCCAATCATTACCGCAATCCCCCATATTCCTCAGGTAACAGGATTGAGAAGAGAACCACGTTCTTCCCTGGACGAGGTTTATCAATGCTCACAATAATTACCAGCATTGCACCAACATGAAAATAAGAAAACATATTAGAACATATCACATTACGTACAAGCTTAACGGAAGCTCATAATTACCTTCTTAACTCCACAATAGAGTAGAAAACTAACTAACTATACTCACAGAACATTCCAAGTTTTATAACCGATTGCAAAATAAACATTACGTAAAGCGCATGACAGTAGCGCTTTTGGCGGATGACAGTAGCGCTTTTGGCGGAATGATGATTCAGCCATATCTCCGAACACTACGAGCTTCATAATCCAGGGGAAGGTACATGAATTTCAATCTCGTCGTCGTCGTCGTCGTCGTCGTCGTCGTCGTCGTCGTCGTCGATAACATGCACTAACGAGCTCAGCTTGCAGCTCTCAATATTCTTTCATCTTATCATAAACCTAGCTCCGTGGTTGATCTTGAACACCATCCATGGCGATATGATATTCAGCACGATCTTTTTCATTCTCTGCTAGATGCACGGTGGGCAATAGCGATCTTGATCATTCTCTGCTAAATGCACGGTGGGCAATAGCGATCTTGATCCCACTTCTGATGTCGGGGACACCTTCGATAATCATCCTACTTCTGATGTCGGGTAACCTCGATAATCATCCTACTTCTGATGTCGGCCGAACACAGCGATATTTACCCCATTTCTGATATTGGGGACATGTCACATCAGGATAAGCACGAGCATTATACTGTCAATCCAACATCTTAGGATTTCTAGGTCTTGATCTTGAAATAATAACTCACAGGACTTCATTACAATGACATTGCTTGTATTTTACACACGATCATCATGGATTACACATTACAGTTAGGATACGTCTAGATTCAATTAATTGATGGAACCTAAACGACCTCCCTACTCCCCATAGTCGTCCTGTCCACGCCATAGAATCTTTTCCTAATCCTATACTCGATTCGCAATACGATCGTGATGTCGTCAACACACCCTTCCTCCCATCTACGTTCCAATGTAATCGCCATTCAACCATCTCCATTCGTCCCATAACGTCTAATGTACGCCATCTTTTCTTATCATAGACTCCCTCACTCACTCACTGCCGCAGACTACCAAACCAGCTCACATCCCTCTATCGAACAACTGTCATCTGTCACAGTGCGTAACACCACAGACTTAACATAGTCTATTCTCATACCACAGACTACACCACGAAGGTAGAACTCACGTCACGGAATAACAACACTACCGATTCCATCAGTCAACTGAATTTACAAACTACTCTTTAACTTCTATAGCTTGATTATACGTCCATCTCCGACATATGTATAATACATTTACTAAAATTAAACTAAACTTTTCACACTATATTTTACTTCGATCAACAATACACAACTAGATATCGGGTCACGTACAAAATCAAAGCTAAGTACTGTCCGCGTGGATGACGTGTGACAGCTTATTTTGTTTACTACCGAACTGAAACAAAAGTTTTGAAACAGTTCGAAGTTCAACCTAATTACAAACATGACACCTAGCAATAAAGTAGCAAATCTTATGAATAACATAAGTGAGAATAACGCCTCACTTTTCAAATGAGGCGTTATTCACCGAGACGTATTTTTTGCGCCGACCCGACATCTAGTTGTGTATTGTTGATCGAAGATATTTTACATTAATATCATATTTTTCAAGAGTTATCCCGCGGTAAAAAAAGTAATTTATCCCATGTAGGATGTATCCTGCAGTATACACTAAATAGAATTCGAGATAAGAAGCTGAATCTGAGCGCTACCGTGCTTCGGAGGGCACGTTAAATTGTCGGTGCCGGTCGTTGCAATCATTAGCCATGTCGTCACCTTTAGGCGGAATCCAATACAACATAGTCTATCCTCCAGTAATAACACTTTATCCCGCAGTAGGAATACTTTATCCCGCAGTAATAATAGTTTATCCCGCGGTAAAGCTGCCATCTTTGAGTTGCGCAGTGAAGTAGTATTGGAAGTTCATATCGTGCACGTTGTGGGGGTCCAGCATCTGTTCTTGGTGAGTGCTTTCTTCCTTCTTTTTAGCGATCGGGTAAGATTTCGCCTTCATGTTGAGATGTACCTGTGGATAAGTAAGTAATGTACCACTGCTGGGCAAAGGGGTTTCGTCTCACTGAAGATATCAGTACAGTGAGGAGGAAAAAATATGTACCATGTGTAAATTTAATATTCTACTGATATTATAAATGTGAAAGTTTGTTGTGTATGTTTGTTACTCTTTCACGAAAAGACTGCTAGACGGATTCGGATGGAATTGTACCCGTTCCCGCTGGAATTTCGGGATAAAATGCATCCCATGTGTTATCTTGGTGTATAACCTATATTACTGTAAAGTTTCATCCAAATCCGTTCAGTAGTTATTGCGTGAAAAAATAACAAAAATACATACATCCACCCTCACAAACTTTCGCATCACTACATAGTATAAAACAAAGTCGCTTTCCGCTCTCTGTATGTCCCTATGTATGCTTAGATCTTTAAAACTACGCAACGGATATTGATGCAGTTTCTTTAAATATTAATAAAAATTCCCGAAATTCCCACGGGAACGGGCACAACGCGCGCTGCTAGTTTATCATATCTTCTTCTTATCGAGTGAATGGTCAACCTGACCAATCCTGGTGTCAGAGTTATTGAGCCGCCAAAGGCCTCTGACATGGCTCATGTAACGACTACTATCCGTAGAAAGTAACCGGGACCGACGGCTTAACGTGCCCTCCGAAGCACGGAATCATCTTACTTGTCGGGCAATTAGGTGATTCAGCCTGTAATGCCCTAACCAAACTAAGGACAGTCTCACAAAGTAATTTTTGTGAGATATCTCCACCGGGAATCGAACCAGGAACCCCCGGGTCGTGAGCCGGGCGCTCAAACCACAAGACCACCAAGACCACCAAGTATACCACATAAGTAAGTGATCACCTGTCTATTGTGCTTGTACAGGTTGGATTGCTGAGAGAACGTCGTGGGACAGAACTCGCAGATGAACGGGCGTTCACCCGTGTGAGTGCGGATGTGGGACTCCAGTTGGAGCCGGGTCTGAAAAAACAAACAAAAAAACTTGAGAGGTGTCAAGGGACACCCGGATGGAACGAAGTTCAATGCGAAATAGAAAGACGAAACGAAAATATCTGGCTTGCTTTCTGTAAGAGAGAGAGAGAGAGAGACAGATAGAGAAACATGCGCACGCCGCTCTCTCTGTCTCTCTCTAACGCAAAAAGTGTCGTTACAACTTTTAGTCTTAATTTTTCCCTTTCGCAACGCGCGATTAGGAACTTCGTTCCAATATAACAATTATTAAATACTGTAGCATTCTCGGTTTTACCCGCGTTACGCCCGTTCCCGTGGGAATTTCGTCATGAGATATACCTTACGGTTGAATGTGGCTTTCCAGTACAAAAATAATCATTAAAATCGGATTGGTAATCTATACCTATATATAAAATTCAAAGTCCTGACTGATAATCAACGCCAGCCTCAACCGCTACACCTAGAAACATGAAATTTGTCAGGAACGTTCTTCAAGTGACGTAAGTGCACACTAAGAAAGGATTTTCGGAAATTCCTACGGGAACGGTCTCAACGAGGGCAAAGCCGCGGGGCGCTGCTAGTACATTATACATAAATACATAATTAATCGACCATCATTCATTCAATTTGTCAATGTCACAATACTGTATCGAATTATTAGTCGGAGTATAATCTTCTTAAACATAAGTAATTATAAAACAAAGTCCCCAAAACCAGTGTCTGTATATAATCGATTTTCTCAAAAACTACTGTACGGATTTTCATGCTGTTTTCACCAACATACAGAGTGGTTCAAGAGGATGGTTTGTGACTACTTTTCATGCCATTTTTTTTCGCAGGATTGGGTAAAACGGATTGGTAGTATCTGAGATTAACCCTTACAAACACAGTCAGAAACTTTACCTCTTTTAATATCAGCACAGATTTCTATTATTATCCTACTAATATTATAAATGCGAATGTTTGTGAGGATGTACGTTTGTTACTCTTTCACGAAAAAACTACTGGACTGATTTGGATGAAACTTTACAATAATATAGGTTATACATCAGAATAACACATGGGATACATTTTATCCTGAAATTCCAGCGGAAACGGGCACAACGCGGGTAAAACCGCGGGGCGGTACTAGTTTATAATATTATAGGATATTATTATTTTATTTATATTGAGGCCTTTGGCGGCTCAATAACTCTGACACCAGGATTGGTCAGGTTGGCCATCCACTCGGTGAAGAAGAAGATATTATAGGATTTGGTCTACGAACGTGATTGATATACTGACCGGGAACCCTTTCCCGCAGTGGTGACATATCTTGTTGTTCGGCCTTCCTTTGTGCACGTTCCGGATGTGCTGGTCCAGACCCACTCTGTTTTTAGAAGGCTGAAACGAAACAAGACTTTAAGTCTTCTTCATCGAGTGGATGGTCACCCTGACCAATCCTGGTGTCAGAGTTATTGAGCCCCCAAAGGCCTCTGACATGGCTCATGTAACGACTACTATCCGTAGAAAGTAACCGGGACCGACGGCTTAACGTGCCCTCCGAAACACAGAATCATCTTACTTTTCGGGCAATCAGGTGATTCAGTCTGCAATGCCCTAACCAAACTGAGGAAAGTCTCACAAAGAGATTTTTGTGAGATATCCCCACCGGGAATCGGACACGGAACCTCCGGGTCATGAGCCGGGCGCTCAAACCACAAGACCACGGAGGTTGTTAAGACTTTATTAAGAATCATCCAATTTGGTGCAGTCGTTCTGAAGTTATGCGCTTACCAACACATTTTGCGATTCATTTTTATATTATAGAAGGAGATACATACTTTCAAACAAAGATGGCATTGATAAGTCTTATTTAAATGTTTTTCTTCGATGTGATCCCTTAATTTAGTTTTATCAGCGAATCTCTTTTTACAATGGTCGCAAATAAATCTGAAAATAAATACATTATTAAAATCAGTAAATCCTGTAATGTCCCACTGCTGGGCATAGGCCTCTCATCTCTCAGATATCAGTACAGTGAGGAGGATGTCGTAATCACCACGCTTGCTGCGGGTTGGTGATCTCAAACCCGAGCCATGTTTGAACAGGAAACATGTTTTCGCTCGACCCGGGAATTGAACCCGGGACCTCAGACCTTTTTTTAATATGTCGGGTAACCTCGATAATCATCCCACTTCCGATGTCGGGTAACCTCGATAATCATCCCACTTCTGATGTCGGGACATGTCACATCAGGATAAGCACGGGCATTATAATGTCACATCAGATATCTTAGGATTTCTAGGTCTTGATCTTGAAATAATAACTCACAGGACTTCATTACAATGACATTGCTTGTATTTTACACACGATCATCATGGATTACACATTACAGTTAGGATACGTCTAGATTCAATTAATTGATGGAACCTAAACGACCTCCCTACACCCCATAGTCGTCCTGTCCACGCCATAGAATCTTTTCCTAATCCTATACTCGATTCGCAATACGATCGTGATGTCGTCAACCCATCCTTCCTCCAATCTACGTTCCAATGTAATCCATCCAACCATCTCCATTCGTCCCATAACGTCTAATGTACCGACCAGGCCAATGTACGCCATCTTTACTTATCATAGACTCCCTCACTCACTCACTGCCACAGACTACCAAACCAGCTCACATCCCTCTATCGAACAACTGTCATCTGTCATAGTGCGTAACACCACAGACTTAACATAGTCTATTCTCATACCACAGACTACACCACGAAGGTAGAACTCACGTCACGGAATAACAACACTACCGATTCCATCAGTCAACTGAATTTACAAACTACTCTTAAACTTCTACAGACTAAAAATAATGTAGTGACGTTATAAACCGCTATCTGGTGTGGCGCCACTGATGCCACGCTCCGACACGGCCATCCTGCTAGCACACGTCCTCGTGTGTTAGCTAACCTGCACAGAAATAGCCAACGAGAGTATTTGTTCGCCTCGGCCACTTCTGACCAATCATATTTCTACAAACAGCTCAAATAAAGAAACTTCGTAACTGTATAGTTTTTCTTTTAAATTACTAACTATGATTAAGTACTAACAACTCAAATTCAGATTAACAATATGATCAAATAGCGTAAGAAATCACAAAGTAAATTATGATAACGTTTCATCTACCAAAACCCTGGGGCCAGTAACCGTGACAGACTCTGGTTCATTATTCACACACAACCAACAATATAAACACAATTGATTTACTACTGAGCTTTATTCGTGGTCACAACACAAGATTTAGCAAACGCATTTGCCCTTTATGCACTTCCATTTCGGAATGCCGAGTCGTCCCATGACTCTACGGTCTTCGCTACCAGGCAAGACCCGACCACACTACCCAGAGCTACCGCCTACTGCCTACCCACGGACTACTACAAGTAGTAGGCACCGATTTCTAACGGGCTACAGCTACGGCACTCTGGTGCGGTCTCAGACTGACCCACTGACATAAAACCCAGTAACAATCAACAACTTAATCAACCTCACTGTCTCCACCTTCGTCTGAGTCAGCTGTTACCTGCCCCACAGGCATCTTCCTAACACGATCAATATCAACCAGAGCCATAAAAAATATCAACCAGAGCCATGTACCACTGTCGCTTGTAATAACAAATTAACACAATTTAATTAACCACACAAATCGAAACTTCACTCTAGTAAGCCCCTCTATCTCCACGGCTCTCCAGCCGACCAGCAATCGCAATTGCTCTCTCCTGAGTCTACTCCTGGACTCTATGGTTCCTCCAGAACCCGACCTCCGCCAGAGTTGCCTGCTACCGCGTACTCACGGACTACAATGTAGACACCGATTTCTACTGAGCTACGGCTACACGACAACCTCTGGTACGGTCCAACACAATACGGCCGATAGAGTCCTTACTCGAGTTTCCACCAAAACAAGTTTACTTATCCTCATCAGGATCACTATTAACATCAACTTCGACTGGTACATGACTTACTGGCATCTTTCGTAATCTATCGTGTGCATACTTGTAAGTACGTTTAGAGTTCAAAGCTTTCAACGTGTACCGATCACCATCGTTCGGTCACTCCTGACCTAATTAACTCTACTTCAACAAAAGACTTAGTAAAGCTCAAACTATTATTCTTTTCCAATGAACAAATTTAACTATCTCAATATTCATAATCACATTGCTTATCTAAACATTAGAACTAGAACATCGTCAGGCGCAAATACCCATTAAAATTAAATTAATCTCAAATCAAAGTAAAAGTCAAGTGTGTGTGTCTCTATTGTCCGGCTATCCCCGTAGCCCTAATACGCAGTCATCCCTGTGACTGGCTGTGATCATCCCAGTGATCACCCATGACCTGATCATCCCTGTGATCAGTCACTCTCGTGATCATCCCAGTGATCAACCATGACCCTGATCATCCCTGTGATCAGTCACTCTCGTGATCATCCCAGTGATCATCCATGACCCTGATCATCCCTGTGATCAGTCACTCTCGTGATCATCCCAGTGATCACCCATGACCTTGATCATCCCTGTGATCAGTCACTCCCGTGATCATCCCAGTGATCACCCATAGCCCTGATCATCCCTGTGATCAGTCACTCCCGTGATCATCCCAGTGATCACCCATAGCCCTGATCATCCCTGTGATCAGCCACTCCCGTGATCATCCCAGTGATCACGCCTAGCCCTGATCATCCCTGTGATCAGCCGCTCCTGTGGTCATCCCAGTGACCACCCGTGATCATCCCCGTGACCACCCAGACTCAAGAGGACACGCACAACTAGTTACCACACAGTCAAAAG
This sequence comes from Cyclophora albipunctata, assembly GCA_963082685.1. Lineage (NCBI taxonomy): Eukaryota > Metazoa > Arthropoda > Insecta > Lepidoptera > Geometridae > Cyclophora > Cyclophora albipunctata. The sequence continues at coordinate 2,084,111 of OY720135.1, read as the reverse complement.
TGACTACAGTTCATCCTCACAAGGCTCAGAATCACTAACAATGGGTACTTGCCCTTCAGGCATTTTCCTATACCAGTCAATGACACTATATTGTGTACTCGTTTTCCTCTAAACCTCGCGGCTACAGTAATTTGCACTCGCTCGGTCAACCTGACTATTAAGAAGCTTGTTCTTCCTTAAAATTCTTGATTTCAATCAAAAGTTAATTACAATTATTATCAATCGGGAATCATCAATGCTATGTAACACATGAATACTAGGTACCACGTCATTTTCAACTTTAACTTCAATAGACTATTAATCTCAAATGCACATTACAATATGAGCCATGAGTAAGTAACAGTAAGCTTGTCTAGTCATGTCTAGTCACGGCAACCAGCCGACCAGCAATCACATTGCTCAACAACACACGGTCTCAGCAGACCACTCCACAGTACGGTCAATCCAGACCACGATCATCGCCGAGTTCGAACATTTAACTCAATAAGTCACATAGTCACATAGAAACCCTTACTCATACTCTCATATTTTACAACGGGATAAACATCCAGAATACTTTTAATAAGCTTTCTACTTTATCAAGTGGTACGAAGATTCACTACAAAACTCTCAATGTAAACTGACTCAAATATCACAAAATAGCTCACCGGATATTTTCCAACTAAGATACTTCAATACGCCAATTCATGCCAATCATTACCGCAATCCCTCATATTCCTCAGGTAACAGGATTGAGAAGAGAACCACGTTCTTCCCTGGACGAGGTTTATCAATGCTCACAATAATTACCAGCATTGAACCAACATGAAAATAAGAAAACATATTAGAACATATCACATTACGTAAAGATTACACTTGACTCTTTCGGAAGCTCATAATTACCTTCTTAACTCCACAATAGAGTAGAAAACTAACTAACTATACTCACAGAACATTCCAAGTTTTATAACTAATTGCAAAATAAACATTACGTAAAGCGCATGACAGTAGCGCTTTTGGCGGGATGATGATTCAGACATATCTCCGAATACTACGAGCTTCATAATCCAGGGGAAGGTACATGAATTTCAATCTCGTCGTCGTCGTCGTCGTCGCCGTCGTCGTCGATAATATGCACTCACGAGCTCAGCTTGCAGCTCTCAATATTCTTTCATCTTATCATAAACCTAGCTCCGTGGTTGATCTTGAACACAATCCATGGCGATATGATATTCAGCACAGTGGGCAATCCAGGCTCAGTGGGCAATAGCGATCTTTATCATTCTCTGCTAGATGCACGGTGGGCAATAGCGATCTTGATCATTCTCTGCTGAACGCTCGGTGGGCAATCCAGGGCGATCCAGGCTCAGTGGGCAATAGCGATCCTTATCATTGTCTGCTGGACGCTCGGTGGGCAATAGCGATCTTGATCCCACTTCTGATGTCGGGTAACCTCGATAATCATCCCACTTCCGATGTCGGGTAACCTCGATAATCATCCCACTTCTGATGTCGGGACATGTCACATCAGGATAAGCACGGGCATTATAATGTCACATCAGATATCTTAGGATTTCTAGGTCTTGATCTTGAAATAATAACTCACAGGACTTCATTACAATGACATTGCTTGTATTTTACACACGATCATCATGGATTACACATTACAGTTAGGATACGTCTAGATTCAATTAATTGATGGAACCTAAACGACCTCCCTACACCCCATAGTCGTCCTGTCCACGCCATAGAATCTTTTCCTAATCCTATACTCGATTCGCAATACGATCGTGATGTCGTCAACCCATCCTTCCTCCAATCTACGTTCCAATGTAATCCATCCAACCATCTCCATTCGTCCCATAACGTCTAATGTACCGACCAGGCCAATGTACGCCATCTTTACTTATCATAGACTCCCTCACTCACTCACTGCCACAGACTACCAAACCAGCTCACATCCCTCTATCGAACAACTGTCATCTGTCATAGTGCGTAACACCACAGACTTAACATAGTCTATTCTCATACCACAGACTACACCACGAAGGTAGAACTCACGTCACGGAATAACAACACTACCGATTCCATCAGTCAACTGAATTTACAAACTACTCTTAAACTTCTACAGACTAAAAATAATGTAGTGACGTTATAAACCGCTATCTGGTGTGGCGCCACTGATGCCACGCTCCGACAAATATAATATATAATATACCTGTACAAATTCACACACGGTTAATTAGACCCAAAGTAAGCTCTAAGCTTGTGTTATGGAATCTAACTCACTGATACTACTACATATATATACACAAATACTTTATAAGAATATATAATGAACACCCAGACGTCGTCGCCAACAACTATGTCTTCACATATTGTTGACTCCGGGCGGGAATCGAACCCGCAACCCCCGACACAGTAAGCGCTCTCACTGCCACTGTGCCAACGGGCTTGTCAGAATATACTTGTGGTGTTGATTTCGACAAAATGGCTCTATACTTTACACAGTAACAGGTTTATACATCAGAATAACGCATGGGATACATTTTATCCCGGCATTCCCGCGGGAACAGGTACAACGTGAGTAACATCGCTTGGCGTGGCTAGTAGGTTATACATCAGAATAACGCATGGGATACATTTTATCCCGGCATTCCCGCGGGAACAGGTACAACGTGAGTAACATCGCTTGGCGTGGCTAGTAGGTTATACATCAGAATAACGCATGGGATACATTTTATCCCGGAATTCCCGCGGGAACTCCTAGTGTATGCTCACCTCAGTTGTTCCGGAGTGACATGTCTCAAGCTGTTGCTCATGTGTCTATTGTACGAGAATATTGACGAGAATGTAATGTCACACAAGTCGCAGTGCGGGGAGTTAGTGTCCATTTTATTCTGAAATACAATAAAATAATATTACTATTAATATATATATACTAGCTGCGCCCCGCGGTTTCACCCGCTTTGTACCCGTTCCCGCGGGAATTTCGGGATGAAAAATAGATGTTGTCCGATTCTCAGGCCTACCCGATATGTACACAAAATTTCATGAGAATCGGTCGAGCCGTTTCATAGGAGTTCAATTACGCACCCCGTGACACGAGAATTTTACATCTATATACATATATATACGTATATAAAATTCAAAGTCCTGACTGACTGACTGATAATCAACGCACAGCCTCAACCGCTACACCTAGAAACATGAAATTTGGCAGGAAGGTTCTTCAAGTGACGTAAGTGCACGCTAAGAAAGGATTTTCGAAAATTCCTACGGGAACGGGTTCAACGCGGGCAAAGCCGCGGGGCGCTGCTAGTCTCTTATATAAAATTACCCGCGTTGTACCCGTTCCCGCGGGAATGTCGGGATAAAATGTATACCATGTGTTATTCTGATGTATAACCCATATTACTGTAAAGTTTCATCCAAATCCGTCCAATAGTTTTATCGTGACAGGGTACACATACGGATGTATGTACACAAACTTTCGCATCACTACATAGTATAAAACAAAGTCGCTATTTTTGTCTGTTTGTTTGTCTGTATGCTTAAATCTTTAAAATTACGCAACGGATTTTGATGCGGTTTTTTGTAATAGGTAGAGTGATTCAAGAGGAAGGTTTTTATGTATAAAAATTCCCGATATTCCCACGGGAACGGGCACAACGCGGGTAAAACCGCGGGGCACTGCTAGTTTATAATATTAGTGGGATTTGAGACGAAGATTATAGGGTAATTTTTATCCCAAAATTCCCACGGGAACGGGTACAACGCGGGTAACACTGCGGACACTGCTAATATCTGTACTCACTTTTCCTTCGTGCTTCTCCGCTAGATGTCGCTTCAAACTGTTCTTCCATCGAAACACTTTCTCGCACAAAGTACACGGGAACTCATTGTGGTACTCATGTACTGCACTGAAATCAATACATAGTATAAAATAAAGTCGTCTCTTTTTCGTGTCTGTCACACTGTTTGTCTGTCTGTATGCTTAAATCTTTAAAATTACGCAACGGATTTTGATGCGGTTTTTTGTAATAGGTAGAGTGATTCAAGAGGAAGGTTTTTATGTAAAAAATTCCCGAAATTCCCACGGGAACGGGCACAACGCGGGTAAAACTGCGGGGCGCTGCTAGTATAAACATAAATTGACAAGCCCGTTGTCCCAGTGGCAGTGAGAGCGCTTACTGTGTCGGGGGTTGCGGGGTCGGTCAACGGAGTGACAATATGTGAGACATAGTTGTTGACGACGTCTGGGTGTCAATTATATATTCTTATAAAGTACTAGCTGCGCCCCGCGGTTTCACTCGCGTTGTACCCGTTCCCGCGGGAATTTCGGGATGAAAAATAGATGTTGGCCGATTCTCAGACCTACTCAATATGCTCACAAAATTTCATGAGAATCGGTCAAGCCGTTTCGGAGGAGTACGCGAACGAACACTGTGACACGAGAATTTTATATAAAAGATTTGTGTATGTATATGTAGTAGTATCAGTGAGTTAGATTCCATAACACAAGCTTAGAGCTTACTTTGGGTCTAATTAACCGTGAGTGAATTTGTCCCGGTGTATTCAAATATATATATATAAAATGTTTGGAAAATAACAGTATTATACTACGTTTCCATTATTAGTAAGTATCAAAAAATAATCCTACTAATATAATAAATGCGAAAGTTTGTGAGGATGTATGTATGTATAATCTATTTCTTTTGGATTGGCACAAAATGTGGTTAAATGTCGTCAATTTTCCAGCCGAAGACGATTGCTTCTGAAGAGGAAAAAGGTTTAGAGATAGGGTAATAATGAAATAAAATCACTAAACATTTTTCCTCTTCAGGAGCAATCGTTTTCGGCTGGAAAATTGACGACATTGGTCCACATTTTGTGCCAATCCAAATATGTTTGTTACTCTTTCACGAAAAAACTACTGGACGGATTTGGATGAAACTTTACAGTAATATAGGTTATACATCAGAATAATACATGGGATACGTTTTATCCCGGAATTCCCGCGGGAACGGGTACAACGCGGGTAACACCGCGGGGCATTATTAGGTTATATTAAACATACTTACACTCTATGATTCATAAGGGCTGCTCTATGCCTGAAAGATTTATCGCATTTGGCGCACTGGAGTCTAGCCTTATGTGTGTCTTTATGGTATCTATGCGTGTCTATAGATCTGAAAATATCAAAATCTGTTTAGGCAAAAAAGTTCGAACAAAAAAAGGTTTGATTACCCATTACCATAATCACTATAAATTGAAATGTAAGCTATCCTATCTTCCAAGTTGGATCAGATTGCAAAATCGGTTCAGTAGTTTATGAGTCCATCGCGGACAAACAACGAGACACGTAAGAGGTAAAGTTCTAACCTTGTTTGTTTACTTGTAAGGACTAAGGGCTCCCACACAAAACTGCGATGCGATGCGATGCGAATTCGCATCGCAGGAACTTGCGATGCTGTTCCATTAATTAGCGATTCTCATTTAATATATTCATCTTTTTTCTTTGTACTGTACTAATGGCGATAGATATACCTATTTCAGTTCGTATCGCGGAAATTCGCATCGCAAGTTCCTGCGATGCGAATTCGCATCGCATCGCATCGCAGTTTTGTGTGGGCGCCCTAATCTCGGAAACTACCAATCCGATTTGAATAATTCTTTTTGTTATAGACAGCCACTATCAACGGGAAGGTTATTATAGTATAGGGTATTTTTCATCCCGAAATTCCCGCGGGAACGGGCACGAGCTGGTAGTATATCTTACTTGGATATCTTGCCGCATTCGTTACATTTGTATTCCTTCATAGCCACCTGATGCGCGGACTGTACGTGTTGTTGTGTCGTCTTCAGATCGGACATTCGCTTGTGACATATCTTACATTCATATCTGTAAATAAAAAAATGAATAAAACTTGAGAGGTGTCAAGGGACACCTGGATGGAAGGAAGTTTATTTATTATCAACAAAAATAATCGTCGCGACACCACACTGTTCAATGCGAAATAGAAAGACGAAACGAAAATATCTAGCTTGCTTTCTATAAGAGAGAGAGAGAGACAGACAGAGAAACATGTGCACGTCGTGCGCATGTTTCTGTCTCTCTGTTGTCTGTCTCTCTCTGGCGTGCGCATGTTTCTTTGTCTGTCTCTCTGTAACGCAAAAAGTGTCGTTACAACTTTTCGTTTTATTTTTTTCCGTCTAGCCCCCTTTCGCAACGCGCGATAAGGAACTTCGTTCCAAAATACATATTTATAATTTTATCACTACATAGTATAAAACAAAGTCGCTATTTTTGTCTGTTTGTCTGTATGCTTAAATCTTTAAAATTACGCAAAGGATTTTGATGCGGTTTTTTGTAATAGGTAGAGTGATTCAAGAGGAAGGTTTCTATGTAAAAAAATTCCCGAAATTCCCACGGGAACGGGCACAACGCGGGTAAAACCGCGGGGCGCTGCTAGTTATTAATAAGACGGTGAGTATACTGTCTATACTTGCCTGCGAGTATGTCGCTTGTGGTGTGTCGCTAATGAATGTACGGACGTCACCACAACCTTACACACAGGACACATGTAGTCGCCTATATCCTGCAAAAATATATTTGTTACTGTGAAAGCTCGAAGTACGGTAAAAACTAAGATTTAAGAGTAAGTCTTAAGATTTACCGACATGAATTGGTAAATGTAATAATATTTCTGAAAAATAGACAATTTTTTCGTGCTTTTACCATTCGAATTCAGTATAGGCTAGGTTAGGTTAGAACTTTTACCATCATTCACATGGTAAATTTTAGGATTTATAAGATACTAGCAGCGCCCCGCGGTTTTACCCGCGTTGTGCCCGTTCCCGTGGGAACTTCGGGATTTTTTTTACATAAAAACCTTCCTCTTGAATCACTCTACCTATTACAAAAAACCGCATCAAAATCCGTTGCGTAATTTTAAAGATTTAAGCATACAGACAAACAGACAAACAGACACGAAACAGAGACGACTTTATTTTATACTATGTAGTGAAAAGTTTAAGGCTAACCTAACGTAGATCGAGCTTATACAGTAACAGATACATAATTAAATATACCCGGACAAATTCACACTGTGCTATAATGTACGTTCTAGCTCTTCGTAGCCTGTCACAAAAGGACTGTAATGTCCCACTGCTGGGCAAAGGTTCTTGGACGTTTGAACGAGTTTATCTCAGAAACTGTCAGTCTGGATTGAATCCTTGTAAAAATGTTTACAGGACAAATTAGACACACAGTTAATTAGACCCAAAGTAAGCTCTAAGCTTGTGTTATGGAATCTAACTCACTGATACTACTACATATGTACATACACGAATACTTTATCTTATATATAAAATTCTCGTGTCACAGTGTTCGTTCGCGTACTCCTCCGAAACGGCTTGACCGATTCTCATGAAATTTTGTGAGCATATTGAGTAGGTCTGAGAATCGGCCAACATCTATTTTTCATCCCGAAATTCCCGCGGGAACGGGTACCGTGGTTGAACTGCTCTGAAACGGCTCGACCGATTCTCATGAAATTTTGTGTGCATATCGGGTAGGTCTGAGAATCGGACATCTATTTTTCATCCCGAAATTCCCGCGGGAACGGGTACAACGCGGGTGAAACCGCGGGGCGCAGCTAGTAATATATAATTGACACCCAGACGTCGTCACCAACTATGTCTCACATATTGTCACTCAGTTGACCGACCCCGCAACCCCCGACACAGTGAGCGCTCTCACTGCCACTGTGACAATGGGCTTGTCAATTTAGTATATTATTTAATAGCCAACGGTTTTGTGTGTATCTGTCTGTATGGGGCACCGTAGCTCATAAACGGATGGACCGATTTCAATGCGGTTTTTATCAATTGACAGCTAGTTTCAGTGGTTGTTAGGTATGATTGTTAAAAATCGGTCTAGCCAGCCATTTTTGCTCAGGCCTTTTCTTATTTCTTTACCATAGAATGTTTAGATTCCAAATGCATCCTATATGAAGAGTAATACTTGAAAGTCACAACACAATTTTCGCATTTAAATTCTGCATTTTTGTAGCTTTCCGATAGCATATCTGCGTCTCTTTCTTGCAACATATCTTCGTATGAAATGTCAATGATTTGTATATTGTTGTCCTGCTCTCTCGCTTCAATAGTCTGCAATTAAATAATTTATTTGTTTAGTTATTGATAAACAGTTACAATGCGTGTATAAACCTTTATCACTGTAAAGTTTCATCCAAATCCGTCCAGTAGTTTTCTTGTGAGATAGTAACAAACATACATACATACATCCATTCATCCTAAGAAACTTTCGCTCCAAAATTACTTTATTTTCTATCCCCAAATTCCCACAGGAACGGGTACAACGCGGGTAAAACTGCGGGGAACAACAATTGGTATAAAACATTGTCAAATTTTACCTCATCCTTAACTTTTCTCTTTCTAACTTTTTTGTTTCTAACTTTTTCGGTATTTTTTTTGTTCTTTTTAGTTTTTTTGACTTTCGTCTTCAAATTGTCTATGTTTAACACGTCTTGATCTGAATGTAGACTATCGTCTATTGGGTCTTCATAATCTGTAAAAAAAAAAGCAATATATTAACACTAGCCATGCCCAGCGGTGTTACCCGCGTTGTACCCGTCCCCGCGGGAATTTCGGGATAAAATGTATCACATGTGTTATTCTGATGTATAACCTATATTACTGTAAAGTTTCCTCCATTCCGTCCAGTAGTTTCTTCGTGAAAGAGTAACAAACATACATACATACATACATACATACATATATCCTCACAAACTTTCGCATTTAGATATTTTATAATTCACCTCTCTCCCAGTCAATCTTGAGCTCCTCCTTCACCAACACTGCTTCAGTATCAGGGTCTTTATATTCCGGTTCCGGTGTTAGTGATATAGCCTCGTTGAAGCAAACTTTCAGGCGAGGAGGTCTGGACACGTCTGATATTAGACATTCGTTTAGGTTCTGAAATAATGATAATATACGCATGTAAATGCTGTAATGATTATCACTACATAGTATAAAACAATGTCGCTTTCCGCTGTCTGTCCTTATGTATGCTTAGATCTTTGAAACAATGGATTTTGATGCGGTTTTTTTAAATAGATAGAGTGATTCAAGATAAAGGTTTATGCGTATAAAATTCCCGAAATTCCCACGGGAACGGCCACGGGCGGGGCGCTGCTAGTTATATATATAATTCTAATGTATGAATCTGTATGTATGTCACTGAACTCCTCTTAAACGGCTGGACCATTTGGGTGGCACCCTGGTTGGTTTAGATTCACACTAGCGACATCTATTGGGTCGCAGGTGGAACCACCAGCTAGTATTAGTGTATATTCCTGGCTAATCCCCACTCACCTCGCTTGTATAAGCCTGTAAGATCCTGTGGGAGTCCTTCACTTGCTCTTTAAAGGATATCGCTTTACACATCAACGCTCGGCAGTCGAAACATAGATGTAATTTAGATGACATGGTCGAGAATAGCTGGAAGGTATAAAGACAATTATAAATTAGTTCTTCATCACTACATAGTATAAAACAAAGTCGCTTTCCGCTGTCTGTCTGTCCCTATGTATGCTTAGATCTTTAAAACTACGCAACCGATTTAGACGCGGTTTTTTTAAATAGATAGAGTGATTCAAGAGGAATGTTTATATGTATAAAAATTCCCGAAATTCCCACGGGAACAGGCACAACGCGGGTAAAACCGCAAGGCGCTGCTAGTTCTAAATAAAGTAAAGTGTTACCCTGTAATGTCCCACTGCTAGGCAAAGAATACTCTCATTTCACTGAAGATATCAGTACAGTTAGGAGGATAGTCAAGTTCTTTTTGTCAATGTGCAGGTTTGGCTTCAGTAGTCTTTGAATATTAGGGGTGCATTCATTGGTCAACACTGGAGCCCTTGATTCAATATCTGACTCCAGAGAAGTTACAATTTTCTTTCAAACAATGCTTAGGTTTGAGATATAAAAACTGAACTGAGATATAAGATCAGTCGCAGTAGGGGTATATGATGATCCCACTGTACTGATAAAGATATCAGTACAGTGGGATCATCATATACCCCTACTGTGACTGAAGATCAGTGAGACGAGAGGCATTTACATAGCAGTGGGACATTACAGGATATATTACTTTTGGTGTAGCTTCTAGCTCTAGGCTAGCTATATTGGTTTCCTATTGACTGTGGTATGGGTTTGAAGAGAGATGGATCACATAAAACACACATAGGGAAGAGTTTATCCCGAATATCCCACGGGAGTGGATAAAGAACGCGACTATGACGACGCAATGCCGCGTATTCAGCTAAGTTTTATTTAAGTAAACTTACCGGAATTTCCCTCAGAGCATTTACATAGTAAATGAGCAATTTCTGGTCCAATATCTCGTATAACTTATTGCCTACACTCAGACAAGCGTTGCATAGTAATTTATATGATATTTCTTCAATTTTAATCTCCATGTTTGAAATATATTCAAAAAACAACGCAAGTAAAAAAAGTGAAATATAGTCGATGAGTTCAAGTATGGAAACGCTTCTTTTAATAAGCACGATAATTCATTCCTGAAGATTATAAATCATGAATTTTATGCGTTTCTCTTGCATTTTTCATTGAAAATAACTTAAGTGAAATCTGAAACTTTCTCTACTAGATTTTAATCGATAAAAAATTGACTGAAAACCGAGTGACAGATTATAGTTTCAGTTAGAAAATAATTAGAGTATTCTTATATTGATCGTTTTCACTTCTACTTTGATTCTTACTAGATCGAATGTTTGTTAATTTTATTATTTCAACTATGCACAAACAAAAACAACACAACACAATAACAAATATCCGACATATTTATCACAGACCAGGAAACAAGATAGACCGACAACTCCATACATTCTGAGTGACACGATAGGCGGTGCGGTGATTCGCTAGGCGGCAGATCGTGTTCAATCCAAACAAATCTCACTCACCTTCACTCATCCTTAGGCTGTGGCGAAATTCGTGGTCTGTGGGCGAAACTGTACTAGTGATGCCTAATTCAGTTCATTCATTTAAATCGGTATTAGTGATGTACTTACTTTTTGTATTAAAAAAAAACTCATGACTTGTTAAACATGTTTATTATTATAATTAAATAGTACTGTACCTACATCATTTTTTATTTATTCAAATACTACAAGTACAATATTTACACAATAGCAATTCTCCAAAAATTACCGGTTATTTGAGAGCAAATAAAAGTTTACACTGCAAATTTTATTTAATTTAATGACTACAGCAATAACCAGTCTGTCGTCTACAGTTTAATTGCATATATTTTAGTATTTAGTTCACAGTTTATAAGTACCTATTGCTCCTTTTCATGATTTTTTATGTGGTGTAGAAATCAATGCTTTAAATGTTTCAATAAAAGATTATTTACCAATAATAAAATGATCTATTAAAAAGTATTGTGCCTACTACTTCTATATCAATTGCGAAATGTTTACATATTACGCCGCAGTGGCAGCGGCATCGCTGTCACCGTGGCTCTTCTTTAAATCTTTATGCAGAAATTAAAGTCTCTTCGTACAAATTAGCAATGTGAACACTCTTAGAATACAAGAAGTGTGAGGCGCAACATTTCGGTAGCATAAATTCTGCTGTTGCAGTTGGTGCCACACGACGAAGCAAAATGAGTTTGAAATTCAGTTGAAAGTAAAATTAGTGACCGAAAATATGCGACTCACAAACTCACAACTCACAAAATTACGCTCGTTTGGTTTCAAGTTAAGTCGTTAAGTATTTATATAATTAAATTAAAAAAATATAGAGAATATCTTTCTTTTTTGTGGTAAGGTTCTGTTCTGGTTTATCAGTGTCTCCCAAACTGTAAACAGGTTTCCTGATTCGTTTTCCAGGATTCTTGAGATGTTTATTGATCTTCTGCTTGTCTCGCTGCCTAGCTGCTTGCTGGAAGCTCTTCAGTTTTTTAATTTCATGTCTGTTTTCCACCTGAAGCAAACATATTATTTTTTGTTTAATGAACACATCTTCTTCTTCATCGAGTGGATGGTCAACCGGACCAATCCTGGTGTCAGAGTTATTGAGCCGCCAAAGGCCTCTGACATGGCTCATGTAACGACTACTATCCATAGAAAGTAACCGGGACCGACGGCTTAACGTGCCCTCCGAAGCACGGAATCATCTTACTTTTCGGGCAATCAAGTGATTCAGCCTGCAAACAAATTAACACAAATACTTATTTGTTATGATTAAGATATTATGTGATTTGATTTTCCTATGTTCCACATTAGTTATAAACAAATTAATACTACTAATATGCTCACATTGTCCTTTATTTAAATAAATGAATAGTAGTTATTGTGCATACCTGCTTAGACATCATATAGAATATAGTACAGTAGTCCATCGCTGCTTCTTGTTTGTCTCGAGTACTGCTCTACAATTGACACGAACTTCCACATGGAGAATGTATCTGCAATAAACAACGAATTAACAATTATTTAACCACATACGGTGAATTTGGAGATGCGACTCCCTTATAATTAATATATATGTTAAGAGGTCTTTCATATGATGTATGTTTATGTTATTCTTATTGGTGGTGGGCTCATTTATACTTGTCCATTGTCCTTTATTTTTATAAATGTATTGTAGGAATTGTGCATACCTGCATAGACATCTTATAGAATAGTAGTACAGTGGTCCATCGCCGCTTCTAGTTTGGTCTCGAGTACTGCTCTACAATTGACACGAACTTCCACATGAAGAATGTATCTGCAATAAACAACGAATTAACAATTATTTAACCACATACGGTGAATTTGGAGATGCGACTCCCTTATAATTAATATATATGTTAAGAGGTCTTTCATATGATGTATGTTTATGTAATATAATATACAAGGAGTATATGTATGGCCCTATAAGTACTCAGCCGGTTTGTTTCGATAAAGCATGTAAATTGTTTTACGTGTGCAAAGGTAGAATACATCGTATTTAAAATTCCCATACAAAAGTAAAATTATTTTAATCTTAGAAATTTGCGACAACCCTAAATGCCTTTATTTACGAACCTTTATTTACGGACTGCGACGCATTCGCTAGATCTGGACGCACCCTAAACCAGCACATGCCTTTAGGAAAGACGTGCGCTTTGATGTGTGTGCCACTATCGTAAAAAATAACACTGGTTTTCACACATAAAAAAACAACTAGGTAGGTACGATTGTATCACTGGTTTAACAACTGAATATTGACACGATTTTGTTATCAGTGATTAAGTTTACACAACACTAGGTAAACAACAGACAAGACACTCCACAGTCTCCACACATCACTTCATAAGAAGACAATACATATTTAAATCCTACAAAAATATTTATCAGCTTAAAAATAGTTGTTTACATATTGGCAGCTTTCAAGAGCTGTCAAGAGCTGAGCAATAATAAGGTTATAAACTTTACCCATAAATAATCATATGTCGATTGCCAACCACATTTCATAGCGTATCTAAAAGGCCCCATACACGGCACGATTCGTCTATACGATCGATCTGATGAAAATCGTGACGATTGATTGCATCAAAAATGTCGCTCATACTCGAAACGACTGGTCGTAACGATCGATCATTTACTTGTTTGAAGCTGAATGTTATGGACGTGTTCAAATTAATGTTTTGGTTGCGATTTCCGACATCATTTTCGATTAAGTAAATCGTTAACGATCTTGACATACACCATCGATTCGTCGTTTCGATCGGTTTGACGCGACGGATCGTACAGATAAATCTCACCGTGTATGGGCCTCTTAAGAGCTACTGTTGATGACGGCCTCTTTAAATAATACTCTTTGAAATGTCAATATTTTACTTTTCTACCTATGTTTTGTCTATTTTTGATTTCTGGTTTTTTGGTCTAGAGTTCAAAGTGAAAGGTCAAATCTCAGGGTCAAATAAACAGCTGTTGTAGGGTTGCCTCATCCTTGTGATAGTGTATTTCTGAAGGAAACTTTAAAAGTAAATACATGAATGAAAAACTTGGAAATATCAATTAGGGTAGAATAAACGTAGTTCGCCATGACGAGTAGAATGCCCTGCCTCGGTACTTATAGGGGTATTATGTTACACATTGTATATATATATATATATAAATATATACCTGGACAAATTCACACACGGTTAATTAGACCCAAAGTAAGCTCTAAGCTTGTGTTATGGAATCTAATTAACTGTTACTACTACTTATACATACACAAATACTTTTATAAGAATATATACCTAATTGACACCCAGACGTCGTCGCCAACAACTATGTCTGCACATATTGTTGACTCCGGGCGGGAATCGAACCCGCAACCCCCGACACAGTAAGCGCTCTCACTGCCACTGTGCCAACGGGCTTGTCATATTCTTATTGGTGGTGGGCTCATTTATACTTGTCCATTGTCCTCTATTTTTATAAATGTATAGTAGGAATTGTGCATACCTGCTTAGACATCATATAGAATATAGTACAGTAGTCCATCGCTGCTTCTTGTTTGGTCTCGAGTACTGCTCTACAATTGACACGAACTTCCACATGGAGAATGTATCTGCAAAAAATAATAAATGAATAATTAATTAATTAATGAACCCTGAGCAAAACTAAGATTTAAAACGACATTGCAAGTTATCATCAAGTAGCAAATCAGCGTGCGGGGTTTCACCCCCGTTGTAGAAATAGGCGAGGTTTCTCTCGCGTTAAAAAAACCGACTTAGCCTAGGCTATCTTTCAAAACTATATCCATTGTACTAAATAATGTACCAATTTTAATCCAAATCGGTTCAGTTATTATTGGGTGAAAGAGGAACATACATCCATAAAAAAATTAAAATATTACATACCTAATAATTATAACAAAACAGCTATGTACTACGCCTTCGCGTTGATCTGTAGCTCGCTCCCTTAGCGACCTTGTTCTGGATCAATGCCTCCATTTCAGCATCTTTGGGTCTGGAATCAGAATGATGAATTCGTCTATTAAAATTAATGCACCACTGTTTAACTTGCATTCGTAAACAAAAAGCCAAAATGCTTTAAAAAATGTTTCCTTGTGGAATAAACAATTATACCAAGAAGTATCAATTTTTTGCTCCAACGCCTAGATCAAAGGTGGATAAATGTGGACATTACACATGGATGGAAGGGCTCTATCAATAATATAAATGGACTGCCAAACAATCTGGCTTAAAGTACTAGAAGGATAAAATAATCTACGGACATCGGAATCATACTCTCTCAACACTATCAATGAATGGGAAGCGTCTTTTTCAGCAATCAAGGCTTGAAGACATATCTCACAGTCTGAGATACGAAGGTTGGGAATCAAATAGCGACAAATGGCACCAGCAATATATGGAACGGAAAGAAAAAAAGAAATTGAACATGAGAATAATCTCTTAATTTCGGACATACCTTCAACCACTTTACCATTATCGGCTTCGAGTATGGAACACTAAAAAACTTGAACCGGAAGCCCCTGCTGTAGCACCCAGGGACAAAACAGTGGTTAACCATTTTGTAACACTTAATAAAAATAAATACAATAAATATGTTTGCGACGGATTTGCAGATTGTGCATAGGAAAAAATTCCGACTAGCAAAAAGACCGGCAAAACAGAAGCGTAAAATATTTTCCTTCAACAATGAAAAAATCAAGATGGAGGAATGCCGGCCGTGCCGACAATGAATGAGTTGAATGACGTAAAATTAAAATGCCTTCAATTACCAATCAAATACCTTCAATGTGGTGAGATAGGCGGTGATTCGCTAGGCGGCAGATATACCACAGACATACTATTGAATTCGTTTTAAGTACCTCACTTGGCAGAGCGTATATTTATTTTGATTGATTGATACTTGATAGTAGTCGTGGGCACAGACACTGAGGGTCGTTTCTGGTAAGCGAAGCAAACATGTTCATTCAATTTTAAGATGCTTTCACATCAAACATTTTAGCAACTTGGTTCTTGCCTCTTGGTCTGTGTTAGCAAACTGCTGAATTAAAAGGTTTATGAAAATTAAAAGAATTAACATTAACACAATATTTTAATTAGGTATTTGTTTTAGCATTAGCAGTGTAACTTCTCTCATTGGGGTAAATTATTTCTTACTTCAAATAATATTAAAAATATTGCAACATTACATTTTAGAAACTTGCAACATTCGGTAAGGAGGACATTTTGTGGTGTCGTAGTTGCATTGAAATTCCTTTACCAAAATTCGTCTATTTTACATGGAAGTGTTACTTTTTGTTGTGATTAGGTGAAAAAGTTGTTCAAAAATAAAATAATAGCTAATTTGTTGATAAATTAAAATACAAAATGGAACAGGACGTAGATAATGGGTATAGAACATTGTGCTCTACATGTCTGAGCAGTGATAGGGACTTATTTTCATTGAATTCGATGCCCCAAATGCATGAAATATTTAAAATGTTGATGTTGGATGTAGCCGGCGATCGAGTAAGTTTTTGTAACTTTTTATAACTTTATTTTCTAAACTTTGTGCAAATTATATCCCTGCACTATACATACCTACTGCATGTGCAAAAATGTGTGTTTTTTTTTAGTCTAACTTCTAATTTTATCTAAATACGATTGGTAAATAAATTATATTTTTTAGTCAATTTCTATCTAATTGGTTCTGAAATTTTAAATTATTCTTTTATTATTCAGGCCGACTGTCCCCAGTTTATAAACCTAATTTGCTGGGAATGCCTTGCGTTGATGAAGAAAATACACAAATTCAAGTGGCAAGTACAAAATGCTCAGGAACATTTGAGAGTGCTGGCCATGAGCGAAGTTCATGAGGTTCGTAAAAAAGAATTCGTACTAAGTACAAACTACTCTAATTATTTATAAACGTTGAATCAAATAAAAAGGCGGGAAAGTACTCAAAAATACTAGAGATAGTAAATTGCACTCAAAGAAAATGATCCTTTAATTTTAAACCTACACCTCACATATTAAGAACCGATTTCGAACCTTCCTTTGGTACCTGGGTATGCTAACAGAATAATCCCATTTATAGTCGAAAATGATAATAGGAAGTTTTATAGGAAAATATATATTTTCAACACATTATTTTTTAAAGTTTAGAATTTGCTTTAAATTTTTTTATTATAATATTTCAAAAAGTTTCTCTCAACAGTGAGAGAGAATTAATCATAATCACCACTCTTGCCAAATACGGGTTGGTGATCTCAAACCTGAGCCATCTTTGAATAGTAGGAAACATGTTTTCGCTCAACCTGGGAATTGAACCTGGGACAGTTTTCGTCACTGTAGTGATATTTTCGGTGAGATGAGAGGTTTCTGCCCAGCTGTGGGACAGGCTAATACTTTACTAGTTTCTAGCTCAACAGCTCTTTCCAATAATAAGTTCAAAATTTGCATTCCACTTAAAACACTTACCTACATCAAATTTTTTCCAAATTCCAGCCTCTTGACCACACATACATGTCACAGTCCCTGTCTTCACTCGTGGTTGAAACAAAACACGACTACGATAAGATATTCTTTGATTTCTCCGTGAGCAGTGAGCAGTGTGAGCAGTACATAACAATATCAAACGTGGAAAGCATTAAGAATGAGACTTATGACCTTAATTCAGTCAAGGATACCATCACGATGGGCATCGATGATAATATATTGGAAGGTGAGACCAATTTAGATTTAATTAACTAAATATCAGTATACTAGCATCGCGCGTTGTGCCCGTTCCCGTGGGAATTTCGGGAATTTTTATACTTATAAACCTTCCTCTTAAATCACTCTATCTATTAAAAAAAACTACATCAAAATCCGTTGCGTAGTTTTAAAGATCCAAGCCTATTTATACAGGGACAGACAGCGGAAAGCGACTTTGTTTTATACTATGTAGTGATAATACTAGCCGCGCCCCGCGGTTCTACCCGCGTTGTACCCGTTCACGTGGGAATTTCGGGAATTTTTATACTTATAAACCTTCCTCTTGAATCACTATCTATCCAAAAAATATACATCAAAATTCGTTGCGTAGTTTTAAAGATCTAAGCATACATAGGGACAGACAGCGAAAAGTCTATCGCCGACAGACAGACGCGGCCGGGGACTTTGTTTTATACTATGAAGTGATAATGAGTGCAAATTGTTTTTAGTTTAAAAGTAACCTGTTTAGTTCCAGAGATAGTCCTGAACAGCGCTACCGACGGCATGTTGCAACAGATTGTAGTGGACAGCGGGCTAGTGGGGAGCAATGCTGTGTACTCAACCATCAAGTCGGAAGGGCCACTGCCGCATCTGACCATACAGTACGTATTCATAGTAAAATGAAATTTCTGTTAAGGTTTTAAACCATGTATGCTTCTAATATTATAAATGCGAAAGATTGTGCGGATGGATGGATGTATGGACTAGCCGCGTCCCAAGGTGTTACCCGCGTTATACCCGTTCCTGCGGTAATTTTTATACATATAAACCTTCCCCTTTAATTACTCAATCTATTAAAAGAACCCTGTCAAAATCCGCGCAGTAGTATATGAGTCTATCGCCGACAGACAGACGCGGCCGGGGACTTTGTTTTATGATATGTAGTGATATTTTTCAAGTTGTACAGGATTTTTACAGGGTCATATTTTTAAAATATTTACAGGACGTTGTTTCTGTTACAGGCCGATTACAGCAATGAACACCGCTACAGTGATCACACAGTCTGATAAGAATGAAGAGAGCAAACCCGGGTACTACACTGTGTTCATGAATGAAACAGAAATGTTAGCTTGGAGGTAAATCTCTCTCTTTATAATATACTAACGCCCCGCGGTTTTACCCGCGTTGTGCCCGTTCCCGTGGGAATTTCGGGAATTTGTATACCTATAAACCTTCCTCTTGAATCACTTTATCTATTTAAAAACCGCGTCAAAATCCGTTGCGTAGTTTTAAAGATCTAAGCATATATAGGGACAGACAGCGGAAAGCGACTTTGTTTTATACTATGTAGTGACTAGCGCCCTGCGGTTTTGCCCGCGTTGTGCCCTGTGGGTATTTTGGTGCGATAAATATCCTGTCACCTTCCCGTTGAATGTGGATATCTGTTACAGAAAGAATTATTGAAATTGGATTGGTAGTTTCTGTGATTAGCAGTAACCTAGAAATTACAATTTCTACCGCTTTAGAATCTAATATATAAAATTCTCGTGTCACGGGGTGCGTAATTGAACTCATCTGAAACGGCTCGACCGATTCTTATTAAATTTTGTGTACATATCGAGTAGGCCTGAGAATCGAACAACATCTATTTTTCATCCCGAAATTCCCGCAGGAACGGGTACAACGCGGGTGAAACCGCGGGGCGCAGCTAGTATTTGTATAGATTTCATTGAATTTGGTAAAAACTAATTCTTGTACTGATTGATATCTTCAGTGAGATGAGAGGCCTATGCCCAGCAGTGGGACATTAAAGGCTTATACTTAATTTTTTTCCTTTCAATCTTTTTTCAATACCATATTTTATCATTACGCTGAGACGAGACCTGTTCAGACCGCACACAGTATTTCTGTTCGTGTCATTGTTCAATGTATGTTACTTAATGTATGTTCTATCTGTAGTTTTCTTTTTGTTTTTATTGTGTGACTGGCAGCGCCCCGCGGTTTCACCCGCAGCGCCCCCATTCCCGTGGGAATTTTGAGATTTTTATTCCTTATTTTTCTTATATAAAAACCTTGTCCTGACTATTAGGAACATATTAAAAAAAGAATCATCCAATTTGGTGCAGTCGTTCTGAAGTTATGCGCTTACCAACAGATTCAGCGATTCATTTTTATATTATAGATTGTCTGAAAAAATGTTTCTACCTATCTTTTCACAGAGAAGAAGCTAAAAAGAAGGTCCAATACGCCAGTTCAGTGTACAAATGCGAGCTGTGTATAGTCGGGTTTTACAACCAGCAACAAGTGGAGGAGCACTTCGAGACCGCACACAGTGAGGTGAAATACTCGACTATCCCCTATCTATACTAATATTATAAAGCTGAAGAGTTTGTTTTGTTTGTTTGTTTGTTTGTTTGTTTGTTTGTTTGTTTGTTTAAACGCGCTAATCTCAGAAACTACTGAACCGATTTGAATAATTCTTTCACTGTTAGATAGTCTATTTATCGAGGAAGGCTATAGGCTACATTTTATCCCGAAATTCCCACGGGAACGGGCACAACGCGGGTAAAACCGCGGGGCGCTGCTAGTATACTATATTAATACTAGCAGCGCCCCGCGGTTTTACCCGCGTTGTGCCCGTTCCCGTGGGAATTTCGGGATTTTTTTACATAAAAACCTTCCTCTTGAATCACTCTACCTATTACTAAAAACCGCATCAAAATCCGTTGCGTAATTTTAAAGATTTAAGCATACAGACAAACAGACAAACGACAAACAGACGCGACTTTGTTTTATACTATGTAATGATTTGTCCGTTTCTCCGGTCCGCAGCCTCGCTCCGCTTCAATGGACAGGCACCCTTACCGCGGGAATTTGTATCCCATGTGTCTGTTACTCTTACGCGAAAATAATAGTGGACTGATTTGTATGAAACTTTACAGTAATATAGGTTATAAATCAGAATAACACATGGGATACATTTTATCCCAAATTGCCGCGGGAACGGGTACAACGCGGGTAAAACCGCGGCCCTGCTAGTTAACACATACACGATTCAGCGATACATTTTAAAATTATATATATACTAGCTGCGCCCCGCGGTGTTACCCGCGTTGTACCCGTTCCCGCAGGCATTTCGGAATACAATGTATGCCATATGTTATTCTGATGTATAACCTACATTACTGTAAAGTTTCATCCAAATCCGTTCAGTAGTTTTTGCGTGAAAGAGTAACAAACATCCATACATCCATACATCCATACATCCATACATCCATACATACAAACTTTCGCATTTATAATATTAGTAGGATTTTTTTTTACTAAAACGAAACCGGTTTGTTCCAGAAACCCGGGCTGGTGGCGTGCCGCATCTGCTACGTGTACCTGGAGGCGCTGAAGCTGCACTCGCACCTGCACCGCCACTACCTGCAGTTCGTGTGCAAGCTGTGCGCGCGCCGCGACACCAGCCAGCGGCTCATGGCGCTGCACGTGCGGGAACACCTGGCCAAGATGACGCCCAAGGCGCTCATCAACATCGACAATAGCACCGCCAAGGTCGGTACACCCTGTATAGTGTAGTGAGGCACCCTGTATAGTGTTGTGAGGCACCCTGTATAGTGTAGTGAGGCACCCTGTATAGTGATGTGAGGCACCCTGTATAGTGTTGTGAGGCACCCTGTATAGTGATGTGAAGCACCCTGTATAGTGTTGTGAGGCACCCTGTATAGTGATGTGAGGCACCCTGTACAGTGATGGTTGTGAGACACCCTTTACGACAATAGCACCGCCAAGGTCGGTACACCCTGTATACTGTTGTGAGGCACCCTGTATAGTGTTGTGAAGCACCCTGTATAGTGTTGTGAGGCACCCTGTATAGTGATGTGAAGCACCCTGTATAGTGTTGTGAGGCACCCTGTATAGTGATGTGAGGCACCCTGTTTAGTGTTGTGAGGCACCCTGTATAGTGATGGTTGTGAGACACCCTTTACGACAATAGCACCGCCAAGGTCGGTACATCCTGTATACTGTTGTGAGGCACCCTGTAAAGTGTTGTGAAGCACCCTGTATAGTGTTGTGAGGCACCCTGTATAGTGTTGTGAGGCACCCTGTATAATGTTGTGAGGCACCCTGTACAGTGATGGTTGTGAGACACCCTTTACGACAATAGCACCGCCAAGGTCGGTACACCCTGTATACTGTTGTGAGGCACCCTGTATAGTGTTGTGAAGCACCCTGTATAGTGTTGTGAGGCACCCTGTATAGTGACGGGTAAAACCGCGGTGCGGTGCTAGTATAGTACAGATTAAGATTTTAAACTTTCTTTTTCAGAAAAAACGTAACAAGAAAATGGTAGAGAAATCAAAAGTGCCGCCAAAACCGGGAGATCTGAGGAAGCTGCTGTCGAAGACTACCATTGAGGGGTACAAGTGTCTGGAATGTGATATGTTCTTCAAGTAAGTGCCGCGAGACAGACAGTCTGCGCAGACTGCCAGACGATATTTAGACGATCTTCTCATCTATAAAAAACACGTTTTTACTGTTTTGAAATAAAGTCTATGAATATCTGTGAAAGACATTTGACAAGCCACAGTTGGCACAGTGGCAGTGAGAGCGCTTACTGTGTCGGGGGTTGCGGGTTCGATTCCCGCCCGGAGTCAACAATATGTGAAAACATAGTTGTTGGCGACGACGTCTGGGTGTCAATTATATATTCTTTTATCTACACTAATGTTGTAACATTCTACTTATGTTTCCAATACTTGACTTATAATTACTACTGTTATAGCGCAGACAACAAAACACTCAATTTAAGCAATTTCACATGATGGTATAATATCCACATCGATATTGTAAAATCTCATTATAACATCGCGCGCTCGCTCTTGATTGGCCCTGCGCGAGCTGCGCTCTCATTGGTTAGATTTTAATGGCGGCAAGTTCCCTGTGACCATACACGTACGCGTGAAAAACTATTGTCAGGTTTTACTCTTGTTGTTTGATTAATTGCATTAGTGAAGATAAAGTAGTGTATGCAACTGCATATAACACGGGTATTAAAACACTCGTTACTATTATGAAACTCGCTGCGCTCGTTTCATAAACTCACACTCGTGTTTTAATACCCTTCATTATATGACAGTTGCATAAACTACTATTAAAATATTTGTGTATGTATACGAGTATGTAGTAGTATCAGTACAGTATTTGCGGGGTCGGTCAACGGAGTAACAATATGTGAGACATAGTTGTTGACGACGTCTGGGTGTCAATTATATTCTTATAAAGTATCTGTGTGTGTATATGTAGTAGTATCAGTGAGTTAGATTCCATAACACAAGATTAGAGCTTAGTTTGGGTCTAAGAAACCGTGAGTGAATTTGTCCGGGTATATCTAACATTAAACAGGATGGCCTTTTCAATCAGTCAGTATGAGCTATAGTTTTTTTTCTTTAGCTATTGGTCCCGGGTTCAATTCACGGGTCGAGCGAAAAAAAACATGTTTCCTACTTATCTAACATGGCTCGGGTTTGGGATCGCCAACCCGCAGCAAGCGTGGTGATTACGACATCCTCCTCACTGTACTGATATCTGAGGTGAGGTGAGAGGTCTTTGCCCAGCAGTGGGACATTACAGGGTAATACTTACTTACTCTATGATTTGAAAAACAAAAAAAATAAAATGTATTATGTTACCACACACCAAGAGTGAATGATAATATTTAATTTTGATTCAACTATAGTTTCATTCGTTCAATTTATCGTATGTCAATTTTGACAAAAACCTTCTTTTTCAGAAACTCCCGCGCTCGTAAAACTCATTTCGACAGATACCATAGAGAAGGATTGCAGTGTGACCATTGCAGTAAACGATTTGTCAATAAAAACACTTTAGTCACTCATTTACGGTAAGTTAACCTACTGTACAAAGAAAGAGGTTTTTATTTTGGATGTTTTGAACCGACTACCAAAAAAGAGAAGTTCTCAATACGAGGATATTTCTAAAAAGATTTAATGACTACAGTCTGATATCAAAATATTAGTTTTGTACAAGAGATTTATTCTGAAATCAATATATATATATATATACTGACCCATTTACTGAATTATTTATCAGCTAGCCGCGTCCCGCGTTGTACTTGTTCCCGCGGGAATTTCGGGATAAAATGTATCCTATGTGTTATTCTGATGTTACTGTAAAGGTTAATTCCAATCCGTCCAGTAGTTTTTCCGTGACAGAGTAACAAACATACATACATACATCCTCACAAACTTTCGCATTTATAATATTTGTAGGATTTTTTTTTAAACTGAACTATCCCCTCTACCCGCAGGCTGCACGAGGGCCCGCTGCCCCGCGAAGAGTGTCCCATCTGCCACAAGATGGTCCGCAGCATCCAGATCAAGTACCACGTGCAGCGGCACCGGAACAGCACGCGCTACGAGTGCGCCGACTGCAACAAGATGTACTCGCACCTCGCCACCTACCAGGCGCATCTCAAGTACAGTCGCGCGCACGCGTCCGACCACGTGTTCAAGTGAGTGGGAGAGAGAGGGAGACATACACACCATACAAATGACAGCTAATTTTGTGTGGCAATTTGAAGCGCCCCTGCGAGTGTCCCGAGAACTAATTCTGACGTTCACTGCAAGCAAATAGGGGTACCACAGTCGACTTACGACATAACTAATTTTAGTTCCATGGACGTTCGTATCTGCCTACAGTGGCCTACAGCGCCAAAATGGCGACACTCAAATAGGCACAAAATTATTTTGACTGCAGCCTGTCCAGTGTATATAGAGGTCAGTGATACACACCGACCCGCAGTAAGCGTGGTGACTACGACATCCTCCTCACTGTACTGATATCTGAGAGATGAGAGGCCTATGCCCAGCAGTGGGACATTACAGGTCTTATTCATAAAAGCTTATTAACAGCGCTTTTTAGCTGTCAAATGGTTTGTCCCTTTCCGACATACGCTATTTGCCAAAGAGCGGAAGAGACAAAATACTCTATATCACTATTTAAGTTAAATATCGTTAATGAAACAGCCTCCGTGGTCTTGTGGTTTGAGCGCTCGGCTCACGATCCGGAGGTTCCGGGTTCGATTCCCGGTGGGGACAATATCTCACAAAAATCTCTTTGTGAGACTGCCCTCAGTTTGGTTAGGGCATTGCAGGCTGAATCACCTGATTGCCCGAGAAGTAAGACGATTTCGTGCTTCGGAGGGCACGTTAAGCCGTCGGTCCCGGTTACTCTCTACGGATAGTAGTCGTTACATGAGCCGAGTCAGAGGCCTTTGGCGGCTCAATAACTCTGACACCAGGATTGGTCAGGGTGACCATCCACTCGATGAAGAAGAAGAAGAAGATTAAGGCAGTAATACATTAACTATTTCTGTTATATTCCAGATATCCATGTCCGATGTGCAATAAGAAGTATCCCTCTAAAGAAACCATGCAAGACCATTTCAACTATCAGCACTTAGGAAAGACATCGCATAAATGTCCTATATGTGATAAGGTAAGCTTTATCTTGTACTAGCACCGCCCCGCGGTTTTACCCGCGTTGTGCCCGTTCCCGTGGGAATTTCGGGAATTTTTATACACATAAACCTTCCTCTTGAATCACTCTTTCTATTTAAAAAAACGCGTCAAAATCCGTTGTGTAGTTTTAAAGATCTAAGCATACATAGGGACAGACAGAGAGCGGAAAGCTCACTTTGTTTTGTACTATGTAGTGATATACAACTATCCCCGCGTTGTACCCGTTCCCGCGGGAATTTCGAGATAAAATATATCCCATGTTTTATTCTGATGTATAACCTATGTTACTGTAAAGTTTCATCCAAATCCGTTCAGTAGTTTTTGCGTGAAAGAGTAACAAACTTACATACATACATCCATCCTCACAAACTTGTAATTTATAATATTAGTAGAATATTATCCCACTGCTGGACAAAACTCTTAACTTTTCCACACCGTTGTATTAACATTATGTTAAATTAAATTATTTCCAGCCCATATCTTCAAAATTGAACGTTGAAAAACACATAGCGAGAGTCCATAGAGAAAAGAAGGAGAAACCAAGAAAACATATTTGTGATATCTGTGGCAAACCATTCACTGTGAGTTATTTTATTATTATAGATTTTTTAGTTCATTCGTTCATTTATTTGGAGTAGGCCAACCCTGGTGTCGGAGTTTTTAGACCGCCTAAAGGCGACGACATGGTCTACGATGAAACAACCGGGACCGACGGCTTAACGTGCCCTCCGAAGCACGGCAGCGCTCAGATAGAAATGCCACTATCGGCTGCTACAGCTGCACGTTGCTTACCAATCGCAATGAATTACCGTCGTTTAGTCAACCTACGGCACGTTTCATCAAAATCCGTCCAGTATTTTTTTCTTGAAAGAGTAACAAACATACATATTATACTCTATTTCTTTTGGATTGGCACAAAATGTGGTTAAATGTCGTCAATTTTCCAGCCGAAGACGATTGCTCCTGAAGAGGAAAAAGGTTTAGTGATTTTATTTCATTCTTACCCTATCTCTAAACCTTTTTCCTCTTCAGAAGCAATCGTCTTCGGCTGGAAAATTGACGACATTTAACCACATTTTGTGCCAATCCAAAAGAAATAGATTATACATACATACATCCTCATTAACTTTCACATTTATAATATTAGTAGGATCTAAATAAAATACTTAGTTTTTCCAAAAACCTAACCTCAATATTTGGCTATAAAACTAATAATTTGTTTAAACGGGAACTTTCGTACTCTGGAGGCTACTGTTGAGAGTTCTACTGTCTCGCTTCACCCACCTCCTGATGAAGGTCACCGGACGTGACCGAAACGTGTTGAGGAACTCTCAACAGTGGCTACTGTTGAGAGTTCCTCAACACGTTTCCGGTGGGTGAAGTGCGTGGAACTCTCAACAGTAGCCTCCAGAGTACGTAAGTTCCAATTTTAACAAATCTTCTTCTTCTTCATCGAGTGGATGGCCAACCTGACCATTACCTGACATTAACGTACGTTTCAATTATTGGTAAAATATAAAACTAATGTCGCAGTCCTAACGTATCCCGTGGCTCCCACAGGACAAGAAGTCGCTCACGCAACACGCGGTGATCCACTCGGGCGCGCGGCCGCTCTCGTGCGACATCTGCCACCAGACATTCAAACAGAAGGCGTCTCTCTACACGCACAAGAAGAGGGTCCACAAAGTGTTCCCGGTGAAGAAGCAGCTGCATTACATGGCGGACGCGCCTGTCTCTACGTAGTGGGCTAACGGCGGGCTAGACTGGGTTTGAGTGGTCTAAAACATTGATCTGCTAGGCCGTCGCAGGACTTAGGGTATAATATAATACACCGGGACAAATTCACTCACGGTTAATTAGACCCAAAGTAAGCTCTAAGCTTGTGTTATGGAATCTAACTCACTGATACTACTACATATACATACACAAATACTTTATAAGAATATATAATTGACACCCAGACGTCGTCAACAACTATGTCACTCCGTTGACCGACCCCGCAACCCCCGACACAGTAAGCGCTCTCACTGCCACTGGGACAACGGGCTTGTCTAAAAGGGTAGTCTAAAACTTAGAGGCCTTAGGGTAGTTTAACCGTGGGAAATATTAGGATGGTATTTCCATTATCGGAGCAATATTAACCATAGGATAGGTCATTTTGAATTAAAACTTCGTTTACGGATACACTTCGCTTTTAACGGAGAAGGCAAACATTTTTTACTTTACACACCAAATAAATCTATACAAAATTACAAGAAAAACTGTGTTTTTACTTTTTCCATATCTCTATAAATGGCTAACGATCAAAGTGCGTATTTTCGGCCGTAGGTGTTTAAAAACGCGGGCGGTCGATGACGTCACCGGACTGCCTCATTCGGCAGTCGCGCTCTCGTACGCCGCTGCGCACTTCGATCAGCAATACACAACTAGGTAGATGTCGGGTCGGCGCAAAAAATACGTCTCGGTGAATAACGCCTCTTTTGAAAAGTGAGGCGTTATTCTCACTTATTTTATTCATAAGATTTGCTACTTCATCGCTACATGTCATGGTTGTAATCAGGTTGAACTTCGAACTGTTTTAAAACTTTTGTTTCAGTTCGGTAGTAAACAAAACAAGCTGTCACACGTCATCCACGCGGACAGTATTTAGCTTTGATTTTGTACGTGACCCGATATCTAGTTGTGTATTGTTGATCGAAGACTGAGACTGTCAATTTGATGTGCCTTGGTGCCGCGCCGCCCGTCTTGCAGTCGCGGCTGTGACGTCACAAGACTTCGTAGCGTAAGCGCGCCTAATCTCGGAAATTCAAAAAAGGGCTTGAATTTCTCGTCGTTATAACTTCGGAAATACTGCATGGATTGAAGTGAAATAAAAACTAGTGTAATATATATAACCTAAGCTTGGATTGTAGGTGCATTTGATAGTAATATTTTGACCCTTTTGCCTTCTCTATTTACATTTTTATCACGTTTCGGCTTTACTGGAACCGTGGTCACAGAAGACTCGTAGGATAGGCCCTTCTTCTTCTTCTTCATCGAGTGGATGGTCAACCTGACCAATCCTGGTGTCAGAGTTATTGAGCCGCCAAAGGCCTCTGACATAACGGGAACGGGCAAAACGCGGGTGAAACTGCGGGGTGCTGCTAGTTGTTTAAATATTCATTTGACATCATTACTTGTTAAATTTCTTGTAATTCTTGTAATTCTATGCTGACACAATTTATAACAATAAATTGAATTGTCACTGTCCTGTAGTTAAACTTAATAATGTTTTATTATATACTTAATTATATTAAATAATTATTATGGTAAGAAATATTGAAATGATATTACAATTTAGAAATATAATTAAGAGTGTATACTACCTCAAATCGCTTATTTTCAACTCGGCGGGATCTCCATATATTCCTCGTTACTCAATATTTAACTTTGAAACGTATGTATGGTAAAGTTCATGATATAATCTATCGATCATATGTTTCGAAAACACGACTCCATGAAATTTTCTCGATAGAAAAAAATCGCAAAGTTATCTCTAAATTTTTACTAAAATCTTAATATCTCAATAAATACAAAAGTTGTTGAATTAAAATAAAGTGTAGTAAATTGAATAGGGTTTACAGAACAATTCATATGTTGCGGTTTTTTCAAATGAGTACCATAATGTTTGTAGGGAGCAAATACCTACAATTCGCGGGCCGAAACACCAAGCGCTCAGGTGTTTCTGTCCCGCTTCGGCTCAGGGGAAAATCTGAATACGCGAACTGAGGTAGTGTACACTCTTAAGTATAAAGAAATATAAGAATATGAATTTGATTTGGTAGTTTTATTCAAGAAATTTTACTTTTGGGTTAAATTATATCACCTAAAATTTCTAGTATAAAATAGAAATTGGAATTCGAACCATCACGAATATTTTTTAATTCCCGCAGGAATAGGTACATCGCGGGTGAAACCGGAGGCGCTGCTCGTCTTCACTCTTCACTACATAGTATAAAATAAAGTCGTCTCTGTTTCGTGTCTGTTTGTCTGTATGCTTAAATCTTTAAAATTACGCAACGGATTTTGATGTGGTTTTTTGTAATAGGTAGAGCGATTCAAGAGGAAGGTTTTTATGTAAAAAAAATCCCAAAATTCCCACGGGAACGGGCACAACGCGGGTAAAACCGCGGGGCGCTGCTAGTAATATTATAAAGAGGAAAACTTTGTTTATTTGTAATAAATAGGCTCAAAAACACTGGACCGTTTTTAAAAATTCTTTCACCATTCGAAAGCTACATTATCCACGAGTAACATAGGCTATTTTTCATCCCGAAATTCCCACAGGACCCAACGCGGGTGAAACCGCGGGGCGCTGCTATATCAAATATAGCAAAGCTTATATCAAACATGGCCTAGCTCTTTGTTCAAACGGGGACTTACGTACTCTGGAGGCTACTGTTGAGGTCCCTCAACACGTTTCGGTCACGTCCGGTGACCTTCATCAGGAGGTGGGTGAAGCGCATCAGTAGAACTCTCAACAGTAGCCTCCAGAGTACGTAAGTTCCCGTTTGAACAAATAATAATGACATTAACGTACGTTTCAATTATGTAATAGTAAAATGGCTCTGTTGGAAAGCTTTATTATAAAGGTAAAAATAAAAGGCAACAAGTCACAAACCAAAGGCACTTTTTATTAATTTGTACATATTATTAAATAAAATACAAATATTATTAATAACTGACAACACAATGCAATTAAATTCAATTAAAATACCTTTTCTAATTAGCTGCTAAAGATAATTAAAAAGTGAAAGTAAATTGCCTTATTCCACAAAATCTTAATCACTACATATTATAAAACAAAGTCCCCGGCCGCGTCTGTCTGTCTGTTCGCGATAAACTCAAATACTACTACACGGATGTTGACGCGTTTTTTTAAAATAGATAGTGATTCAAGACGAAGGTTTATATGTATAAAAAATCCCGAAATTCCCACGGGAACGGGCACAACGCGGGTAAAACCGCGGGGTTATATTTTGAACTAGCAGCGCCCCGCGGTTTTACCCGCGTTGTGCCCGTTCCCGTAGGAAATCCGGGATAAAATGTAGCCTATAGCCTTCCTCGATAAATAGACTATCTAACAGTGAAAGAATTATTCAAATCGGTTCAGTAGTTTCTGAGATTAGCGCGTTTAAACAAACAAACAAACAAACAAAACAAA
Organism: Cyclophora albipunctata; assembly: GCA_963082685.1. Taxonomy (NCBI): domain Eukaryota; kingdom Metazoa; phylum Arthropoda; class Insecta; order Lepidoptera; family Geometridae; genus Cyclophora; species Cyclophora albipunctata. Next base: position 2,053,666 of record OY720135.1, on the reverse strand, counting down.
CTCTTCAGCTTTATAATATTAGTATAGATGCGAAAGTTTGTGAGGATGAATGTATGTTTGTTACTCTTTCACGAAAAAACTACTGGAAAGATTCGGATGACACTTTAAAACTTTTGATGAATCTAACTGATACTACTTCATATTAACTATACAATAATACTTTATATCATTGTAATTGTAATAAGATAATTATAAACACGCGTCTTTGTGTGCGGACAATCAGAACCGTGGACAAGATCATTGTTTATATACATTTGACACACCTCACTGTGAATAACTATTAAATAACCTATGACAAAATGAGTGCCCCGTGTCTCAATCTTTACAGCGACTTTTAACACCTCAATCTTATGGAAATTTCAGGAAATAAGTACATTATACTAAAATTCCCGTGATATCTACACTAATATTATAAAGAGGAAAACTTTGTTTGGTTGTAATGAATAGGCTCAAAAACTACTGGACCGTTTTAAAAAATTCTTTCACCATTCGAAAGCTACATTATCCACGAGTAACATAGGCTATTTTTCATCCCGAAATTCTCACAGGAATGGACACAACGCGGGTAAATCCGCGGGGCGCTGCTAGTATTTTATATTATGGGGTAGTTTTAACATTATGGGGCTTATTAATAACCGCGGTGTAACTAAAACATTGTTATACTGTTTTGTCTCTTTTTCTCTTCGGAAAATGGTGTATGTCTGAAAGTGACAAACCATTTGATAGCTATACTGTTCATACGTGTTTATTAATGGCCCTATGGGTATTTGTGGAATAAGCTTATTTCTTTATACTTATAATAATTTGGGACGTATCACAACGAAAGATATAGACCAAAAACAGAGCCTTGTAATAGGTAAGTGTAAGTTACTGGAGCTTAGTGGCCAACTCTGGTCGACACGTAATTAGTACAAGTAAGGGGCCGACCATTAACGATGTGATGTTTTTTTTGGCATTTTTTAACCCCTTGATGATACATGGTGGGCTTTAAGACTGGACCCCCTAAATCACGTGTATTTTTAATTACAAAGAATCTTAATTTTTTTTTTAATTTCTTCAAAATGTTTGGTTGAGGAATCGCGTGTTTGCCGTAAAAAATAACCCCCTCCTCCCGGTGATATTTCGTGATTTTTTTATGAGACCCCCCCCCCATTTCCAGCCTCACGTGATTAATGGACAGCCCCTAACCTGCAATCCTTTTCTATTGAAGCGGAGCGCGGCGGAGGTCAACTGGCTAATCACAACGCATTACGAAACGATTTTGACAGTGACAATGCGTTGTTTGACAATGTCAATGCGTTGTTTGACAATGTCAATGCGTTGTTTGACAATGTCAATGCGTTGTTTGACAGTGACAATGCGTTGTTTGACAATATCAATGCGTTGTTTGACAATGTCAATGCGTTGTTTGACAATGTCAATGCGTTGTTTGACAATGTCAATGCGTTGTTTGAAAATGTCAATGCGTTGTTTGACAATGTCAATGCGTTGTTTGACAATGTCAATGCGTTGTTTGACAATGTCAATGCGTTGTTTGACAGTGACAATGCGTTGTTTGACAGTGTCAATGCGTTGTTTGACAATGTCAATGCGTTGTTTGACAATGTCAATGCGTTGTTTGAAAATGTCAATGCGTTGTTTGACAATGTCAATGCGTTGTTTGACAATGTCAATGCGTTGTTTGACAGTCACAATGCGCTGTCATTGGTGAGTCTGGCTCCGCTCCGCTCCGTTGCCATGGAAACTCACCCTGAGGAATACTTTTGATTTATTTTCCCTCAATTTATTACAATCCCCTGTTCTTGGACTTAATTCACAACCAACATTAATATGTAAAATACTTTTTTTTAATAACCGACTTCAAAAAAGATACAATAAATTACAAAATATAGGTACATTCCTTTATTATGTTATGAGCAACTTTAAAAAGAAGGTAAATGCTTAGGCGTTGTCCTAATAGAACGCGAATGCGCGATGCGACCATCGCGTGTTTCATACATTTGAGACCGCGTCGTGCGATTGTCAGTTAGGACACCTATTAGAGTTCAATATGTTTGATCGCGCGTTCGTACGAGTAAAATTCGCGCGATTCGCGTTCTATTAGAACAACGCCTAAGGCATACATTAATTAAGTACCAACATACCTTCATTTCTTTATTTTTTAATTGTTACATTTTTAAACAGAATTAAAAAATATCCGGATTTTTTGAAGTGAAATCTTGTTTGAGGCGCCGTGCACTTTTGTGATGGGTAAAAACTGTTAAACTCGCGTCAGGTCACGTGACCTCATCGAACATTCGTAAGACGTTTTGACGTTAATATTCAAGTTTTCACTTCTGCCGGAGTGCAACCCGTTGATTTTAGGGTTCCGTACACAAAGGGTAAAAACGGGACAATATTACTGAGACTTCGCTGTCCGTCAGTCCGTCCGCCTGTCACCAGGCTGTATCTCAAGAACGGTGATAGCTAGACAGTTGAAATTTTCACAGATGATGTATTTCTATTGCCGCTATAAAAACAAATAAAATAAAATATTCAAGGGGGGCTCCCAAACAACAAATGTGATTATTTTACCGTTTCTTGCTCGATACTAATATTTTTTAATAAGATAATGGTACGGAACCCTTCGACTGCGAGTCCGACTCGCACTTGGCCAGTTTTTTAAATTATACCTATTAATTCTTTTATTATGAGGTAAGCTTGAAATCTACGATGAACAATGGGACTATACGGAATAGTCCCTTTGTTACCAAATTCCACAAAGGTGATACCTACAATTATTTTCAATAATGGTCCCATTTTAAACCAATTTCAACAAAATGGTTCTTATAATTTAGTTTGAAGTCGGTTTTTCATTTTCAATTTATAAATAAATGCAAATATTATTAACTTAAGTACTTACCTAGGCAGTTTTTTAATATATTATAAGTAGTTACATTAATTATTTTAAAATCTTACACATTTTTTGGTCTTAATACTAATTTACTAAGAAAATAGCTATGAATAAAATGGAAAACGTACCATTAAGATATTTATATCTTTTTACCGTAGGAAATATGGTAAATCCGGGATAAAAAGAAAGAGTTATACTGCCTTATTCATAAACTCTCTAACTAAAACACTGTCAGTGAGTGTTTTGTCTCTTTTGCTCTTCGGAAAATAGCGTATGTCAGAAAGGGACAAACCATATAATAGCTAAAATGCTGCTAAGCTACTTGCGAAAAAAATTCTGACTCTACTTTCTCTCAACTTTAAGCTCGAATTGACAATAATTTACAAATTTGAGTTGCAATAATTATTTTACAGTTAGATAGTTCATTTCAGTACATTTTTATAGACGTAAATATCATATATAACTTCTCTACAAAATTTTGAGAAATTACATAAAATATTGGCGCGCGCCGATATCACGGGGCCTACTTGCGAAGGCTCTGACAGACGCGCCATATTTTTTAAATGAGGCGTGCCAGTTGAGAGGTTATGAATAAGGCACTAATCAGTTAAGGTGGTATCAGACGGTTCACTCGAGTGAATGTTCACTCAAGTGAATGCTTCATTTTTCTTTCATTCCATGTTGACATAGCATAGTTATAATGACATAGGAATACAAAATGAACGTTCATCCGCAGTTTCTTAAAATAAAGCGTAATTTTTTCGTTTATTCGTAATAGGAATTAATGATGCTTAATGAAAATATATATACATATATATTACATCGGTTCATTAATGAATTCATTCGACATGTTTGTTTCACTTTACAATGAATTTATTCGATATTTTGTCAAACCTGTGACACTGAGTGAAAAATACAAAAATGAACTGAAATGAACGAGAAATGAACCATCTAATACCACCTTTAGAAACGAGTCCCGCTCATCTGAACACAAAATTGACTGTATATAACAATCATTATAAAAGCACCCTGTATATGTAAAAATAATTATTATTTATTTAAGAGCACTTTAGGACGGTTTTATTAATAACTAATTAATAATTATATTAAACAATACTTAAATTCGGGCAGATTGCACAACTCCAGAATATTTATATTTAGTATATTTAGTAGTAAGGTTCAAATTCAACGTTTCTCTCGCGAACCACGATCAACTGAACTAGGTTTTAGTGAATCAAGTGCCCACGCCCCACGTTCTCACGACTCTTTCACGAAAAAACTACAGGATGGATTTGGATGAAACTTTACAGTAACGTAGGTTATACATCAGAATAACACATGGGATACATTTTATCCCAAAATTCCCGCGGGAACGGGTACAACGCGGGTAACACCACGGGGCGCGGCTAGTATTTTATATCGCACGAAATAGAACACAATTTAAAACCGACATCACTTGTTTTTATATATTCAAGAAGCTTAATGAAAAATCTTTGCGCAATCTACCCTTAGTACTCAAATGCACTATGCGGCCCCTAATATCACTACATAGTATAAAATAAAGTCGTCTCTGTTTCGTGTCTGTTTGTCTGTATGCTTAAATCTTTAAAATTACGCAACGGATTTTGATGCGGTTTTTTGTAATAGGTAGAGTGATTCAAGAGGAAGGTTTTTATGTAAAAAAATTCCCGAAATTCCCGCGGGAACGGTACAACGCGGGTGAAACCGCGGGGTTCATAACTCTGAAGAGTTTGTTAGAACGTGTTTAACTCTGAAACTGCCAATCCGATTCGAATAATTCTTTTTGGAATCGATAGCCACATTGAAGAGGAAGCTGGGAAACGGGTGCAAAGCGGGTAATACTGAGGGACACTGTTAGTATTTTTGGAACGAAGCTCCTTATTGCGCGTTGCGAAAGGGGGCTAGACGGAAAAAATGGTAACGACATTTAGGTCAGAGAGGGACAGACAGAGAAACTTGCGCACGCCAGAGAGAGACAGACATAGAAACATGCGCGAGAGAGACAGACAGAGAAACTTGCGCACGCCAGAGAGAGACAGACACAGAAACATGCGCTCTCTCTTATAGAAAGCAAGCCAGATATTTTCGTTTCGTCTTTCTATTTCGCATTGAACAGTGTGGTGTCGCGACGATTATTTTTGTTGATAATAAATAAACTTCGTTCCATCCGGGTGTCCCTTGACACCTCTCAAGTTTTTTTTAATATAATTTGAAGTTTGTATAAATATATTTTCTTTTCATACAATGATACTTGTATTAGCCACATAGTGTATTTAAGCCTGAACTAAAATGTCTAAATAGTGCCGAAATATACTATAAAAATATTTAATATTAACAATTAATAGAAAATCTTATTTATTTAATATCCTTTTTGTACTAATTATATTAATTTATTTATTGGACCCTTAATTAATAATTGAATTTATTATTAAAATAATCATTATTATAATATCATTAAATATTCACACGTTTACCCGACTTAAAAAAAGAGCAGGTTTCTTAATTGTATTTATGCTTTTTATTATTCTAATGTTATTAAAACATATTTCTTTGCCCAGCAGTGGGACATTACAGTTAATACCTTTTGCTTTTTTATCTATGAATATTTGTGGCATTATAATGCTATAGCAGAAATAATTTAGATAAAATTAGCACCAATTATGTTTTAATCTAGGACTTTATAAATATGTATTACATCCATGGTTTGAACCTCAATTGACATTACACAGGGTGATTTTTCAAGTGAGACTGAATGGTCAAATACGATCCGAGGAAAGCGAAAGTAATCAAAGGAATCTCAGTGTATTTTTTTTACTTTATAATCAAAATAATTATTCCTATACATAAATAGAATGTTTATAAAATCAATGTTGCTGTTTTAACATACTTTTTAAACACACACGATTTGCACTCATTAAACTAAATGAAACGGGTCTGTATCGCGTTAGATAATTTAACGTATTTTACTAAAAAATACCTCCGGTCACGGGATAACTATCCCGTGACCACGAGCGGTGTCATTCGCTCGAAACGTCGGGTACGTATTTATTAGTAAAATACGTTAAATTATCTAACGCGATACAGACCCGTTGCAGTTTCAGTTTTCATAAAAACCTGTTTCAAAATAACATTACCGTTATTTACTCTTTTTGTTTCAGATTCAGAATGGGTTGCTGGTCAATTTACGATCACGCACCATCAGTTAACGTAAACACTAAATGTCAGTCTAATTAGACGGAAGGAAATAACAATTCGTGGCTTCCTATTGGCCGCCCGAAAAAACTTAAGAAACAGCGTTTTTATTTAACAGGGTTACAAATCGTGAACTTTTAACCAACGTATGTTACGATAACCAAGCATTTAAAACATATCACCTTTCAGTTATCCATGCTACTTAAAAAAACACCCCAATATTCCAATATCAATTGTAAATATCAGTATAATGTTAATTGAGGTTACATAGCTCAAATACATTCTGAAAACAGATGTTTTCAGAATATTGTTTTCCTTTGAACATTTAAAATTATCAAGGCATATAAATATCACGTATCACTTTGTACTACTACAATTGGGACAATTTTTCGTAATCCCTTCTAACTGCGCTAATCGTTTCTGCAAATGCATAATCGTTGCATCCTTCTGATTCAACTGCATTTTCAGCGTCGTTATGGAGTCTTCTAGGGCTCCGTAGACCGCTTGCACCTCCGGTTGATAGCTGAACACTTGAGGGGGCTCGTCGAGGCAGAAAAACTCACGGACAACGGGATGGTTTGGAAGCTTACTTACCATAGCGTTAACAAACACTTGTAACCCTCTTACTCTTTCTTCTAAGAAGCCCGGCTCAAAGTTATCACGGAACCATCGTTTACTGGGCAACGGAAGGATTAAGTTTGGTAATTCTGTCTTGATTCTCGAATACAGTCTAACGAAGTCCGTATATCTTCTAAAAACTAGCCATGATTGATCTCGTTTATCGTCTTCAACTTTCAATTTGTATATCGTGAATCTTGCCCGTTCTTCCATGACTTCGTACCCAACTATAGGTATTTTTAACGATTCAAACTTCTTTATCTCTTCTCTATGTAAACTGACATCTACGTTGCTTATGCTATTTGTTATATTGTTTCTATAGTCTGTGATGTTGTTCATGCTTTTGTAGTGGGTACGGGGCTGTAGCGGACGTCTCGGTTCTAATATCTCGTTGTCGGATAAGTTTTCGTTAAACGGTTTGTAGTATTTATTGAATCTCGTTAATGGATTCGATTCTTCGCTTGATGTTGATGATATTTCGTTGTTGTGAGAATCTGTGCGGGCTTGGTTCTGTACTATATTCATTTTGGTAGCTGTAGAAAGAATAAATATAAGTTTTAAGTGTACTAACAATTTACTTTTTTTTAAATTAAAGAAATATTAGCTTGTATTAAGTATCCCACTGATGGGCAGAGGCCACTCATCTCACTGAAGATATCTGATCAGTGGTAAGAGAATGTAAAACAAAAGAAGTTTTAGCCTGTAATATCCCACTGCTGGGCAAAAACCTCACTGAACATCTCACTGCACTAACAGTAAAATCATGCTTGAATATAGAATTAGCTTATGTCCCATAAATAATATGAATAAATAAAAATAATATGCAGCATTAGGAATACAACTACCAAGTTAATAGGCCTCCATTTCATGCCTCTTTATCATCATTAAACTTATTGAGCCAATCTCTTGTCGTCCAAACTGATGCAGGCTTTTCATTTGCATATATTGTTTGTTGCTCATGCATGACTGTTATCTATAGTATACTAATCTACACTAATATTATAAAGAGGAAAACTTTGTTTGTTTGGTTGTAATGAATAGGGTCAAAAACTACTGGACCGTTTTTAAAAATTCCATGTTTTTAAAAATCCATGAGTAACATAGGCTATTTTTCATCCCGAAATTCCCACAGGAATGGACACAACGCGGGTAAAAACGCGGGTAAAACCGCGGGGCGCTGCTAGTATTTATATAAAGCTGAAGTTTGTTTGTTGTCCAATTTCAATAATTATATTTGTATTAGATTTGTTTTTCTTCCCGAAGTTCCCACAGGAAAGGGCACTAAGTGGGTCAGTGCTTGCTAGTACTTCATATCATAAATTATGTATTATAAAAATTATTTCCCACCTTTAGGAAAACTTCAGTCAAACATTGCTTGTTCAATCAGTACATTTGTAAAGTAATAGACCATAAACAAACACCAAAACCTTGAGTGTTATCGGCTTTCTAATCTTTATCGTATTTTTTTATCAATTTCATAAACTCAAGTTTATTTTTTAGTCTAATATAACGTAAATAAGTTCATTATTATAAAGGTTTAATGATATCTTGCATGTAAATTTTTTTTTAATTGTCGATGTTTAATATTTAGACAATTTTATGTTCGGTACAAGTTCGGTACACATTAATAAGTAAATATATTAACGCCACAAATATTACTTTAGTACAAAGCAATGAATAAAAGTATAAGTGCTTATTCATAACGGTACAATAATCAAGTTTGAAATCTTGCGCTCGCTACGAATTTATTTATAACAATTATATCATATTTAAATTAGTCATAATATGAAGAAAATTAGCATAAATTTTTTCAACTTACGTATATTCAGCTAAGTAAATACAAATGCATTCGAATTTCAAATCGTCATTATTCTGTATTGCACACGAAGTCGAAACAATAGCACAATAAAAGTCACACACAAACACTTTTATATAACAATATTGAGATAAAATCTTCTCAAACTTAAGTTTTATGTAAAGCCAAACTAATAACACGTATAACAATTCGAAATTGAATGCAAAACTCATGAAAATAAACAAATAAAATTGGAATAATTATGTGCGTGCGAGAATGGAATAAATAGGATTTCGTCTCTTTCTCACCAATGTCATTGTTAACAACACCACAGAACAAACAACACGTTAACAATGACAGCTATCGATGACCGAATGAATTGCATGGTGTCACAGATAATATTGATCAAAGTAAAGGACTATATTCACTGTTGAAAAAGACTTGAACAAGTTTTTAAATAGGTACCTACCTAAATATAACCTTTAAAATTCGAGGTAATGTAGCTATGTACGTTGTTCAGTCGAGATAAATAATCGCATAATTGAATGCTAATTTGTCACAATGATTATGTTAATTGCGCTGATCACATTAAAATTATAGCAATTGCCATCCGCACGTTCGTCGTCTACCGATGTTATGTAAGTTATAATAGGTAAATAAGAACACTAACATTATTCATCTTTGTTTATTCCCCACAACTTAATCTCATCTTCACAAGCAGTCAGCAAACAATTATCCAGAGGATGATGACTTAACGAAACAACAGCTTTATTCTTAGTATGAACCAACTTATTAGATATAGTGCTACTAATCAAATCCCAATATATTATTTCTCCATTTGCTGAACCCGATATAACATGACTATCTTTCTCATTGACTGTATTTTCCAACATTAAGTCCTTACATTCATGCCCTGAGAATGTATTCAATAATTCGCCAGTATCTTTGTCAAATAGCTTGACAGTATTGTCGTTGCAGCTTAGAATGTAGCATTGTCCATCGTGGGTCATGCTTCCGTAGGTAACAATGTGGCCAACACAATCAGCTGTCATCTTCCCTTGCCTAATGTCATATAATCTGACATGACAATCGACTGAACTTGTCAAAATTTCATGACCCGAGACTTGGACTGATGTGATAGTATCTTTAGCATCTTTTAGAATTTGTACTGGCTCTTGTCTTCTGCTGTTTACGTCCCAAAAAGCTACTGTGTTATCCACAGAGCCCGAAACGGCCATTGTGGATTCTTCATTATATTTAATACAGGTTACTGTACTTGCATGTCCTCTGTATCGCCTTAGCGGTTGTCCTGTTGTGACGTCCCACAATATAACTGACTTATCACTGCTACACGATATTATATGGCTACTATCACAGGATCCAGCTGCGTCTAGCACTTCATTTGCATGTCCTCCATAAGTTTTGAGTAAAAGTTGCCGCTGAGGATTCCAAAGTTTGATTTTCTTGTCGGCACCGCAAGTCAGACAGTATGTGCCGTCGACATTGAAGCGCACAGCACGGACAACTTGCTGTTTGCATTTTATTGTTGTTATTTCTTTTATTTCAGTCATATTTACTGTTTAACAAACAACACAAACTCCGAATATTTCTACGTACAGAACATTATGAATGAACGAATGATCGCAGATGAATGACTTTTTTGACACTTAACCACAAAGATTGTATTGTCAACACAAGTGTCACAAAATGGAAATACCTTTCTAACCACAGAGTAGAAAATATGACGCTTGGAAAATGTGAATAATAGCATAACTATACGTTCTCTTTCTTACACATAGACATTCCTATCGCATTATCTCTTTCACATTTATTAATTGTCTATGAGAAAATTAAATAAGCATAAAACTGTAACATTATCTTAGCGAGGGAATAGAAAAGTCAACAATTTTTTATTCAATTTTTTTTGCTAATTCTAATAAAAATACAATTTAATTTGACCTGAAATAAATGTTCCATTTAAAATGGGATCGAAAACACCAGCTACTCCAAAAGAAAAACGAACTTCAGAACATGTTTGCAAAATTTGTGATAGAAGTTTTTTAACTATACAAGCTTTGCGTTCCCATCAGATCGCGAAGCATCCGACTCCCGTAAAAAAGGAGGAGATTGAGACTAAAAATACGCCAAGTGCTCGTGTAAGTAGGCGGCTGCAATTGAAAAAGGGTATAGACGTTGAAAATGTGGAAAAACCTGAAGTTATAGCCCAACTCAAGCCAAAAACACCGAAAATGCAAGTGAAACCTGCCAAGCCGCCTTTGACAATGGAAAACCTAACTAAAACCGAATTTTCATGCCCCAAGTGTTCCAAAGTGTTCCCTGTTTATTTCCATGCTCAAAAACATATCCAGAAACGTCATATGTCTGATGAAAATGAGGATTTTAGGTGAGTAAAATTGTTGTGTTAATTTCGCGCAGAGATGTACTAAGGACGCAAGCGGGGCAATGACGCTTCTCATTTGCCCCTATTTGAAGCTGATAAACGTTGCATCGGTATTTTTTAGTATTCTAGTAGGTAGATGCTTTTGGTGGCAATTAAAATGTGAATTATTTGATAAATAAACATTAGAGGCAATTTAGTAATAAAATATTTATAATTTTTTTCTGGCATGTGTTAATACATATGTTAAGTGGAATTGGGGATATAACAGAGACTTGATTTAAAAATATTACCCAACATAATTTTTAATTTAATGTTATAATCTGCTGGAAAGTCAATGATTGATTGTTACTAATACAATATAATGTGTATTTGTGTAAATTATTGCATTCACTTTCATAGTATACAATGTCAAAGCTTAGTTTAGGTCTAGTAACCAACTAACCATGTATTATCTAGAGGTGAATTTGCCATGTTATATTATATTATTATTTCTTATAACTTTCCTCTGCTTCAACTCATATTGTCTCTGATTTCATTACTTTATTATTTCATTTATAATGCACTTTTCAGTTCTGAAGACCTAAAACCTATACGTAAAGACACTTGTACCAAATGCTCTAAAGACATAACGGAGGATCCAGGCAGTCATCCGTGTGGCAAACCGGCTATGTCTTACACATGCTTGGACTGCGAAGAGAGCTTTTCAAGTATTGATAGCTTTAATGAGCATATAGCCAAGGACCATGGAGAGCATATGGAGTCATTTAAATTGAGTAAACCAGGTAAATATTAAATATTATACAACAAATTACTCAAAAGCTGTCTATTATGTAATCAACTGTCTCAAAAACTACTGAACAGATTGCCATGCGGTTTTAAAAATGTATAATTATAATATTTCAAAATGATTTAGAGCTGCAAAAGTCGATAACAGAGAGCTCTCTCTCTCTCTCTCTCTCTCTCTCTCTCATTCACTCATGGAGATTTCAAGATGGTTGATATTTGATCTGTGATCTTTTAACTACTTTGTACGAATTTTATAATGACTTTAAATATGTCCTTTTCTTGCAGGGTTCGCAACTTGGTTACTAAACATGGAAACGGAAGCACGAATTAAATACTCCAAATTGGGCAAAAAACGCCCGAATTGTCACCAATGCAGTTATGTGTCACCTAAAAACATGGCGAATGTGACATATCTGTGTCCGTCTATGTATGTGACGAAAGAGTTATCAGACGGTATCCAAGTACTATATTATAAGAAACACAGCGGGCATGAGACACTACAGGCACAGCCAGTTAGTAAACCTAAAACCCACTCGAACGGTGAAGCTAAAGGAGAAGAGCTGTACTCAAAATTCAAAGAAATAATGGAAGAAATTATAGTGGACGCCAAAAATACAGATATTAAAATCATGAGAAGATTGTACGCTAGTGCTTTGAACATGCATGTCCTGTTAGTCAATGAAAATGAAGGTCAAACAATCAGTTTGAATAATAATAAAAGCATGACAGATGATCAGATCTCTAAGGAGTTAGAAGTTAAGGCTTCTAAACGAAAGAGTCTGAATCAGACGTCAAGTTTGGAATCTAAGAAGAAGAGAGCTGACATAGAATCGCCTAAAGCTAGTATAAAGCCTTTGATCCAATCACCGTCATTCAACGATTCCTACAAGCAATTCGTAGATTCTACAGCTAAAGTCAACGAAAATCCTGGTAAAAAGACGCCGAATCGTAAAATGATAGTAAAAACTAAGATGGGACAATTCAGTCCTAAGAAACTATCGCCGCAAAGTGATGAAAACTTCCGAATGAAACCGAATATATTGAGGCCTAGCAGAAACGTCTCCGAGTCTAAAATTAATGTCGAAGATGTCAAATATGAGGTACGAGAACAGGAAAATGATTGTAACATACTTGTGTTGAAGATTTAGCTGTGATTTACCGATCCCTTCTAAGAGCGGAGGCCTTTGCCCTGCACGAGGATTTTACAAGACATACTATACTGCGTATTTTTAGCCCTAGAAACAAGTAATTACCAATTGAAACGGGTAATTAATTACGTAAGTGTGTGTATGTCGTGTACGATGTAAGTTTCGCCCGCGTGCGGGATGAGACGCAGTCAGTGGCAGATCGCTCCAACTCCTGAAGAAGGTCACCGTATGTGGCCCAAACTGCCCAGTACATTGACATACATACGTGTACGTAATTGCGCGTTTAAATAAGTAATTATGTAACGTACGTATCAATAGCTATTAACAAGTACATTTTATACAAGGAAATATGTACGAATGAAATACTACACTACTACTACACATCATAACTCTAGTTTGTGATCACCAATAATTTTATGTTCAAAGAGAAATTGCCAGTTAAGAAAATCCTTGCAACGATTGTTCCCATGTACGCTATTATTTTACTCTATGTATTATTGTTATTATTAATGAAATAGAACTGTTGCATCATAAGTTAATGATTACACCAGTTTACAATACTAGAACAGTATAATTTTTGTTGAGGATTTATATAAATAACTTTTTGCATGATATTTTATTTGTTAAGGTACGTAAAGGTACTTTTACACTGAGGCAGAGCGGAGCTCAATTTACTAATAGCATTGCATTGCCATGCTTCGAAGACCCCGTCTCAATGGAAACGAACCTTAATACAAGCATGCTACCGCTTGTATATTTCTAGTAAATAGATAAGTCTTAAAAATTAAAGAAAATAAATTTATTTTAGTATTAAAACATAGGACTACTGTATAGCCTAGATGTAAGGTAATGATAAAATGACGACTGAAGTTTGAAGAAAATTGTTTTAAAAAAAATACATTATTCCTCCTTATTACGGTTGTCTTATTAAAATTAAATTGTAGATACCTGGTAAGTTTGATTGGTTCAAATTTGTATAGTATTTTTAAATAAAATATTAAATTATATACGTGTGTTTTATTTTATTGTTTAGTTAAAGATAAAGACCATTAGCAGTCTTAAAACTGACATCAGGGTTAGCCATTAATATATGTACTTTTCTAATATGCAACGAGAGAAATTCGTAACCTTTGAGGTAACATAATACTAGATTAAAAGTATCGAATTTTTAGTTCAGGAAGTTTACCTATGAATGATAAAACAGCCATTACTCAATTATAAAGTGTGTCACTTGAGTTTCAACAGTTGCCCCTCTTAGATTTGCCCCTGTCACATCCTTGAGTACGACCACAGTTGCTTGCTTCACATTGTTGTATACGTATACAATTTGATGTTTGTTATACGTATTCTATTAGGAATAGGGTCAATTTAAGTAGTTATTTATCGTATGAAGTAAATAGGCATATTAAAACATTTATTTATGCGATTATAGGACCCAATTTTTCGTTGTAATATAATTTTAATATTCCATGGACAAAATTAATGGGGCGTTTTTGGTCGAACCATTAAAATACCATAGATAAAAATGAGACATCCGATAATTTTCAAATTTCTATCAACGGACGTGATAACTGTCAATATTTGTAAACAAAAAACGAAGAGAAAAAACTTTGAATTTGTTTTGTGCATTATTTACATTATTTTAGGTTGATATAAATCAACCAACAGGACTATTTATTCTTATAATAATAAGATTGAAGTGTTATCTGGGTATAAGTGTGTCTATTGTGTATAAAATATAACGAAAATGCAGGCTTCAAAAGATAGTAAGTACAATTCTTACCCTAAACTTTACACTCCGATTATTACTTTAAATTTACCAAATTCCACATACATTCTCAACCTTTTTATACATTAAACATTTACTAAGTTCACCTATATATCAGAGCCCGAGTTATAGTACATTTTCTCGTGGGAATTTCGGTATAATGAAGTTATAAAATTTAGCTATCGTAAACTGATATATAATACTGATTTTTGAATCAGATTGGTAGTTTCAGCATAAAGATCAAATAAACTCATCTGCTTTGTTCAATATAAATGCAATCGAAACAACATATCACCCTGAAAATGCCCGGAAAAGGGAACTACGCGGGTAAAACTTCGGGCCTATATTATACATACTTGATCATTATCTTGTTTTATCTAGTCCTAACACCAACGACTAGAATGGTATGTGTCCAAATATCTCTTACTAGCAGTGCCCCGTTTTTACCCGCGTTGTATCCATTCCTGTGGGAATTTCGGGATGAAAAATAGCCTATGTTACTCGTGGATAATGTAGCTTTCGAATGGTGAAAGAATTTTTAAAAACGGTCCAGTAGTTTTTGAGCCTATTCATTAAAAACAAACAAAGTTTTCCTCTCTATAATATTAGTGTAGATATCTATGTAAGTTTTTATATATATCTAACTAGTAACGCCCCGCGGTTTTACCCGTGTTGATTAGATTAGCTTGAATATACAAACAAACTAATAAACTTAAAAAATTACTTCTTTATAAAATTTGTATAAATATCCATTTATCTGTATGTGTGAAGAGAGGAGATTTTCTAAACCATATATATTGGCAGCAGGCCCCAGGCTTTAGAACTAGTACCTCATACAATTCCAAAAATCATGTTATTCAAAGGGTCAATATCATTACAATACATACCATGCTAACTCATCATACCAAACCCCTTTCCAGAACTCTTGGAGCTCCAAACCATAATATCCAAACTCAGTCTCCAAGCGTGCTGCGTCACGGTCCTGCCAGAGTTCTCCGTCAGATGGAAGGAGGTATCCAGAGCTGTCCGGAACGCTCGGCTCCCAATGACACCGGCCAGCGTGGCGAGGGTACTATGCAGACATGCAGCGAGGACACTGCCGGAGGAGGAAGTTGACGATATACTGGGAAGGTTGAGGATTAAGTGTGGGTATTCTTGATTATTCATCAGTGAAATTACGTACATAATTAAAATGTAGGTAATTTTAATTATGTACATTTTAATATTATAAATATACCCGGACAAATTGACACACGGTTAATTAGAGCGAAAGTAAGCTCTAAGCTTGTGTTATGGAATCTAACTCACTGATACTACATATACTTTATACATGTTTATTACAGTGGTATCAATCCAGTCCCGCACATGGCATGTGATACATCTCCTAGAACCGACATCTGAAGAGCCATTCGCGTTGCTCATGAGGACCCTCCCCAACAGGATCCTGCAGGCTTTGAAGAGTGGAAAGAATAAGAATATGAGGCCAGAGGTATGTACATAAATATCTATACTAATATTATAAAGCTGAAGAGTTTGTTTTGTTTGTTTGTTTGGTTGTTTGTTTGTTTAAACGCGCTAATCTCAGAAACTACTGAACCGATTTGAATAATTCTTTCACTGTTAGATAGTCTATTTATCGAGGAAGGCTATAGGCTACATTTTATCCCGAAATTCCCACGGGAACGGGCACAACGCGGGTAAAACCGCGGGGCGCTGCTAGTAATTAAATATCTCCCAAACTCCTTCTGTAGAAAAGATTTGAGTAAACAGAAGGCAAGCTTGGTGATTACAATATCCTCCTCATTGTACTTCTTCTTCTTCACCGAGTGGATGGTCACCCTGACCAATCCTGGTGTCAGAGTTATTGAGCCGCCAAAGGCCTCTGACACGGCTCATGTAACGACTACTATCCATAGAACGTAACCGGGACCGACGGCTTAACGTGCCCTCCGAAGCACGGAACTGTACTGATATCTTCAGTTAGATGAGAGGCCTTTGCCCAGCAGGCTAATCCTAATTAGTAGAGATATTTTCTGCATCGTCTATATTTTTCCTATCCAATCAGTACCTAACACTCAACCCTCACTGTGTCGGGGTTGCGGGTTCGATTCCCGCCCGGAATCAACTATAACGATATTGTTACCGACGACATCTGTGTGTCAATTATTAAATTCTTATAAAGTAGGTACTTGTGTATGTATATGTAGTAGTATCAGTGAGTTAGATTCCATAATACAAGCTTAGAGCTTACTTTAATTACCGTGAGTGAATTTGTCCGGGTATCTTTTATCAGGTCCAATCAGTGATGCTGGACAGTCTGCTGTTCGTCAGCGTGCAGTTCGTGTCGGACACTAAGGAGGGCGCCACGCTGTACGTGGCGACGCCGCCGGGGCAGCCCGTGGCGCTCGTCACCGCGCTCACCGGGGCCGTGCTGAAGTATGTCGTGCAAGGTATGCGAGACTTATGTATAAATAAATAAATAATCATTTATTGCTTATTAGGAACACAAAATTACATAGCTAAGAATCTTAAAAAACCAGTGCGAGTCGGACTCGCGCTCGGAGGGTTCCGTACATTAAAATACGGTAATAAATCACGTTTGTTGTATGGCCCCCTTGAATATTTGTTTTATTTTATTTTTAGTATTTGTTGTTGTTGTTCTTTGATAGTTTGAGATAGCTATTAGCTACATTCAACGGGAAGGTCATAGGCTATTTTATATCCCGACTAGCTGCGCCCTGCGGTTTCACCCGCGTTGTACCCGTTCCCGCGGGAATTTCGGGATGAAAAATAGACGTTGGCCGATTCTCAGACCTACTCAATATGCTCACAAAATTTCATGAGAATCGGTCGAGCCGTTTCGGAGGAGTACGCGAACGAACACTGTGACACGAGAATTTTATATATAAGATATTCCCACGGGTACAACGCGGGTAATACCGCAGGGCACTGCTTGTAATATGTGAGAATATACCTTAATATAGCACAGTTCTTGCAATGGGCAGACATCTTATGTCTCCAATCCAAATCATACTAATTTATTTTCAACTAGTTGTGCCCCGCGGTTTCACCCGCAGCGCCCCCGTTCCCGTGGGAATTTTGAGATTGTTCTTTCCTTATTTTTCTTATACAAAAACCTTGCCCTGACAATAAGGAACACATTAAAAAAAGACTCATCCAATTTGGCGCAGTCGTTCTGAAGTTATGCGCTTACCAACACATTTTGCGATTCATTTTTATATTATAGATTATCTACTTTAAATTGTATTCATTGTCCACAGGTCTCGGCTACAAGAAATACGAGCCGGCAGACCTGCACGGGAAGGACATACCGTCCCTCCTCCGGATCACGGACCCTTCATACAACACCAACGCAGACTGCCTCACTGAACTCCCACTATACAACCCCACACCCGTTCTACTGTCATCAGGAATCGACTATACGAACAAAAATTACGACATCAACTATGTAGAACAACTCTTAGGACCACACCCGCCCGTGTTAACCGAGCTTAACATCAAAACGGCCAAGTTATTCGCAGATAAAGCTCGGATAGACAAGCCCATAAGTTTAACAGTAAGTTTGAAGACTGATAATGTAGCAGACGCTTTGAAACGGTGGGTTGTGAAAGGGGCTTTATCACCGACGTCGGATTTGTTTCAAATATTTCATAAGATTAAGAGTAATAGGATTGTTTTTGATCGCGATTCTGAATAGGGTATAAGGGTATCGATTCTATACTAATATTAAAGAGGTAAAATTTGTAAGTTTGTATGTTCGAGGTATTTTCGGGAACTATCAGTCCGATTTGAATAATTCTTTTTGTAATAGATAGCTACATTCAACGGGAAGGTTATAGGCTACTTTTCATCCTGAAATTCCCACGGGAACGGGCACAACGCGGGTAAAACCACGAGGCGCATCTAGTCTATAACAAAATTATAAAGGGGCAAAATTTGTAATTTTCTTTGTATGTTCGAACATTCGTTATGCCTAGATAACTAGCTAAGCTCTAGCCGCCAAACAAGCCGCCTATCGCCGCGTTCGTAGCCTTATCGCCGCGTTCGTAGCCTTATCGCCGCGTTCGTAGCCTTATCGCCGCGTTCGTAGCCTTATCGCCGCGTCCGTAGCCTTATCGCCGCGTTCGTAGCCTTATCGCCGCGTCCGTAGCCTTATCGCCGCGTTCGTAGCCTTATCGCCGCGTTCGTAGCCTTATCGCCATACTCATGCACGCTCTATAAATAAAGCACTGCTTAAATATGTTTTGTCTCTTGCACTCTTCGGAAAATAGCGTATGTCGGAAAGGGACGACCCATTTGATAGCTAAAATGTTAATAAACGTTTATGAATATATGGATCAAACTAGAATCATGTTAATAAATATTAGACGGGCTGGTTGGTGTGCCAATGATCAAATTAGGTTTAAAACAGTCTGACAATAAGATAAAACACTATACTAAATGAAACGGGTCTGTATCGCGTTAGAATATATATGAATAACCTTTTTATTAAAATACATACCCGACATTTCGAGCGGATTACATTACTCGTGGTCACGGGATAATTCATCTATCCCGATAAGCGCTAATATTGTAACGCGATAAGCGCTAATATTCTAACGCGATAAGCGCTAATATTGTAACGCGATAAGCGCTAATATTGTAACGTGATAAGCGCTAATATTCTATCGCGATAAGCGCATATATTGTAACGCAATAAGCGCTAATATTCTTACGCGATAAGCGATAATATTCTTACGCGATAAGCGATAATATTCTATCGCGATAAGCGATAATATTCTATCGCGATAAGCGCTAATATTCTTACGCGATACAGTTCCGTTTCATTTAGTATAATGAGTGACAATAGCTTCGATCAACAATACACAACTAGACAACGGGTCACGTACAAAATTAAAGCTGAATGCTGACCGCGTGGATATTTACAGCTTCATTTGTTTACTACCGAACTGAGACAAGAGTTTTAGAACAGTTCTAAGTTCAACCTAATTACAACCATGACACCTAGCAATAAAGTAGCAAATCTTATTAATAAAGTAAGAGCTCACGTTTTAAGTGCGCTGTTATTCACCGAGACGTATATAAGACCCGATATCTAGTTGTGTATTGTTGATCGAAGGAAAATCGTACGAGTTTAAAAATAAAACACATTTTTAATTACAATAAAACGACTTTTTATTTCAAAAAATTTTCAATCACATGTTGGTTTTAAACCTGCGTACGAAACCGTACAAAATTTTGGGCTTTGCCGAAATATCCTTAACAATAATACTTACATCAAATAGATGGGAGATTGAAGGATTTTGAAGTATATATAGTCTGAAATATATATGAATTATGATCAAATAAAATATTCTAAATCGTATTTAAAAAAACTTACATAAATATAAATAATTTAAAAATACGACCATAACAATATAAGAAGTTTATTTTCAGCTTGAAGGTATAATTTTCAGTTGGTCGAAATCAGTGAAAAAAACTAAAAAATTGAAAATTTTAACTTATTGAGGGTTTTCTGAAATTGTCACCCACTAGGCGGCAGCACTGAGACGTGAGGTCCAGAAATCTGTCAAAAGTGTCATTTTCGTTATAACCCTCATTGTGTAACTAAAAAACGTCAAATTTTCCATAACATTTAGGTACTTAAAACAAATATTTTTGAAGTCACTTCAAAATCCCATCTATTACAAAATTGCACTTAAAATACCTTTTTAATTATGGCAAGACAAACTAACTACCGTTAAACTATGCATTAACTATCTAGAATAATAAAATGTAACAACAAAATACATTGGCTTTGCGAAGAAAAACAAAACTTTCAAAAACAGGCGAAAATACAACTACTACCTTATTATACTAAATGAAACGGGTCTGTATCGCGTTAGATATTTTAACGTATTTTACTAAAATACGTACCCGACGTTTCGAGTGGATTACACCGCTCGTGGTCACGGGATGACTGTGTCAGTCAATCAGTTAAAATATCTAACGCGATACAGACCCGTTTCATTTAGTATAATGAGTGCAAATCGTGTGAGTTTAAAAAGTAAACTACTACCTTTTTTAAATCGGTCAAAAATTTTCCGAGATTCCTTATACTAATATTATAAAGCAGAAGAGTTTGTTTGTTTGAACGCGCTAATCTCAGAAACTACTAATCCGATCTGAATAATTCTTTTTGTCATAGATAGCCACATTCAAGAGAAAGGTTATAGGCTACTTCTCATCCCCAAATTCCCACGGGAACGGGTACAACGCGGGTAAAAACGCATGACTATAAATGTCATAGTTACAACTAAATATCAAGAAATAATTAGACTAGAACAATTTAAAAACTATTTAAAAATACATACACAAGTATATTATAACAAAATATTAATTCAGCAGTAAAAATATAAGTAAAAAGTTTATTAAAAAATCGTTTTGAAAAACAACTGTTTGAATGAAAACAAGTATTTTATGGGTCTCTGCCTTTTCCCCGAAAATTGTTTGACAGATAACACTAGTCAACGCCGCGACGGAGACGGGAGACCGAGACAGGAGACTGAGACCAGAGACAGCGACAAATGTCTCGGTCTCTTCGGCATGTACTGTAGATCGAGACTGTAACGGTCGCGGTCTCTGGTCTCAGTCTCCTGTCTCGGTCTCCCGTCTCCGTCGCGGCGCTAACCGCCACCTACGTTTCGCCGACTAATCATTGGGACAATAAGGGCTAATAGTTCAATTAAGGCGTTGTCCTAATAGAACGCGAATCGCGCGAATTTTACTCGTACGAACGCGCGATCAAACATATTGAACTCTAATAGGTGTCCTAACTGACAATCGCACGACGCGGTCTCAAATGTTTGAAACACGCGATGGTCGCATCGCTCGCATCGCGCATTCGCGTTCTATTAGGACAACGCCTAAATGTTTAGTTTATCGCCTCTGCTGATATTTGTCGCTATTCCGCCAATGTCAGAACAGTAATCATTGAAATGTCATAAACAAATAAAAATTCATATTCTTAAAATTTGCTTAACGTCAGTTGTCAAAATTAAACATAGTAGAAACGTGATAATCGGTCGTAATAAAACAAACAATTTTCGGTGAAAAGGCAGAGAAAGCACACTTATTTTCATTCTAACATATGAACAGTTATTTTCCAAAAAGGAATTGTTGTTTTCTGTTCTGAGCGAACATGGGTGAACAGGAAAAAGTTAAAAACAATACGTCTGTTCAGAACACAAGGGCGGGTAGCTTCAGCTAACTAGTAAACTTTAACACAATATGACAGTCTTAACAGACATAACAAAATTAAAAGTCGTAGCTTTTTCTGGCCGGTAATAGTAGTTTATGCAACTGTCATATAAAGAAGGGTATTAAAACACGAGTGTGAGTTTATGAAACGAGCGCAGCTCGTTTCATAATAGTAACGAGTGTTTTAATACCCGTGTTATATGCAGTTGCATACACTACTTTATCTTCACTAATGCAATTAATCAAACAAAATTTTAAAAACAAAACACGCGAAACATTAAATTCACGCGTACGTGTATTGTCACAGTGAACTTGCCGCCATTAAAATCTAACCAATGAGAGCGCAGCTGCGCGCGCAGGGCCGCAGGGCGCGCGCCGCGCAGGGCCGCAGGGCGCGCGCCGCGCAGGGCGCGATGTTATAATGAGATTTTACGATATCGATGTGGATATTATAACATCATGTGCAATTGCTTAAATTGAGTGTTTTAGTTGTCTGCGCTATAACAGTAGTAATTATAAGTCAAGTATTGGAAACATAAGTAGAATG
Organism: Cyclophora albipunctata; assembly: GCA_963082685.1. Lineage (NCBI taxonomy): Eukaryota > Metazoa > Arthropoda > Insecta > Lepidoptera > Geometridae > Cyclophora > Cyclophora albipunctata. Next base: position 2,031,237 of record OY720135.1, on the reverse strand, counting down.
TTACAACATTAGTGTAGATAAATAACTTTAACAGATTGTCTTTTAAGATATGAAACGCTTTGTATTAAACAGACATTTAATTTAATAAATTGAATTATTAACAAACGTATATTTCGATAACCGATAACACCCCACCCTTGAAAAGGCGGTAGTAGTGTTTAACAAACAAATTACTTAAAGAATGCTTAAAATAATCTTAAATTTCAAATGCATATGAAACCTTAGCCCAGCATTGGGAACAATATATTTTAAACAAAAAAGCAAAGTTATATAAAAAATTAAATTCTCTCTTAACCTTAACTAACTAGATTTGCCACAAACAAAAACGTATTATTTTAATATTTTTTTTATAATGGCAATAATTGCACCAAATAATAAATAAATGACACAACATAGAGATCATAAATGAAGTTACATATTTTTTTAGATTCTATAATGTAGAAGAGTTCTGGAATTATTATGTGAAAGATTGTCTATGTTATGGTATACAAAGCAGGATCCTCTAATATTATAAATGCGAAAGTTTGTGAGGATGGATGTATGTTTGTTGCTCTTTCACGCAAAAACTATTGAACGGATTTGGATGAAACTTTACAGTAATGTAATTTATACATCAGCATAACATATGGTATTCATTTTATCCCGAAATTCCCGCGGGACCGGGTACAACGCGGGTAACACCGCGGGGCGACGCTAGTTTGCTATAGCTATACTAACATAATGAAGCTGAAAATTTGTTTGAACGCGCTAATCGCAGCAACTAACAGTCCGATTTCAATAATTCTTTTTGCATTCGATAGCTACTTTCAATATGAAGCTATATACTAACTTTCATCCCGAAATTCCCACGGGAACGGCCACAATGCATCAAAACCGCGGGGCGTAGCTAGGTAAGTGATTATTTTTATGCCTTATATTTTAGGAACATTAATCTTTTGACTAGCTAACATAACAGAATTCGCATTATATATATTTATATGCTAATTGTTAGTTGTTTCAAAATGGAATGAACTTGTAATATATTCAGTGAGTGAGTTTAATCTTCTGTAGCTTTGAGCTGTGTTCGCTTAGTGTTCACTTAGTTCTGAGTGTGTACTGAACAAGCAATTGTTCGTTCTTATTTTAAATTGTTGATTTTCATAAATTATTATTCCTTGTTATATGGTACATCTGTAGTTTATAGTTATCTGTGGCACGGAGTTTATAAAAAGTAAGTCGAGCAGGTTAGTGGACAAACCTAGTGTCGGAGATTTTAGACCGCCATTTTTTAATTTCCACATGAAATAAACACGCGGTTTTCTATATTGAGCGAACATAAATTGAACAGTAAACATGTTTGTTCAGAACAAAAAGTGAACAGTCTTTTCATGAAAACGATAAATTAAATTACTTGGTTTTTGATTAAAATTGTTATTCCATTTTGAAAAAAACTAAATTACATAAAAAAACCATCATTATTATAAACAATAAAAAATAAACTTATTACTTTTAATAAAAATAGCACCGCAATTTAAAAATAAATATTTTTTTCAATATTGCAACACCCTTATTCATAGTCTACAAGCTTTTTTAAATTTCGAAAAACGCTTCCTTAATCTACCTATTAGATAAGCTAGAAAAAACATTATTTTTTTAAAAACCTTAAAAATAGTTTAAAATTTTAAATTTAAATAGAATTTTGTACTCATACGGCCGAAACAATTTAATCATTTTCTTTTCACTCTCTCTTTAATATTTTTTGTGTGTATTTGTCTATAGTCACTCGACCATACATAGTTCAACTCATATTTGCTTTATAAAGAGAGAGATTTTTTTTTCCTTTCAAAATGAATGGGCTCACTCAATCGTTTACGCACACAAAGACGCGTGTCTATACTCATTACAACTACAAGTATGACTCAGGGCCGCTCGTGAAAAGCATCGTGATTATTCCCAAACCTCCTCACTGCACTGATATCTTCAGTGAGATAAGATGCCTTTGCCCAGCAGTGGGACAATACTAATACTTTACTATATCATGATGCTTAACAACAAATACACACAACAAATATGGCCATTAACAACTTACTAATTTAAGTACTGAACTATTGCTGAGCTATTTTGAAAAAAGGACAAATATTTACCCTTAGGGCCTTTTACCCTTGGGGGCGTTCTATTGAAGCGGAGCGGTGATGTGTGGAACTCAACCCATCACAACGCACTACGATAAGATTTTGACAATGTCAATGCGTTGTTTGACAATGTCAATGCGTTGTTTGATAACGTCAATGCGTTGTTTGACAATGTCAATGCGTTGTTTGACAATGTCAATGCGTTGTTTGATAACGTCAATGCGTTGTTTGACAATGTCAATGCGTTGTTTGACAATGTCAATGCGTTGTTTGATAACGTCAATGCGTTGTTTGACAATGTCAATGCGTTGTTTGACAATGTCAATGCGTTGTTTGACAATGTCAATGCGTTGTTTGACAATGTCGATGCGTTGTTTGACAATGTCAATGCGTTGTTTGACAATGTCAATGCGTTGTTTGACAATGTCAATGCGTTGTTTGACAATGTCAATGCGTTGTTTGACAATGTCAATGCGTTGTTTGACAATTTCAATGCGCTGTGATTGGTCGATTCAGCTTCGCCCAGCTCCGTTTCAATGAAAATGCACCCTTAGCAAAGTTGAACGCTATACTGCCATCTTTAGAGGTCGGTTAAACAGCTCAGCAACAGTTCAATACGAATCGGACTAGACCATCATACATCAGATCACAGATTTAACCCTGACTCCTTACTGTACTGCTGGTATTTATTTGAAAGGGGGTATATCAAAAAAGTAAGTTATTTACTTGCTTTATAAACTTTCCAACGCGAAAAAACCCGTGTGAGTACGTTTAAATTATATCAAAAGGGGTTCAAAAAGGGGGTTTATCAAAAGGGGGTCAAAAAGTGGTTAAACTTTTACCTCTTTATGAGTGATTTAAAGGGTTTATTTAAAAGAGGGGTCTTTTAAGGGCACAAGCTTTCGGGGACTTTTCGCTAGTACTGTGTCTCAAGCGACTTAAAAAATCGCGCTGGTAAAGGGGTGAAAACAGGGGTTTTAGGGTGCCTGTTCATTGAAGCGGACTATTAACCAATAGGACTGCATAAAATACCTGACCGGAGATTTTATGCAATTGGGCTTTTGAAAAAAAAATGTTTTTGTGATAAATGGAAAGATTATAATATATTAGTTTTATAACAAAACTATTTTTATTTTATTTTTTTCGCAATAATTCAAAAGTTATTTCAAAATAAAAATTAATTTTTGAATCCAGTACCGAAAACACTCGGACAACTCCCGAACAAACCCGAGTGCGTGTGACGTCATAATGTATAGCCCCATTCGGTTACACGTGTAATAGCCGTAAACGCTGTACGTACTTATGGTTAAATAGCTATACATTATCACGTAACAACCACGGTGACCAATTATGGCGCGTTTATAGTCACGTGATTTTTATTCAATTTTTAATTGTTTATAATTAATTGAAAAAATAAGTTTTTTGCATTAAATATCAATATTATTAATAATAAAGTTTTAAAATACATAAAAAAAATCATTTTTTTTTCAAAAGCCCAATTCTATTGGTTTATATTTGTCCGTTTCTTCGCTCTGCATCAATGGACAGGCACCCTAATAGGGGGTTATATAAAAGAGACTTTACTAGGTATGATTGTTCAGGGTGCTTTTAACAAAATTGACAAATTAATTCCTGGCCAAAGATAAGTCTTCTTATGGTGCATTTTTTTTGTTGTAATTTTGTGTACTGATCTTATATAAATATATAAAAATGAAACCCGTTTTCCTTGGTCGCGGCATCACGCGTGAATGGCTGGACCGATTTCCACGGTTTTGCATTCGTTAGAAAGGTCTCGGGCTCCGTGAGGTTTATAGGGAATAAAAATCAAAATTCCCACGGGAACGGGGGCGCTGCGGGTGAAACCGCGGGGCACAGCTAGTATAATATAAAAATGAATCGCAAAATGTGTTGGTAAGCACATAACATCAGAACGACTGCACCAAATTGGATGATTCTTTTTTTAATGTGTTCCTTATTGTCAGGACAAGGTTTTTATATAAGAAAAATAAGGAATAAAAATCTCAAAATTCCCACGGGAACGGGGGCGCTGCGGGTGAAACCGCGGCACAGCTGGTTTGTTATATTTCTGTGATTATTTAATTTATGGAAATCGACCCCTCTTTTTCTAAACGTTTCAAGAGGAAGTTTTATATGTATAAAATATCCCGAAATTCCCACGGGAACGGGTACAAGGAGGGTATAACGCGGGGCGTTAGTAATTATATATTCAAATAAACACCAGCAGTCATACCTTTCCTTACCAAATCACATTGTCTCTCCCTCCCAGCTAGCTTCAACTAAATCGCTTCCTAACACATAATTCGTTGTATATTAATTCTTCTCCTTTTGAGCGGATTGATGCGTCATCGATAAATGGCGTCTGGAAAATAGGAAAATTACTGTATTACTGTACTGATATCTTCAGTGAGAGGCATTTGCCCAGCAGTGGGACATTACAGGCTAATACTTTTTTTAACTGACTTAATGTATTACCTCGGTGGTCTAGTGGTATATGCACTCGTTTGCCAAGACTGAGGTACCGGGTTCAATTCCCGGATCATGGGAAAACATGTATCCCACAATTCAAACATGGCTCGGGATTAAGATCACCAACCCGCAGCAAGCATGGTGATTACGACATCCTCTTCACGGTACTGATATCTTCAGTGAGATGTGAGGCCTTTGTCCAGCAGTGGGACATTGGCTAATATTTACTTACTATAGCTGTCATAAATAATTTGACGCAGCGATTTGTTTGTGAGGATGCATGGATGATTGGATATATATTCCCCCCCCCCCCCCCCCTCAAGATTGCTGAACCGATTTGAATGGAAATTGGCACAGAGGTACAGTGGAGTTTGGAACAGCATATAGGCTTCTCATTATCCCAAAATTCTCACGGGAACGGATACAACGCGGGCGACTTCGCGGGCGCTGCTAATTTATTTATAACTAGCAGCGCCCCGCTGTTTTACCCGCGTTGTGTCCATTCCTGTGGTAATTTCGGGATGAAAAATAGCCTATGTTACTCGTGGATAATGTAGCTTTCGAATGGTGTAAGAATTTTTAAAAACGGTCCAGTAGTTTTTGAGCATATTCATTACAAACAAACAAAGTTTTCCTCTTTATAATATTAGTGTAGAAGAAACCAAAAACAATAGAAGCTCTTACCTCAACCCCCTCTCCCCTCTGAAAGTCAAAGAGCATAAACTACAACTCTTCACATCATCTCCCTTCTCTTTCTCCGCCTTTCTCTTTTTATCAACCGCCGCCATCTTGTCGTTGACCATAGACTTTTTCTCACTAGTTATAGATTTCTTGTCGTTGACAGACTTGTCTTTGATGACAGACGGTTGTTCCTTGTCTATGATTTTGTCTATGGCTTCAATTGGTTTTATCTTCACGATTGGCACTTTGGCTGGAGTTGTTTCCTTTTTAGTTGTTTTCTTGTCTTGAGCTTTTGATTTTAAGTCTGGAAAATATCTTACTAATATTATAAATGCGAAAGTCCCGGTTACTTTCTTCGGATAGTAGTCGTTACATGAGCCATGTCAGAGGCCTTTGGCGCCTCAACAACTCTGACACCAGGATTGGTCAGGTTGACCATCCACTTGATGAAGAGAAGAAGAAGAAGAATGCGAAACTTTGTGAGGATGTATGTTTGTTTGTTACTCTTTCACGCAAAAACTACTGGACGAATTTGGATGAAACTTTACAGTAATATAGCTTATACATCAGAATAACACATGGGATATATTTTATCCCGAAATTCCCGCGAAAACGGGTACAATGCGGGTAGCACCGCGGGACGCGGCTAGTGTAGTTTAAATGTTTAAATAGTGTAAACGTTAGTGGTACGGAATCCTTCGTACTGGTCCGACTCGCCTTTGGCCGTTATTGGAACGAAGTTCCTTATCGCCCGTTGCGAAAGGGGGCTAGACGGAAAAAATGGTAACGACATTTTTTAGGCCAGAGAAGGACAGACAGAGAAACTTGCGCACGCCAGAGAGAGACAGACAGAGGAACATGCGCGAGAGAAACAGACAGAGAAACTGTGCGCATGTTTCTTTGTCTGTCTCTCTCTCTCTCTTATAGAAAGCAAGCTAGATATTTTCGTTTCGTCTTTCTATTTCGCATTGAACAGTGTGGTGTCGCGACGATTATTTTTGTTGTTAATAAATAAACTTCGTTCCAACCGGGTGTCCCTTGACACCTCTCAAGTTTTTTTACCTGCAGTTAGTACAATAAGCGCCGGCACGCCCATACAAGTCTCTGGCGACGCGTCTCTCTTCAGGCAGCGCGAGTCGATGTCCACGATCCGGCTCAAGGGCGCTTCGTCGCTGGAGCCCTCGGTGTCGCTCGCTCGGCGGTTGGGGCGCTTCTTCACTCGCTTACGCAGTCTGAAATGTATGCGGTTGGTAATAAGGGTGAGTTTCCTTTGAACAGCAGAGTCCAAATGGCCAATTACAATCAAATAGGATAAGCAGTTTCTGAGATAAGTTTCTAGTATAGATAGGTGTTTTTAAGAGGTTAAAGGCAATTTTTCATGCCCAAATTCCCACGGGTACAACGCGGGTAAAACCGCGGGGAAAATTGAACCAGCAACTAGTTATTGTTCCGTACCCAAAGGGTAAAAACGGGACCCTATTACTGAGACTTCGCTGTCCGTCCGTCGGTCACCAGGCTGTATCTCAAGAACGGTGATAGCTAGACAGTTGAAATTTTCACAGATGATGTATTTCTATTGCCGCTATAACAAATACTAAAAATAAAATAAAACAAATATTCAAGGGGGGCTCCCATACAACAAACGTGATGTAAGGCCGTTTTTTAAAGTACGGAACCCTTTGCCCTTTACTTTTTAAAGTGCGACTCGCACTTGGCCGGATTTTCAATAACATAGTCCCCTAATTCTTGTTGAGTTACCTTTTCTTAGGCCTCTTGCAGACCGGTTTCTTCTTCTCCTCATTGTTATTGATGTTGATAAACTTAATGCAGTCCGTCGGCGGTTTCTCCGTTTCACTACTCGTGATGTCACTCTTGTCGCACGCAAACAGATCTGTCTCGTTGCTCAGCTCGTTGCTGTCTATGATGTCACTGGAATAGACAAGGAAGTTCGTAAATTCTACTAATATAAATGCGAAAGTTTGTGAGAAGGATGTTTTTATGTATGTTTGTTACTCTTTCACGCAAAAACTACTGAACGGATTTGGATGAAACTTAACAGTAATATCACTACATCACTACATAGTATAAAATAAAGTCGTCTCTTTTTCGTGTCTGTCACACTGTTTGTCTGTCTGTATGCTTAAATCTTTAAAATTACGCAACGGATTTTGATGCGGTTTTTTGTAATAGGTAGAGTGATTCAAGAGGAAGGTTTTTATGTAAAAAAATTCCCGAAATTCCCACGGGAACGGGCACAACGCGGGTAAAACCGCGGGGCGCTGCTAGTAGCTTATACATGAGAATAACACATGGGATACATTTTATACCGAAATTCCCGCGGGAAAGGGTACAACGCGGGTAACGATGCGGGGCGCGGCTAGTAAGAAAGTAGGTTAGTAACTTTGAGTAGGTTAGTGCCCAACCCTGGTGTCAGAGTGTTCAGACCGCCTATATGTAGTAGTATCAGTGAGTTAGATTCCATAATACAAGCTTAGAGCTTACTTTGGGTCTGAATAACCGTGAGTGAATTTGTTCGGGTGTATTTATTATTTATATTATACTTGTATATTGTAAATATCATTTTACATATTTTTAGAGTTACTAATGGACATTTTTCAGTAACTAAATAGTCTGTAATGATCCATAAAATATTATAAAGCTGAAGAGTTTGTTTTGTTTGTTTGTTTGTTTGTTTGTCTGTTTAAACGCGCTAATCTCAGAAACTACTGAACCGATTTGAATAATTTTTTCACTGTTAGATAGTCTATTTATCGAGGAAGGCTATAGGCTACATTTTATCCCGAAATTCCCACGGGAACGGGCACAACGCGGGTAAAACCGCGGGGCGCTGCTAGTGTTCCATAATTACTACAAAACACTAAACGCAGTAAATATGAATAGAAGTAATATAAATATTCAAATAATGTTTCAAAAGGTAATATGCATGAAATACAAGGTCATTGAATTGTTATCAGCTTGTAATATGAAATGGTAGATTCAATGTTATACGGAAATTGAATAAAATGATGCAAATTGGAGGGAATTTACATTTTATAACTCTACTAGCAGCACCCCGCGGTATTACCCGCATTATGCCTGTTCCCGTGAGAATTTCGGTAATATTTATACATGTAAACCTTCCTCTTGAACCGCTCTATCTGGTAAAAAAAACTGCATCAAAATTGGTTGCGTAGTTTTAAAGATCTAAGCATACAGACAGCAGAAAGCGACTTTGTTTTATACTATGTAGTGTAGTGATTAAAGAATATACCAACTATGATTCAAATTTCGAAGACATCTAACCAGCTGTTATAGCGCGAAAGAGCTATAAGCACAATTCCTTACTTTCCAAAAATAAACTTTGTTTTTAATTTTGATAAGTTCCTCACCTGTTTTGAGACACATCGCTCTGTCCAGCTTCGAGTTGCTTTATTTGAAACGTTATGTTAATACGTTTGTATATTTCCTCCGTGATATTTCTACATTTTTCGTACTTTGAGTCCAAACTCTCATTGGTCACATCGGACCAAGGTTGTTTTTTTTCAACTGTAGACATGATTAAACTCACCAAATCTATGTTTATTAGTTGTATTTCATATTTTTCTTGATATTTAACGTCGATTGACGGAGTTTTGTAAAAGAATTGAGCAACAAAAACATATTCAATATGTGTAATTAGATGTTGCAAAACGTGCACGATTTTCACCAGTTTTCAAGGATTTTACTGGGGTTTTCCAGTTTCTTATTGGTTGGAGATGCGATAAGCAACTTTTAACACAATTTCCGATAATGTTTATGCACTTGTAGTGGAAAAATCACTGGTTTTCAACACAAAGGACCGTTCATCAACATATTTATGGCACCATAAAACCGTCAGGTCTTTGGGATTGCAAGTCTAAATTAAAACATTCTAAACTTAGGACTAGATAGAATTATGGTAGTATCACTTAACTATTTAGTTTAAAAATAAAATTAATTATACAATAAAAAATGTAAATAAATTAGCCTTTGCGGCTATTATTTTTTTGACGTTTTATTTTGGTGTTGCAACCAATTTTTGATTAATTACCTCATAAAATATCATAATTTACCACAGACGAAGATTAGAAAAAAAAGTGTAGAGGCTACACACTCGACTCGTTGTTTTGTTACTATTTATGTCCAAGATCGAGTTTTAACACAGTTTTAAACATTATTTTCTTTTCGAGGTAAATCGTAACCTTGCGTTTAAATTATTTAGGAGATTATTAAGTGATTATTAACATCATCAATCATTTAATTCCTATAAAATAACTAGACAATCATTTAATGCGCCAAGGACGAAGTTTCACAGATTTTACTGTCACTGTCACGAAATAGTAATGTCAAATGTCACAACAAACCCCGAGCCCGCCTAAATAGCACATCAATCAAAAATAATCGCAGCTTCTCTCTACGTAGCTTCGTGTTGTTATTGTTAAATTAATATGATTTATTCACAAATTGTGAAAGTAGTCTGCTTGATTCGTGTTGAATAATGTTTCACAGTCATCCCTCCATAATCTCTAGGATTACGAATCTGCTGTAATTTACAACGGTATCATACAAAAATGGCTAAAAAACTTTCTAAAAAAGACTGTTTATATGTCGCCAAACTTGTGACTGATGAAACTAAGAAATTTTGTGCTTTCTGCCTTCGTGAAGTAGATGATGAAGTCCTTTACGGCAAACTGTACATGATTGGCGATATACAGTGTCATTATTTTTGTGTTGTGAGTATGAAAGCTATAGTAATTTATGTCGTCCTAAAATCCACTGATAAGGTATCATATGCATTGATATCATGTTTCTGTCGTGTCTTTAGGTATGTTCCATCTATAATTCGTAACAAACGCGTCTCATTCACGTATCTTACTGAACATAATATCAATCGAAGCTTATGCACTAGCAGACATTAATTAAAATCTTAAGATTTTGGGTACTTTTTATTCCCAACGGAAACAGTTATTTCAGGTAAAAATCTCTAAATAGGACCAAACATATCAAGTATATATTGGATATTCTTAGAACCTTATCATATTTAAACCTCTACTAACAGCTAGACACATCAATGAACATTTTCATACATTTTGTAATGTGACAAAGTACTATTATATAATTCCAGTTACTATCTTGCTGCCTGGTGCAGAAAGGAAAAGACCATGATGGCTTGTTCGGCTTCATGTACAAAGATATTCTCATTGAGTTGGAGAGAATTAAAAAACATGTAAGTTTTATATTTAAAACTAGCTGTGCCCTGCGGTTGCACCCGCATTTGTTCCGTGACTGCTTCCCTTTAAAAACCTTCCCTGGACTTTCATGAATATTTCAAGACCAAAATTAGCCAAATCGGTTCAGCCGTTCTCGAGCTTTAAGCAGACTAATGAACAGCAATTAATTTTTATTATATAGATAATAATATAATAATACACCCAATATCCCTGTTCCAGTCCATCCAAACTTAATTACCATAGTCCAGTCATTTTCTTGCAATAGTCCCTACTTCTGCACATTCCCGGACATGTTGTACGGTCAGCCAAATATGTGGTCTACCACCCTACGGTTGAGATTCATTTGAACGTCATGAAACAACAAGGTCAATTTTAAACGTCATAACATAATTGTGCATAGAAAAGTCAACCTTAGCGATCGTTACATCTCGCAGAAACTTTTGTCAAAAGTGGTAGACCACTTTCTTGGCCGACCGTACTGATGTGGTCGGAAATGTGTCCTGCAGTTGTGATTTATTACATTAAACATCTCTTCGTGGCCTCTACGTGTTGGATCTTTATTGTCTTGTGCCATGACTCCGAGGACAACCAATATCCCATTTCCAGTCCATCCAAACTTCATTACCATTTATTTTATTTTCTGCCTGACTTCTTCCACGGCAGGGCAAAGGCCTCCCTACCCTCTTTCCACCTTTCTCTATTGAGTGCCAGACTGGGCCAATCCTTCGTGAAGGTGTCAAGCTCGTCTCGCCATCGCCTCTTTGGTCTGCCGCGACGTCGATTCCGATCTTGTTGGACCCACTGAGTGCTGATTTTGGCCCACCAATCATCCAACATGCGGCAGTTACCATAGTTCAGTCTTTTTCTTTCATTTTCTACAATAGTCTCTGCAGGGCCATATTCGCGGACACATTGTACTGATGTTGTTGGAAAGTGCTGCTGCAGTTGTAATCCATTACATTAAACCTCTCCAAAGGGCCTCTAAAATTTGGTAAAGCCAGTCCGAAAAATTTTGCATTCACTCCAATGTACTTTAGCTCTCAGATAGAAATCCTCTATCAGTCCCATCCCAATAGGGGTTTTGTAAAATTCCCATAAGAGTACAACGCAGGTAAAACCGCTTAAAACAAAACATGATTCCATGCTTCCAGAAATGTTCGTACTGCGGCAAGGAAGGTGCCAACCTGGGCTGCAACACCAGCTCGTGCAGGAAACAGTTCCATCTGCCGTGCGGGAGGGAGAAGAACGCCGTGTCCTTGTTCCATGGCACTTTCAAGTGAGTTTCAAAGTCTACACCGATATACTGATACAGTCGACTCTCGTTAATTCGAAACATGAGGGACTCTTAAAATATTACGAATTATCGAATGTTTGAAATATCAAATGGTTCGAAATTTGTGTGGACGCCGATGAGTTCGAATTAACGCGTTGTTTTATTATATACAAGTTTGAACTTGTCGCTCTTTCTCTCTGCAACTTTGAATTGTCGAGTGTTGGACGCCGATGAGTTCGAATTAACGCGTCGTTTTATTATAAAGCAATGATTTTTTCGTTCGAATTACCAAGTGCATAAAAATGTATTGATTTAGTTCGAAATATAAAGAGATTTTGTAGGGAACTCGTGATAACTTTGAATTATAGAGAGGTTCTAATTATCGCAGGTTGGAATTAACGAGAGTCGACTGTATTATAATTATTTGTTTGTTTGATCATGCGAAGCTAATGCGAAGCAGAAACTACCAATGCACATTCACTCATTCAATGGGAAGGTTATTTTCAACCCGAAATTCCGCGGGTAAAACCGCGAGGCGCTGCCAGTAATAACATACTTCTAATCTAGACTAATATTATAAAGAGGTAAAATTTGTAAGTTTGTTTGTTTGTATGTATGTTCGAGGTAATCTCAGGAATTATCAGTCCGATTTGAATAATTCTTTTTGTAATAGATAGCCACATTCAACGGGAAGGTTATAGGCTATTTTTCATCCCAAAATTCCCACGGGAACGGGCACAACCGCGGGGCACTGCTATAGTAAATAATGTTATTCTTTGTGCTCTCTACAGGTCGTACTGCCAGCACCACGCTCCCAAACAGAAGATACCTGAACACATAATGGAAAACGTGAGGCAGAGACGAAAGATGAAAATGTGCATCAATTTGAAGAACTTAACGAATGGGAGTGCTACTGGTACCTGAACAATGTATTCCCTAACATCCAAATTTATATAACAAGCCGTGCTACACGTTCCCGTGGGAATTTCGGTATAAAATGTATCCCATGTGTTGTTCTGATGTATAACCTACTGTAAAATTTCATCCAAACCCGTCAAGTAGCTTTTCGTGAAAGAGTAACAAACATACATGCATACATCCATTCGTCACAAACTTTCTCATCAATTCACTACATAGTATAAAATAAAGTCGTCTCTTTTTCGTGTCTGTCTGTTTGTCTGTCTGTATGCTTAAATCTTTAAAATTACGCAACGGATTTTGATGCGGTTTTTTGTAATAGGTAGAGTGATTCAAGAGGAAGGTTTTTATGTAAAAAAATTCCCGAAATTCCCACGGGAACGGGCACAACGCGGGTAAAACCGCGGGGCGCTGCTAGTTTATAATATTAGTAGGATATTCACTCTCACAGTGTGCTTCCATATAACTATAGCGGCGCGGAGCTCAGCTGACTTATCTCAACGCATTACGAAAAGATTTTGACAATGTCAATGCGTTGTTTGACAATGTCAATGCGTTGTTTGACAATGTCAATGCGTTGTTTGACAATGTCAATGCGTTGTTTGACAATGTCACTGCGTTGTTTGACAATGTCAATGCGTTGTTTGACAATGTCAATGCGTTGTTTGACAATGTCAATGCGTTGTTTGACAATGTCAATGCGTTGTTTGACAATGTCAATGCGTTGTTTGACAATGTCAATGCGTTGTTTGACAATTTCATACCGTTTAAACCTTCCCTGGATTACAACAACAATTTCAAAACCAGAATCAACTAAATCGGTCCAGCCGTTCTCGAGTTCTAGCGGGACTAATGAACAAGGATTGATTTTAATATTTATTCCAGATTCTCCCCAAGAGATGGTGTGTGTGATCTGCTACGAAGAAGTGGATGGATTCCCCACTTTGAACACATTCTGGCCTCCGTGCTGCGCCAGAGATGCCTGGTTCCATAGGAACTGTTTACAGGTAACATCAATAACACAATCACTACACGGTATAAAACAAAGTCGCTTTCCGATGTCTGTCTGTTCCTATGTATGTTTAAATCTCTAAAATATCACTACATATTATTTTAAAAAGTCCCTAGCCGCGTCTGTCTGTTTGTTTGCGATATACTCAAATACTACTGCACGGATTTTGACGCGGTTTTTCTTAATAGATACAGTGATTCAAGAGGAAGGTTTATATCACTACATAGTATAAAATAAAGTCGTCTCTTTTTCGTGTCTGTCTGTTTGTCTGTCTGTATGCTTAAATCTTTAAAATTACGCAACGGATTTTGATGCGGTTTTTTGTAATAGGTAGAGTGATTCAAGAGGAAGGTTTTTATGTTAAAAAAATCCCGAAATTGCCACGGGAACGGGCACAGCGCGGGTAAAACTGCGGGGCGCTGCTAGTAATCTATAATATGTATAAAAATGAATCGCTAAATCTGTTGCTAAGCGCATAACTTCAGAACGACTGCAACAAATTGAATGATTCTTTTTTTAATGTGTTCCTTATTGTCAGGACAAGGTTTTTATATAAGAAAAATAAGGAATAAAAATCTCAAAATTCCCACGGGAACGGGGGCGCTGCGGGTGAAACCGCGGGGCACAGCTAGTACTACATATTATAAAGAGTTGATATAAATTCTAAACTAGCAGCGGCCCGCGGTTTTACCCGCGTTGAGCCCGTTCCCGTAGGAATTTCGGGAATGTTTATACATATAAACCTTCCTCTTGAATCACTTTATCTATTTAAAAAAACCGCATCAAAATCCGTTGCGTAGTTTTAGAGATTTAAGCATACATAGGGACAAACATGGTTGAATGTGGCTAACCAAACTAAGCATATTTAGTTTGTGTTATGGAATATAACTCACTGATACTACTACATATACACACACAAATACTTTATAATATGTTGTTTTGCTCTGTTTCAGCGAATGTGTCTGAGCGCAGGCATGCACTACCTGAAGTGTCCTCTGTGCAATGATAAATCAAACTTTTACGAAGCAGTTTTAGCGCAAGGATACTTTGTGCCGGACCAGTAAGTTAGATTTTAAATATAACTAGCAGCGCCCCGCGGTTTTGCCCGCGTTGTTCCCGTGAGAATTTCGGGATTTTTTATACATATAAACCTTCCTCTTGAATCACTCTATCTGTTTAAAAAAACCGCATCAAAATCCGTTCCGTAGTTTTAAAGATCTCGGCATACATAGGGACAGACAGCGGAAAGCGACTTTGTATTATACTATGTAGTGATAGTGATTAAAGATCTAAGCATACATAGGGACAGACAGCGGAAAGCGACTTTGTATTATACTATGTAGTGATAGTGATTAAAGATCTAAGCATACATAGGGACAGACAGCGGAAAGCGACTTTGTATTATACTATGTAGTGATAGTGATTAAAGATCTAAGCATACATAGGGACAGACAGCGGAAAGCGACTTTGTATTATACTATGTAGTGATAGTGATTAAAGATCTAAGCATACATAGGGACAGACAGCGGAAAGCGACTTTGTTTTATACTATGTAGTGACTAGCAGCGCCCCGCGGTTCTACCCGAATTGTACCCGTTCCTGTCGTCATTTTGGGATGAAAAATAGCCTGTAACCTTCCCGTTCAATGTGGCTATCCATTACAAAAAGAATTATTCAAATCGGTTTCAGATCACCCGCATTAGGGCATGCGTGGTGATTACGAATTTACGACTCACTCATTGAACTGATATCTTCAGTTCGACAAGGCGCCTTTGCCCAGCAGTGGGATATTACAGGCCAATACTTTTGTTTGTTTTATCCTTTACAGAGATGCAGCTTGGGAGTTAGAGCAGAATGCCTTCGCGGAGATATACGATAGAAATATATCTTGCGATGTGGAGGAGTGCCTTTGTCCTATGGGCAGGAGTCATGATGCGGATAGTGGGTGAGTTATTTTAAATTGAAACTATAATCTATTTTTTTTGGATTGGCACAAAATGTAGTTAAATGTCGTCAATTTTCCAGCCGAAGAGGATTGCTTCTGAAGAGAAAAAGGTTTAGAGATAGGGTAAGAATGAAATAAAATCACTAAACCTTTTTCCTCTTCTGGAGCAATCGTCTTCGGCTGGAAAATTGACGACATTGGTCCACATTTTGTGCCTATCCAAAAGAAATAGAGTATACGTTTGCGGATATACTTCGTTTTTATTTCATACTAGCAGCGCCCCGCGGTTTTACCCGCGTTGTGCCCGTTCCCGTGGGAATTTCGGGATAAAAAATAGCTTTTAACTTTCCCGTTAAATATATCCCGCTATTCATTACCAAAACAATGTTATTGTCAGGAAATGGTTTGGTTGAAAAAAAAATGGCGGTACGAAGTTTGCCGTGTCAGGTAGTCTTCTTATAATCTATCTTATATATAAAATTCTCGTGTCACAGTGTTCGTTCGCGTACTCCTCCGAAACGGCTCGACCGATTCTCATGAAATTTTGTGAGCATATTGAGTAGGTCTGAGAATCGGCCAACGTCTTTTCATCCCGAAATTCCCGCGGGAACGGGTACAACGCGGGTGAAACCGCGGGGCGCAGCTAGTCTATAATATAAAAATGAATCGCTGAATCTGTTGCTAAGCGCATAACTTCAGAACGACTGCACCAAATTGGATGATTCTTTTTTTAATGTGTTCCTTATTGTCAGGACAAGGTTTTTATATAAGAAAAATAAGGAATAAAAATCTCTAAATTCCCACGGGAACGGGGGCGCTGCGGGTGAAACCGCGGGGCACAGTTAGTTATTTTATAAAATAACTAACCTTTCCTTGTCAAGATTAATACAAAATAATCAATATTTAAATTTATATTAATAAAATTAAGGGGTGGATCACCCTTAACATTTAGGGGTATGAAAAACGACCTCCCCGTAACCCTGGCCACCCATCCCAGGAGGGACCGAGCTGCACGGTGCTTAACAATTGAAATGAGTTAACTTTAACATAAGGAAGTAGGTTATTGGCCAACCTGGATGCCAGAGTTTTTAGTCTGATTCAAGGCCTCCGCCATACGCGCTACCAGCTAACGAATACAGCTATATTCACTTAATGGTTACGCCTAAAGGCCTCCACCCATTACACCGTATCATACCATGACCGTGCTATGAACGTGTCAGGCAAAAAAGTATTCTTTGTATTGAAAAGTATGGGACTATGCTCACTAGACCGTTCCGTCACCAACCAACAACGTCGACTATTCTCACCTAATATTTTGCCGGTGCTGACACGTTCATAGCACGGTCATGGTATGATGGTGTAATGGGTAGAAACCTTAATCCTCCTCACTGTACTGGTATCTTCAGTGAGATGAGAGGCCTTTGTCCAGCAGTGGGATATAATAGGCTGATATAATGATTATATTTACGTCGGTACGTTAGCGTTCGTGGCATAGTTTGGCTGAGCAATGTTAGTTCATTGCGATTGTTAAGCAACGTGCAGCTCGACCCCTACTGGGATGGGTGGCCGAAAGTGGTATTTCTATCTGAGCGCTGCCGTGCTTCGGAGGGCAAACCGTTAAATTGTCGGTGTCGTTTGTTTCAACCGTCAGAGCATGTCGTCGCCTTTAGGCGGTCTAACAACTCCGACACCAGGGTTGGGCACTGACCTCCTCGAAGTAACATTATATTTCCCCCCGCAGCCCGTGGGCGGTGCGGGCGTGCCTGCTGTGCGGCGGCGGCGGCGCGCACAGCGCGTGCGGCGCGGGGGCGGTGTGCCGCGCGTGCCGCCCGCACGCGGCCGGGCTCGAGCGCCTCGCCGCCCGGATACACCAGGGTGAGTACACGCGTGCGGCGCGGGGGCGGTGTGCCGCGCGTGCCGCCCGCACGCGGCCGGGCTCGAGCGCCTCGCCGCACGGATACACCAGGGTGAGTACACGCGTGCGGCGCGGGGGCGGTGTGCCGCGCGTGCCGCCCGCACGCGGCCGGGCTCGAGCGCCTCGCCGCCCGGATACACCAGGGTGAGTACACGCGTGCGGCGCGGGGGCGGTGTGCCGCGCGTGCCGCCCGCACGCGGCCGGGCTCGAGCGCCTCGCCGCCCGGATACACCAGGGTGAGTACACGCGTGCGGCGCGGGGGCGGTGTGCCGCGCGTGCCGCCCGCACGCGGCCGGGCTCGAGCGCCTCGCCGCCCGGATACACCAGGGTGAGTACACGCGTGCGGCGCGGGGGCGGTGTGCCGCGCGTGCCGCCCGCACGCGGCCGGGCTCGAGCGCCTCGCCGCACGGATACACCAGGGTGAGTACACGCGTGCGGCGCGGGGGCGGTGTGCCGCGCGTGCCGCCCGCACGCGGCCGGGCTCGAGCGCCTCGCCGCCCGGATACACCAGGGTGAGTACACGCGTGCGGCGCGGGGGCGGTGTGCCGCGCGTGCCGCCCGCACGCGGCCGGGCTCGAGCGCCTCGCCGCACGGATACACCAGGGTGAGTACACGCGTGCGGCGCGGGGGCGGTGTGCCGCGCGTGCCGCCCGCACGCGGCCGGGCTCGAGCGCCTCGCCGCACGGATACACCAGGGTGAGTACACGCGTGCGGCGCGGGGGCGGTGTGCCGCGCGTGCCGCCCGCACGCGGCCGGGCTCGAGCGCCTCGCCGCACGGATACACCAGGGTGAGTACACGCGGCACTCGCAGGCTGAATCACTTGATTGCCCGAAAAGTAAGACGATTCCGTGCTTCGGAGGGCACGATAAGGGCACCGTCGGTCCCGGTTACTGTCTACGGATAGTAGTCGTTACGTGAGCCATGTCAGAGACCTTTGGCGGCTCAATAACTCTGACACAGGATTGGTCAGGTTGACCATCCGCTCGATGAATAAGAAGACTCGCGCTATGTCCGTCCCGTGGCAGTGTCGGGATGAAAAATAGGCACACACTTAGTAATGTCATTACATACTGAATCCTTTTACAAAACCCACAATAGACAAAATTGTCTTTGATTGAAAAATCAGCCATGATGGTTAAGTCTGCTAAAGTCTCAAATCCGCCTCAGTACAGCATCAGCTAAGACGTCTCTGTTTCGGTATGGTTTTGGTAATTTTGTATTTATCTTGTGATTGTGTCAATGAATGATAGTTTGATTGTTTCCTGATGTGTGTGTTGCAGTGATGGCGGAGGAGCGGGCGGCGGCGGAGCGCCTCGGGCGCCGCCCCGTCATGCGCTCGCGCATGTCGCTCCGGATGACTAAAGGACGGATGGCTTTGAACCAGTATGTATTATGTTATATGTATCTATAAATAATAAAGTATTTGTGTATGTATATATAGTAGTATCAGTTACATTCCATAATACAAGTTCTTAATTTGGGTTTAAGCAACCGTGTGTGAATTAGTTCGGGTGTATTTTATCACTACATAGTATAAAACAAAGTCGTTTTCCGCTGTCTGTCCCTATGTATGCTTAGATCTTTAATCACTATCACTACATAGTATAAAACAAAGTCGTTTTCCGCTGTCTGTCCCTATGTATACATACTTAGATCTTTAATCACTATCACTACATAGTATAAAACAAAGTCGCTTTCCGCTGTCTGTCCCTATGTATGCTTAGATCTTTAATCACTATCACTACATAGTATAAAACAAAGTCGCTTTCCGCTGTCTGTCCCTATGTATGCTTAGATCTTTAATCACTATCACTACATAGTATAAAACAAAGTCGCTTTCCGCTGTCTGTCCCTATGTATGCTTAAATCTTTAAAACTAGGCAACCGATTTCGATGCGGTTTTTTAAGCAGATAGAGTGATTCAAGATGAAGGTTTATATGTTTTAAAAAACCCGGAATTCCCACGGGAACGGGTACAACGCGGGTAAAACCGCGGGGCGCTGCTAGTTTGTTTATATGTGAACGAATAATATGTCAAGTCCGAACGAGGAACAACTAACATGGTCAATATTATGTAATGTTGAAATGAGTATAGTTCATAGAATGGATCATAGTTGAAGATCAAATTAATAACTTAATTATAATTAATTAATTTTCCAGACCATCCAGTTCCCGCCAAAACATAAGCATAGAGAATAATAATTCAAGTAAGTATCATTTTATCTACACTTCTACTCTAATATTATAAAGAGGAAACTTTGTTTGTTTGTAATGAATAGGCTCAAAAACTACTGGACCGTTTTTAAAAATTCTTTCACCATTCGAAAGCTACATTATCCACGAGTAACATAAGCTATTTTTCATCCCGAAATTCCCACGGGAACGGGTACAACGCGGGTAAAACCGCGGAGCGCTGCTAGATACAGACATAATTTTTATTTGTGACTAGCTGTGCGTAATTTTTTAGGTCAGAGAGGGACAGACAGAGAAACTTGCGCACGCCAGAGAGAGCTCTGGCGTGCGCATGTTTCTCTGTCTGTCTCTCTCTCTCTTATAGAAAGCAAGCTAGATATTTTCGTTTCGTCTTTCTATTTCGCATTGAACAGTGTGGTGTCGCGACGATTATTTTTGTTGATAATAAATAAACTTCGTTCCATCCGGGTGTCCCTTGACACCTCTCAAGTTTTTCATTTTATTTAAAACTAATGTTTTACAGACAACACAACACTAAGTCGCCAAGAACTGAATCTAAAATCACCAAAAAAGCAACAAACAGAAGTAAACTCACAACAACCAAACGCTGACAACCTAATATCGCCCTTAAAGATATTGGAACAAGAGCTAAATGACAAGCAGGTGAAGTTAGACGATGGAATACTTGAGACTTTGAAGAATAAGTTTAGGAAACCGCGGCCTTTGAGCGTTAAGAAGAAAATTGTGAAGTAAGTATGGTCAATTATATATATACTAACGACGCCCCGCGTTGTTCCCGTTTCCGCGGGAATTTCGGGATGAAATGTATCCCATGTGTTATTCTGATGTATAACCTATATTACTGTAAAGTTTCATCCAAATCCGTCCAGTAGTTTTTGCGTGAAAGAATAACAAACATACATACATACATCTTCAAAAAGTTTCGCATTTATAATATTGGTAGGATTATTACATTGCATACTATTATGGTATTTCATGTAACAGCAATAGCATTATCTATACTAATATTATAAAGCTGAAGAGTTTGTTTTGTTTGTTTGTTTGTTTGTTTGTTTAAACGCGCTAATCTCAGAAACTACCGAACCGATTTGAATAATTCTTTCACTGTTAGATAGTCTATTTATCGAGGAAGGCTATAGGCTACATTTTATCCCGGATTTCCTACGGGAACGGGCACAACGCGGGTAAAACCGCGGGGCGCTGCTAGTACTACATAAGAGTAATGATGCTTGCTTGCAACAGCCTCCGTGGGCTTGTGGTTTGAGCACCCGGCTCACGATCCGGAGGTTCCGGGTTCGATTCCCGGTGGGGATATCTCACAAATACCCATTTTTGAGACTGTCCTCAGTTTGGTTAGGGCATTGCAGGCTGAATCACCTGATTGCCCGAAAAGTAAGATATAACTCTGACACCAGGATTGGTCAGGTTGACCATCCACTCGATGAAGAAGAAGACTTGCTTGTACCTTATAAGCTTCATAAATGATTATTTGTTTACAGAAGGAATTTAATTTAGTTTCTAAAACATTGAAATCTATTTCTTAGTGATTGTTATTTATTTCAGTGACGTCTTGGGAAGTATATTTGAAGACGTAAAGAAGGGAACGAAATCCAAGGATCTGATCAAGGAGTGGACTTCGCCTAAGAAAAGTGTGCAAGATGTTATTGAAGTGAGTAGCAGTTAATACAACTAACTCACTGTGCTTCTGTACTGTGACCGTTTAATTGTCGGTCCCGATAATTTCAATCCGTAGACCAACGAGTCCTACTACTTGTTTAATTTACTGTGCTTCGGAGGGACGTTAAATTGTCGGTCCCGATCGTTAGACCACTGAGGCCTTTAGGCGGTCTTACAACGCCGACACCAGGGACCTCAGTCTTGGCAGCCGAGTGCACATACCACTAGACCACCGAGGCGTCGAAATGATAATATTTTCTTGTATTTTCAGTTTCAAAACGAGAACGCCCAATCGAACTTCGATCTCAATTCTCCGAAGAAGGCTGACTCTCCCGCCAAAAGTGTTCTCACTATACAAAGCATCACCGAAATAGACGATTCTTCAACCAGTACTTTCGAACTACCCGCAGAATTCATAGGAAATGACAGCGAAGACGGATCTCTGTTCGACTGTCAAAAAATTGACGGTCAAAAGTGTAAAACTGTCAATATCCAACAAGATTCCAGTTTGGAAATATCGGAAAAGGACGAATCTGTCAACATTGATGTCATCAAGGTGTCGCCTCAGAAAACTGACAGTCAATTCAAAATTAAATTTGCCAAAAAAGATGAGTTGATTGATGTGGAAAATTTCAAAAAGGAGTATTTGTGTGAGGTTGGTAGGGGGAATTTGGACCAAAAATGTAAAGAAAATTCTCAAAACAATGTCAAAAATGCGATTGATTTAGATATAAAGAAGGAAGTTTCTATTGAAGAGGAACATTCTTTCACTGACAGTGAAGAAAAATCGTCTCCTGACATAAAAATTGGAGGGAAACGAAAACTGTCATCGAAAAATGGCGGCAACCACGAAAAAAGGAGAAAGACTGAAACTGCTGCAGAAGTTATAAACATCGACGAAACCGAGTCTAAAGAAAATGTAATTCAAAGCAACAAAAAGTCAAAGAAAAGAAATAAAATTAACAAAAAACGAAAAAAGCTACTAACAGAAACACCAAAAAGCTCTAAAAAGGATATAGAGGTAACCATAGACTCTGAAGAGAATAAAAAGAAAAATATAAAAACTAAAGTTTCTATCAAAAATACTGGCATAAAACTTAAAATTCAATGGAAAAAAGAAAAATTACATTTGAAATTCGAATCCAATAAACAGAAAAAAATTGAAAGGCGTAAATATAAACAGTTTGTTCTTAAATATTACAAAGAAGGTTCTAAAGAGGATTTAGTTAAACCGAAGGAGGTTTTGGTTAAACCTGAAACGGAGGTGGTTCCGTTAAAAAAACAAAAAATAAAACTAGAAAAAAGTCCCGATAAGTTTAAACAGATGTCTTTGCATAACTTTTTTAAAGTTTTGTCTCCCAACGATAAGTAGACGTAGGTTCCTACTTTTTCTAAAATAAAATACAAGCTAACTGTTTTTATTCAATTGTTTTTAAAATTTACCGCTCTTTTTATATCTGTACCTAACTATACTAATGTTGTCTGCTTATAGAAAAACTACTAAAATGGTAGATTTATTATAAGTTATTTCATAATATCGTATTGCAATTTTGAATTTGTATCCTTTTTATAAAATGTTTCGATATTTTACTTTACTGTGTAATCGTTAAATAAATATAGTTTTTAAATATTTTTATATTTAATATTTTTCATAATAATGTTAAAATAGTTATTGTAATAAGGATATGTTATAAAATCATGGAGATCCATGGGAATTGAAGCTACACTTCATATGGACACTGGAAACACTTATTAAACATGTTGAATATTAACCATTATCTCTTTATTTACAGTTATTCCATTGTAGCTAAGCATTCGACATTTTAATTTTTAATAATCTAAAAGAGTAATTTTTTTAAGTTAATACCGGAATGACAGCTGTCACCAATTTTATGCTACAATGCAAATATAATGTCAATGACATAATTTAGATTAATATTATTGCAATAAAAAGTTATGTATTTCAATACGTTTTTTATTTACTTTAAATTAAACCCTTTAAAATAAATCGCGTAGTGATTATATAATGTTACGCGTTTACTAGGCCTATTTGAAAAACAATATTGATAATTCTACATAATTATCGCCCGCTGTATTCTCAGAATCTATTGGTTGGATTCAGATTAGATCAGCATGAAATGAAAATATTTATTTATCAAGGAATTTTTAGTTTTGTGCCTAATAAATAAGTACATTTTAATAGAAAATTGTATTCATATCAACTAATCAAACTATGACGTTCTGTCTAATTTGTTAAGGTATTTATTTGTGCATGACTTGACTAGACAGTTAAGTTAAGATTAGATATAAATCGTAATGTTATTATTATTTCATTTAAAATGCACGAAAACGGTAGAATTTATGGAAATTGTAGAAATATTTATTTAACATGGCAACATCGTTCCATTGTTTACAACGCTCGCTCAGCAAACGAAACAAAAACAAGAAAGAAAGAAAACCAGTCAGTTATTTTTGTACCTTCTTTGGAATTACGCGTGTGTTTTTATACAAATTATATTCAAAATTAGCTTTCTTTAACCTAATTTTAACTTTAGATTAGTCATAATCGTAAATATTCAAGCTAAATTCGAATCATTTACAAGTTACGACAAATTCTTTGTTCAAAAGAAAGTGTTACAACCATTGCGACGTTGCCGCTCTTCAAGTAAAGTTTTATGACTCAATATTATTAAATCGGTTGCTTTTATACAAGATTTAACCCTTATAATTAATTAAGGGAATATAATATTCAGTGAACAATTCAACAAGTAATGATTCAGTGTTCTGAAATGATTGGATTCGAATATTCTCTACTATCTGACGCAATAACAACTTGGCAACAGCGCTCTGAATCGGACTGAATAAAAACATTTTTACCAAATGTTGTATTAGATCTCACTCGGATTACCTCCGGTTTCACACATCGATCTCAAGTTTATGTGGTAAGTTTATAGACTATAAAATCTGTAATAGTAATGTTTGGTAACGGTAAAAAAATTGTAACGGATAATTTTATCATTCGTATTTCGCGCCGAATGACGTAATCGGCTGGAGATTCGGCCATCTTTTTTTTGGGACAGTCAGTCAGTCAGTCATCTGTCAAGCGATTAGTAGTTACATTCGTGCGCAGTGTAAAATAAAAAGAATCATTTCAATAGGGGTGGTTCTTATAAAACAACAACCACGGAAGCGTCCGGGTAAGTCCTTTAACTTGATTTTACTAAAAATTATTCGTTACAGTGTTTTTACCGCGTTATTTTAACATAACCTTACTTTGGTTGCTAGCTAAGTGGAAAGCAATCCGAACTTTTTGGGTCAACCAGTGTCGTCTTCATTGCGAAACCTCCATATTTGAAATAAAATCATTTGCATAAATGTCGAGGACCTTAAATGATTGAGAAATCTGAATAAAATGTCCTCGGAGAAAGTCGCGTATTCACACACGTAGGTAAAAACCTACCAACTCATTACCGACCTTTTTGCTAGAATAATCTGTCATTTTACCCAAACCTGATAAAAATCTCTTATTTCTGGACAAATTTCAATTTGGGAACACTTTTTCTTTTGTTAAATTTTGTAATTTATTGCGTTTTTATTACTAAATTGACTTAAAATTAAAAAATCCATTGTAACTTCACTTCTAGAATGGTTACTACCAACCTAACTACTTGTTGAATGATGTTAGACTCAACCAAGACCTCATTTTCAATTTTATTCAAATATCTTTGGCTTCCACCCTGACTTCATGGATATTTCTAGATTTTACCAGACTTTGGGTGGGTAGTTTAAATTTAGTCACAATCAAACATGTTTGAACATGCTTCATTGCATAATTATGATGTCATACAAAGATTCATTTTGAAGTTTGAACCAAATTTAAGTTAATAATAATTTAAGTATTAGTTATTATTATAAAAATAATTTAAGTATTAGAAGTTTATATTAAACCAATTTAAAAAAAAACGAATTTTTAAGGTTCCATACCCGTAATGGGAAAAATGGGACCCTATTACTAAGACTTTGCTGTCTGTCCATCTGTCACCAGGCTGTAGGTATATCATCAAATTTTCACAGATGGATTTCTATTGCCGCTATAACAACAAATACTAAAAATAAAATAAAACAAATATTCAAGGCGGGCTCCCATACAACTAACATGATTTTTGTCATTTTTAAAGTACTGAACCCTCCGTGGGCGAGTCCAACTTGGACCGTTTTCACACTCGGACCGTTTTTATCTATTTTCAGGATAAATCTGTTTGTTAATTTACCTGATTTAATAAGGTTTAGTGCCAGATTTAGACAATACCTACATCCACCCCGAGCCCTATGTAAAACAATGCTAAAAATTATGAAACTATAATCTATTTCTTTTGGATTGGCACAAAATGTGGTTAAATGTCGTCAATTTTCTAGCCGAAGACGATTGCTTCTGAAGAAGAAAAAGGTTTAGATATAGGGTAATAATGAAATAAAATTACTAAACCTTTTTCCTCTTCAGGAGCAATCGTCTTCGGCTGGAAAATTGACGACATTGGTCCCCATTTTGTGCCTATCCAAAAGAAATAGAGTATAAGTTCACTAATTGTGGTATATGAGTAATAACTCCTATAAAACAACAAGAACTACACAAAATATTTGTTATCACCATCCATGAATCAAAATAACATTTTTAATGCTCAAATAATGTAAAAGTTATGGCTTCTATCGTTGCCATATGCTAAAGCCACGTTGGTCTAATGAAAATAATTTACTGATCACTGCATAATATAAAACAAAGTCGCTTTCCGCTATCTGTCCCTATGTATGCTTAGATCTTTAAAACTACTCAACAGAGTTTGATGCAATTTTTGATACATAGAGTGATTCAAGAGGAAGGTTTATATCCCACTGCTAGGCGAAGGTCTCTGATCTCACCGAAGATACCAGTACAGTGAGGAGGATTAGGCGTAATCACCACGCTTGCCTAATGCTGGTTGGTTTTCGAACCCGAGCCATGTTTGAAATGTAGGAAACATGTTATCTCTTGACTCGGTAATTGAAACTGAGACCTCAGTCTTGGCAGGCGAGTGGACATACCAGTACACCCCTGTCCATCATATCCGATTCTGAACTATCCTCCAAATCTGTCCGTAACGGTCATTAACGGCTAAAGCTGTTATATAAACACGTAAACATCAACGTTACTTGCTCTATCTTATCAAAGGTCATGTCCGATACATATTAGATAGTATTATAGTATTTGGAAGTCATTTTATGAGTGCAAATCACTTGTTGCGTAGTATTACAATCTTTTTTTTTAAATTCTAATTTTTATCAAGGCTTCGACCACCCTGGTTGGTCATGTCAGCCTCATGGTTACTTGTCTATGGCCTACCCAGACAATGCTATGAATTTGTACAATTTAATAGCATTGTCTGAAAGGCACTCTGCTGCTGATTTAGATTCTGATTTAGCTAAAGGGATCTGGAGACTTGCAATGATATTGACATTGGCTAAGGCTCTGTTCATACATCCAGCAATTTAATAAGACTACAATATTGTATTTTATATTTTCCTAGCAGCGCCCCGCATTGTGCTCATACCTGTTACTCTATAACCTAACCTTCCTGTTGAATGTGGCTATTACAAAAATAAATATTTGTATCGGATTGGTAGTTTCTAAGAGAAGCCCTTACAAACAAACAATGTTAGAAACTTTACTTCTGTATAATCACTACATAGTATAAAATAAAGTCGTCTCTTTTTCGTGTCTGTCACACTGTTTGTCTGTCTGTATGCTTAAATCTTTAAAATTACGCAACGGATTTTGATGCGGTTTTTTGTAATAGGTAGAGTGATTCAAGAGGAAGGTTTTTATGTAAAAAAATTCCCGAAATTCCCACGGGAACGGGCACAACGCGGGTAAAACCGCGGGGCGCTGCTAGTCTAATATATAAAATTCTCGTGTCACAATGTTCGTTCCCATACTCCTCCGAAACGGCTCGACCGATTCTCATGAAATTTTCGGGTAGGCCTGAGAATCGGACAACATCTATTTTTCATCCCGAAATTCCCGCGGGAACGGGTACTACGCGGGTGAAACCGCGGGGCGCAGCTAGTAAAAGTATAGATTAAAGTTTTTTGGTTTCCAAAAATATAGGTATTATTAATTAATTAATACTACTTCCTTCTTCATCTTGTTAACAAAGATTAGATTTACATTTTAATCTGCAATTATTAATTTTAATCCCCCATCTCTGTTTATATGACGTCACTTATTTGTTAAAACAACAACCTTCGTGGTCTTGTGGTTGGAGCGCGTTGGAGGTTCCGGATTCGATTCCCGGTGGGGACAATAGCTCACAAAAATTTCTTTGCGAGACTGCCCTCAGTTTGGTTAGTGCATTGCAGGCTGAATCACCTGATTGCCCGAAAAGTAAGATGATTCCGTGCTTCGGAACGCACGTTAAGCTGTCGGTCCCGGTTACTTTCTACGGATAGTAGTCGTTACATGAGCCATGTCAGAGGCCTTTGGCGGCTCAATAACTCTGACACCAGGATTGGTCAGGTTGACCATCGACTCGATGAAGAAGAAAATTTGTTATAATTTACAAATTTTACATAGAAATTTTGCCAAGTATTTAGTAATCTGTTTTTAGGTATTCTAATATAATAAAGCTGAAAAGTTTGATTTTTAGTTCGGTTGAATGCGCTAATCTCAGGAACTGCCATTCCGATTCCAATAATTATTTTTGTACTAGCAGCGCCCCGCGGTTTTACCCGCGTTGTGCCCGTTCCCGTAGGAAATCCGGGATAAAATGTAGCCTATAGCCTTCCTCGATAAATAGACTATCTAACAGTGAAAGAATTATTCAAATCGGTTCAGTAGTTTCTGAGATTAGCGCGTTTAAACAAACAAACAAACAAAACAAACTCTTCAGCTTTATAATATTAGTATAGATTAGATGGCTACATTGAGGATTCAAAATGTTTTATACTATGTAGTGATTAGAGCTAGCTTTATCTGCATTGTACAGTTCCCGTGGGAATTTAGGGATAAAAACTTTCCTATGTGTATTCAGAGATTTCCTATCTCTATGCCAATTTTCATTCAAATCCAAACAGTACTTGAAAGACTAACAAACAAGATTATTTACAAACTACGCATTTATACTATGAGTAGGATAGGATAATATACAAATCTAATCTTATCTGTGGTCTAAATTGTAACTAGTACACTCGCAATATTAATGCTTTTGATTTAGTTCATAGGTACATTTGTTTTGATTATTTATAGTATACTAGCAGCGCCCCGCGGTTTTACCCGCGTTGTGCCCGTTCCCGTGGGAATTTCGGGAACTTTTTTACATAAAAACCTTCCTCTTGAATCACTCTACCTATTACAAAAAACCGCATCAAAATCCGTTGCGTAATTTTAAAGTTTTAAGCATACAGACAGACAAACAGACAGACACGAAAAAGAGACGACTTTATTTTATACTATGTAGTGATTAGTTTTGATATTATTAGTATTTGCGTATGTATGTATTAGTGATGTAACGAATGTTGTATTTTTCACATTCGCGAATGCGAATGCGATTGCGAATATTTATCTTCAACATTCGCGAATGCGAATGCGAATGCGAATATTTTAAAATTTCAAAAAAGCGCGCGTAAAATGTTTGACAGGTTTGACGTTTCGTGTCGGCCATTCAATTTAATTACTAAGAATAAACAAATACAACAACTTTAATAACTAAATAGTCAACATGTTATTAGAAAAACTATATTTTGTGTACCTTCTTACTTACTTATATATCATTATTTCACTACATAGTACCTATAAAATAAAGTCGTCTCTTTTTCGTGTCTGTCACACTGTTTGTCTGTCTGTATGCTTAAATCTTTAAAATTACGCAACGGATTTTGATGCGGTTTTTTGTAATAGGTAGAGTATTCAAGAGGAAGGTTTTTATGTAAAAAAAATCCCGAAATTCCCACGGGAACGGGCACAACGCGGGTAAACCCACGGGGCGCTGCTAGTTTATATATAAATAAATAACTTGCAATTGAAACCAAATGTTAACATAACAAGTATTAGAAACTTTAGTTTTAAATAAAAATAATTATAATTTTGTTTTTGCAAAAGATTTATTACAAATAGTTAAGTATTCGTTGTTTTGTTTTTTAAGTTTATTTTCATTTCTCAGATACATAAAGTGCAATGAAAAATATAGGTACTTTTAAAGCCAAAGTTTATTAATACTTAATACATTAGATATATAAAGTTTAATAATTTAGTTTTAAGTAATTGTTTAGTTTTTTAGTAAATAGATATTGTAAACGTTATTTAAAATGGTTGTAAAGTAATAATTTACTACTAAATAAATACAAACCTAGTTATAACAAGGCTGATTAATGTTAGACTTGATAAGATCTCTGAAGTTCTTTTTTTCATAAATGAGACTTAAATTTAGAATGTAGAAGTATGATTTAATAATAATATCTAAGGTTATCTATTGTATTTTATTTCATATGCATGCAATGCATATAGGTACCTAATAATTTCCTTTTTGATTATTAAAAACATTCGCTAAATATTCGCATAATTTTCGCGAATGCGAATGCGAATGCGAATATTGAAAAATATGCGGATATTCGCGAATGCGAATGCGAATGCGAATATCCGTTACATCACTAGTATGTATATGTAGTAGTATCAGTGAGTTAGATTCCATAATACAAGCTCAGAGCACAGTGGCAGTGAGAGCGCTTACTGTGTCGGGGTTGCGGGTTCGATTCCCGCCTGGAGTCAACAATATGTGAAGACATAGTTGTTGTGACGACGTCTGGGTGTCAATTATATTTTCTTATAAAGTATTTGTGTATGTGTATGTAGTAGTATCAGTCAGTTAGATTCCATAACACAAGCTTAGAGCTTACTTTGGGTCTGATTAACCGTGTGTGAATTTGTCCAGGTACCTATATTTATTATTCCGGGCCCCTTATTAACTGTTTTTGTTACCGCCATGCTAATCATATCACACATTAGCATCAGAATCAAGCAAGGCGAACCAGTTTTTTGCGTCTGATTACCTTGAATAGCTTTTTGTGTACTTTTAGTATATGTGTGATGTTTTTTGACCTACTAGCGATTAAAAACGCGTTTTTATACAAAACGCGTTTTATAAAATACCCCACGGTTTTTACCGCGTTGAACCCGTTCCCGTGGGAATTTCGGGATGAAAAATAGCCTATAACCTTCCCGTTGAATGTGGCTATCCATTACAAAAAGAATTATTCAAATCGGACCGGTAGTTCCTGAGATTAGTTCTTACAAACAAACAAAGTTAGAAACTTTACCTCTATATAATATTAGTATAGACTAGCAGTGCCCCGCGGTTTTACCCGCGTTGTGCCCGTTCCCGTGGGAATTTCGGAAATATTTTACATAAAAACCTTCCTCTTGAATCACTCTACCTATTACAAAAAACCGCATCAAAATCCGTTGCGTAATTTTAAAGATTTAAGCATACAGACAAACAGACACGAAACAGAGACGACTTTATTTTATACTATGTAGTGATGATGTATAGTATCACGCGAAGTTTCGCCGGCGACACACAAGTATCAAAGCGATAGCTGTGATTGTCGAATTCTTTACAGAGATAGTTAAGTCACGTTTCACATATTTTTACAAATATTCGCATATATTCAAGAAAAAGCGAAATTTCTTTCATATCAAAATATTTCACTGCGAAATTACTTTCTTTGCATAACATTTTGTAACAAATAGTTATTTGCATTTTCTTGTATATATAAAATTTTCGTGTCACAATGTTAAATTCTCGTGTCACAATGTTAGTTACCATACTCCTATGAAACGGCTTGACCGATTTTCATGAAATTTTGTGTGCATATCGGGTAGGTCTGAGAGTAGGTTAACATCTATGTTTCATGCCCCTAAATATTATGAGTGGTCCCCCCTCATATGGCAACACAACGTTTGCTGTGTCAGCTAGTAATTTGATAATTTTATGACATTTTCCTCACTAACTACACTATTTAAACTATCACGATATGAACACATTGTAAACACTTATCTAGACGGTATGCATTAAATATTTTAATCGCGATTAAGTCCCGTCTAGATTAGTGTTTACAACATTTTCCTCGCTGTACTGATATCTTCAGTGATATGAGTGGCCTCTGCCCAGCAGTGGGACATTAAAGGCTAATTCTTTTTATTAACTTTTGTATAGCAATATTTGGAACATGCTATGACATTCTGCTAATATCAATATTATTAGCGTTTACTTGTTTTTGTTGAATTAAAATGCGCAATATACATTGTCAAGGTGAAATAACATCACGGCAATGTTTTCAACTTGATTCTTTTATTTGTTGAACCGACTTCAGAAAGGAGGTGTTTCTTTGTAACGCGCCGATGTTTCACTCGCTTGGAACCGTTCATGTATGAATTTCGTTATGAAAATCAATCAGTAATTAATTATTTTGCCTCTTGAAAGCAATATAATATAATACACCCGGACAAATTCACTCACAGTTAATTAGACCCAAAGTAAGCTCTAAGCTTGTGTTATGGAATCTAACTCACTGATACTACTACATATACATAGACAAATACTTTACAAAATACATAATTGACCGACACAGTAATCGGCCTCACTGCCACTGTGAAAACGGGCCAGTGAAAATGTTCATATCAATTGGATTTTGGAATTTCTCTTGGACTACAATTGTCAAAATCAGCATTATTTTTATTTCAACTACAAACCCAAAAACCTCCTCTTTTTTGAAGTCCGTTAGAAAGGGCTTTGTCGATTAAATTCGGATATTTTAAGCCGAAATTTATAATAAAAACAACAGATTACGAAACTACCGTTATTTTAATAAAATTACGTGCCTTATCTGTTTGTTAACTAACAATACGTATTTACAAGAGTTATACCAAAATAAGCATATCCACAAAAGAGTTTCAAAAGCCTGATATTGCGTGTACATTGTCACGTACCATTTTATTCAGACGCTGGACCAAATTTGGTAAAACGGAACGTAAATGACTCATTAAGAACTTAACATTGATGCTTATGCATATTTGGTGATTCACCAATAAGAATAACAGCGCCCTGCGGGTTTAATGGTACATTCTTCAAAGATTCCATCTATACTAATATTATAAAGCTGAAGAGTTTGTTTTGTTTGTTTGTTTGTTTGTTTGTTTAAACGCGCTAATCTCAGAAACTACTGAACCGATTTGAATAATTCTTTCACTGTTAGATAGTCTATTTATCGAGGAAGGCTATAGGCTACATTTTATCCCGAAATTCCCACGGGAACGGGCACAACGCGGGTAAAACCGCGGGGCGCTGCTAGTAGTATAATAAAGTTCGAGATTGATTTTTTGTTTGTTTGTTTGACCAGAAACCAATCCGATTTGAATAATTCTTTTTGTAATTGATAGCCACATTCAACGGGAATATTAAAGGCTATTTTGCATCCCAAAATTCCCACGGGAACGGGCGCAACGCGAGTAAAACCGCGGGCCGCTACTTTGATATAAAATGATATTTCGGATATTTTTTGCCTCATACTTAAAAACTCCATACATTGATAAAGATGGATAAAGAAAGATATATCTGTATTTTATCATCTTACTCACGCACGTGTACACGTTATATTAAACCACAGTTGGAGTACCAACGTTAGCCTCCGTACAAGGTCAGTCGGCACGCGGCCGTTGCGTGACACGGACGTAGAATTAGGTCACTTATATTTATTTAGACCACTGATATTTTATATTTTTATAGCGACACGCTCTCGGTTAGAATCGGGTCATGATATTGTAAAAGTGAAGTTATGGAAATACTCACTCAGAAACGTTAATTAAAACGACAATTAACTAATTGATGTTATATTTCATACAGTATTAAAAAATATATATACATACATACGAGTATAAAGGCTAACAACAGGGCCCTATTACTGAGACTTCGCTGTCCGTCCGTCTGTCACCAGGCTGTATCTCAAGAACGGTGATAGCTAGACAGTTGAAATTTTCACAGATGATGTATTTCTATTGCCGCTATAAAAATAAAATAAAACAAATATTCAAGGGGGCTCCCATACAACAAAGCCGTTTTTTGAAGTAGAACAGAACCCTCCGTACGCGAGTCCGACGCACTTGGCAGGTTTTTTGAAGTCTGTCGAAAATAACATTTTAATTAAACATCTTTGGATTTTGAATGTACATTCCAAATATTCTTAATTTTTTTAACGTACACACCTAAAGCGTCCGCGAGACGATCAAGTGCACTTGACAAGTCTACGGGCTTGAAGTGAATATTGATCGTTTACAGCGTTGACTTGACAATTCCCGTCAAGTATCTACGTGCTGGACATGACTTGACAATAATTTTGATGATAACTTGACAACAAATTTGAACCAACTTGAGCTTGATGCGACTTGACGCGACTTGACAAGTTTTATTCATTTGCGACTTGTCAAGTGCACTTGATCGTCTCGCGGACGCATAACATATACACATTATGTTACTACATACCTACACAACAAACATTTGTGTGTAATAAAACTATGAAACCCATCTGATGAAGCAATTTAGAAACTTATTTCGTTGCCGTTGCGAATCACGAATGAATCTATAAACATTTAGCAGTTACGTCACAATGTGTGTGATTGTTTTAACATGCTGTCGAGTTCCATTTTGTCGTTGCTATGTCACTAACCAGTAGACCAGCCTGGTGTTTACTGTCCTTGTTACTGTACTGATATCTTCAGTAAGATGAGAGGCTTTTGTCCTGTAGTGGGTCTATGTTTCTACTTATAATGGCCGGTTTAAATTATTCCAGTCCAGCGTTCCAGTCCAGTACTGGATTGCTTACTGGAAAAATGTAAACCGGCACTGGAATGAACTGAATCCAGTAAGCATTCCAGTCCAGTAACTGGATTCGCGGTCTACTTTTGAATCCAGTGCGATCAATCCAGTGCAACTGGAATAATGTAGACCGCCAATCCAGTGCCATTCCAGTGCCATTCCAGTGCTGTGCCAAACTGATATCTTCTTGAAATCATTGTCACTGTAGTGTTCACACTTCAACGGCTTCTAAATAACTGGAATAATGTAGACGTTACAGATCCAGTCCAGCACTGGACTGGAATCTCGCTAGATCACTGGACTGGAATAATGTAAACCGAGCATTATTCTCACTGTACTGGTATCTTCAGTGACATGAGAAGACTTTGCCCAGTAGTGGGATATTACAGGCTACCTACCTTGGTATTGAAGTTGTTTGATTAAGCGATATTAGTTTAAGGCGAGGATATGTGAAAATAACGCGCATAGTCGCTACTTTGACGATCAAATATCAACACTTCTATCGATTCTATAAATAAAATAAAAACACCAATTAAAAGAATATATCCTTAATAAAATTTTAAATCGAATAGAATTTTAAAATTCATTATAATAATGTAGAAATAAGATGCACAAGATTATGTAAAAGTAGCACCAAATATTATTTTCTCGTCCTAGATCTCGTTATTTGAAGCGATAGTCATAGTTTTTTTTTAGGAATATCAATTTCCTAATACTCACTTAGATTTTAAATCAGTAACATTTTTCATTTGACCCGCCAATTTCTATAAAAACGCAAAAGAGTTCAAATATTCGCCCGCCACGTATCACGCACTCGTGTCTTGCTTCACAAATCTCAACCTTATTTTATGGAATTAAGAACACCCCCTCAGCTCTGTCCGAGCGCCACATATCCTCGCCTTAATGCAATTGGTAAACAATGTACAGCTCGGCTCCTACTTGGATGGATGGCCGATATACCATTTCTATCTCAACGCTACCGTGCTTCGAAGAGTGTAATTTTCGATGCCGGTTGTTTCAATCGTGAATGGTCTAACGAGTAATCAATCCAGATCGAAAATTTAACATGCCCTCCGAAGCACGGTAGCACTCAGATAAAAATGCCACTAACGGCCACCCATCCAAGTAGGGGTCGAGCTGCACGTTGCTTAACAATCGCAATGAACTAACATTGCTTAGTCAAACTACACCATAGACGCTAATTTACACGAACTTATAACTACGAATATTCCTCACTGTACTGATATCTTCAGTGAGATACACGCTATACCACTCTACTTTTTCTATAGTATTTTCCTGCTCATAACTGGAGTTGTCTTGGATAAGGTTACCTCCAAGGTTTACCCACTCATTTCACGATGATGAGCGTCTAATGAAATGACCTTAGTGAAATACCTTGGTCGTGGCTTCAGTGAGAGGCGTTTGTAAATAATGATTTCTTTAATTGACACTTCTTTTAATACACTTGTATTTACTTACAACTTATAATATAATAGACTTCTATTTACATTTTCTGACGATTGAAACACACGGGACCGACCTCCGAAGCACGGTAGCACTATTAACCACCCATCCAAGTAATGGCCAAGCTGCATATTGCTTAACTTTAAATTGACAGCTATCATTTTTGACGTTTTTCATTGAAGATAGTAACGAGAGGTGAACTCACACATATAAACCGCTTTGTTCATAAAATCTTTGCTAAAACCACAGATATCAGAAATACAGGAGATATGGCAAGGAGGCGTGGCGCTTGCGAACGCATCTAGCCGCAAAGCGGCTTGTTGCCAGTTTCGGCCATTAGTCGAATGTCAACTTGCGACGTCTTCACTGCTCGTGATTTTTTACAAAATGCCGCGTTGTACAGTGGTTGTTTGCAAAAATAACACCTCTATTGTGAATTATACGAAAGATGGCATCTCATTTCACACGTAAGTATAAAAATATGATTGTTTTTCTTATTAAATTCATTAAAACATTACTTCGCGATACTAGAAACACGATAAAGTACCAAAAGCAATTATTTTCATTAGGAACTAAAACCATTGTTTGCTTATACACATCGATCAATGAATCGCCTGGTCTAATAGCGCAATGGAAAAGTGTTTTACTGATACTCTCACTCACACGATAGTTTCGTGAAGCGGGTGCTGTCGCACACTGGTTCCAATTAATGAAATCAGGGACATAGAGGTCGAAGTACGAATTTCAATCTGATTTTTTGTAATTAAGGTCTTTGAGTGATTCTAAGCCTATTTTATAGAATACGTTTTTTTGATATACCTGCCCGTTTCCGAGAAAAAATATGTTAAGTTTTTTTTTGTATGTAGAAAAATCGTTTTATTTATTTATTTCATAAACGGGCAGAGACGTTAAAACCAAACCTTAAAGGGATTAAAGAACACATAATTCCTTGCATTTTGTTCGAAATCATCTACTCCATATCTCTGCCCGTTTAAAAACGGCAGGCGTTCCAAATTTTTTTTTTCCTTTGTGGTTTTTTTGGTTTAAATACGCTTGAATGAATACTTAAATAGCAATATTGTAATACTAGTACTTCATTCCATCGATACAAAATGGAATTGTAATATTAATAGCTTAGGTAATTTTATACCTACATACCTGCTATGTTACTTTTTTACCTGGGTAGATTGACATCTATTTGCTTGCAACCATCTCTTGTGTAAATTTGCAACATATGTTCTTGTGAACTGTTTTAGAATTCTAAGATCTTCAGCAGAAACTTCAACGTTTATTTGATTTAAAAACGTAGTGCACAATATATCACTGTTTTTGATATTTCCACTTGATTTCAGTAGCACATATATATCCAAATTTGATTTAAACTGAGACATATTAATGGTAAAGAGCGTGTAGGTACGTGTTGATACTTTAGGATCCGAGGAACGAGTGACTCCGTTTTGAAAACAACTAATCAGGTAAGTTACCTGATTACCTGTAACCTGTAAGTGCCCTCTTTTCTTATCTTATCCAGGTAACGTGAACAATAAAACATATTCGGCCTTGCAAAAGCCTCTACGTAAAACAATACCCAGGTAAAAAAGTAACATAGCAGGTATGTAGGTATAAAATTACTTAAGCTGTTAATATTACAATTCCATTTTGTATCGATGGAATGAAGTACTAGTATTACAATATTGCTATTTAAGTATTCATTCAAGCGTATTTAAACCAAAAAAACCACAAAAGAAAAAAAAAATTTGGAACGCCTGCCGTTTTTAAACGGGCAGAGATATGGAGTAGATGATTTCGAACAAAATGCAAGGAATTATGTGTTCTTTAATCCCTTTAAGGTTTGGTTTTAACGTCTCTGCCCGTTTATGAAATAAATAAAGAAAACGATTTTTCTCCATACAAAAAAAAATTTAACATTTTTTTTCTCGGAAACGGGCAGGTATTTCAAAAAAACGTATTCTATAAAATAGGCTTAGAATCACTCAAAGACCTTAATTACAAAAAATCAGATTGAAATTCGTACTTTGACCTCTATGTCCCTGATTTCATTAATTGGAACCAGTGTTTATTGTTAGGTAGATAATTAGAGATGTGATGTCACTTTTGAGGTTGTCGATATTTTATATCGATCCTACTTAGTTCGAATGATTACACAAGGGAACAAAATTAGACTTTTTTTGCTGCATGGAACTTTATAGCTGTTGTTTACTAATGTGAGGTAAAAATGATATAATTAATTATTGAAAACACAATTCATTATTAATTCTTGATTACTCGACTTATTATTATTATTGAATCAAGTATGGGTTTTTAATTTATTGCGGTACTCTTACACATGTATCATTGATATTACGATATTACGATTAAAAAGGTGTGGAATAAAATTAATTGTCATGAACTAAAATTCACACCAACACCTCGACTTCAGGTGAAAAAATAGTACTTACTGTATTTTTATATATAAAAAGAGCAGATTAAAGGTAACTGAATTTCATCGATACTATTTTTTCTACGATTCAAATTCAAATTCAAATTCAAATCAATTACCTCTTCACATCACTAGTTGCGATGTGTGTTTATTGTCTGTAGCTACAGGTAGAAGCCCCGCCCCCTGTATGCATGTGTTCTATTACTGAGTTTATTATTTATTAGTGTTGCTGTAAGTTTCTTTGTGTGCGGGAGAAATATGAGCTCGTGTGCCGTTCTTATAGTTTTTGCTTTTGTGTTAGTGAATTAAGTGGGGAGAACACGACGTAGTAACTATTAAGTAATCTGTGACACGGCGACATCTGAACACGAATACATTTGTTTACAAAGCATATCTCCTGTATTTCTGATATCTGTGGCTAAAACACTGTTAAATAGTGTTTTGTCTCTTTTGCTCTTCGGAAAATAGCATATGTTAGAAACGGACAAACCATATGATAGATACAATGCTGTTAATAAGTATCACTATCACTACATAGTATAAAATAAAGTCGTCTCTGTTTCGTGTTTGTTTGTCTGTATGCTTAAATCTTTAAAATTACGCAACGGATTTAGATGCGGTTTTTTGTAATAGGTAGAGTGATTCAAGAGGAAAGTTTTTAATTTTATGTAAAAAAATTCCCGAAATTCCCACGGGAACGGGCACAACGCGGGTAAAACCGCGGGGCGCTGCTAGTTTATGAATAAAGCCCGTAAGCTTTTTGAGTTTACGCAATAATAGTAACGTATTACAAGCGATATCTCGTAAACCTCTAGAAAGTTCAAGATCATTTAAAATAACTCACCTTGGCGTGGGCAACAAAAACTTGGGCATTCGCCCAATAGTTGGCCGAGCTTTGGCAAATATTTGTCTATTCGACAGGCCTGTTAAAACTGATCTGTTAGATATGTGCCAATTCTTCATAGGTTTTTTTAGTATACGACAAATTTTGGGACTGTGAAAACTTATCACCCCTTTTATGTATTCCTAGCAGTTTTATCCGCAATGTAAGTACCTGTTGTCATGAGAATTTCGGGATACAAAATAGCCTATAACCTTCCTCTTCAATGTCAGCTATCCATTACAAAAAGAATTATTCTAATTGGACTGGTAGTTAGTTTCTGATTTAAGAGCGTTCATAGAAACATAAAATCTAACTTCTGTTTAATATTATACAACTAAAAGCGCCCCGCGGGATCGGGAATCTTTATACATAAAAACGGGTTTTTTTTTTTTCGGGAATTTTTATACATAAAAACCTTCCTCTTGAATCACTCTACCTATTACAAAAAACCGCATCAAAATCCGTTGCGTAATTTTAAAGATTTAAGCATACAGACAAACAGACAAAAATAGCGACTTTGTTTTATACTATGTAGTGACTAAAAGCGCCCCGCGTATTCACCATCATTGTATCCGTTCCCGTGGGAATTTCTGGATGAAAATGGCCTATAATCTTCCTGTTGAATGTGGCTATCTATTACAAAAAGAATGATTAAAATCGGATCGGCAGTTTCTAAGATTAGCGTGGTCAAACAAATTAAAGAAAAATTCCAACTGCACTGTTAGTGAGTGTTTTGTCTCTTTTGCTCTTTGGAAAATAGCGTATGTCAGAAAGGGACAAACCATTTGACAGCTAAAATGCTGCTAAGCGTCTATGAATAAGGTCTTTACTCTTCAGCTTAATCAATCGACGACACTTAGTTGGTGCCTCAACATTAAGGTTATTGTTTTGAGGTCAATTAATCTTGTTTGGAGGTTAACCACCAGGAAGCTGCGTTTAAAAACAATATAAATGACTTCCGAATTCACATTTAAATATGAAAATGTCCGGAAATATAGGTAAGTATGTCAGGATTTGAAATTATCATGTACATAATACCGGGTTTTAGAAAAATATCTGTCTAAAATAGGTATTTAATTTT
Source organism: Cyclophora albipunctata (assembly GCA_963082685.1). Taxonomy (NCBI): domain Eukaryota; kingdom Metazoa; phylum Arthropoda; class Insecta; order Lepidoptera; family Geometridae; genus Cyclophora; species Cyclophora albipunctata. The sequence continues at coordinate 1,990,987 of OY720135.1, read as the reverse complement.
CCTCCTCACTGTACTGATATCTTCAGTGAGATGAGAGGCCTATGCCCAGCAGTGGGACATTACAGGCTAATACTTTACTTTACTTTTCTATAATATTTCTATAAAATGTCTTCTCAGGTCAGTAAAATACAAATGGCCGATTTTCAAAACAAAGACAATCGCTTCTAAAGAGGTTATAAGTGATTTCATTGCATTCCTATCTGATAGCTAAATCTTTTTCATCTATAGAAGGAGTTGTCTGTGGTTAGGAAATCGGCCATATTTACCCAATTGCTTTCTTAATTTAATAAAAAATTAAAAAGGCAATTATGTTCGCGAGAAAACAGAGTTTCATAAAAGCTTATATTTAATTTAAATTCATCGTCAATGTTAAGCAACGCAAGCTCGACTAATACTTGGATGGGTGGCCGATAGAATAGTGGCTTTAAAACTCGCTTACTCGCAGCTTGTAAACTCGTTTAATGATGCTCTACCAAGATTGTTTTTAAATTGTTTTATTTTTTATACCAACACTAGCTGCGCCCCGCAGTGTTACCCGCGTTGTACCCGTTCCCGCGGGAATTTCGGGATGAAAAATAGATGTTGTCCGATGCTTAGGCCTACCCGATATGCACACAAAATTTCATGAGAATCGGTCGAGCCGTTTCAGAGGAGTTCAATTACGCACCCCGTGACACGAGAATCACTACATAGTATAAAATAAAGTCGTCTCTTTTTCGTGTCTGTCACACTGTTTGTCTGTCTGTATGCTTAAATCTTTAAAATTACGCAACGGATTTTGATGCGGTTTTTTGTAATAGGTAGAGTGATTCAAGGAAAGGTTTTTATGTAAAAAAATTCCCGAAATTCCCACGGGAACGGGCACAACGCGAGTAAAACGGCGGGGCGCTGCTAGTATTATATATGTATTAGGTTATACCGAACGTATTTTTTCAAATTGTATTTATACTAATTTTCCTATCATAGTACTATTTTGGAAACGAGGGCGTAACAATGTTAATAGAATTATCAAAACCTGTTCATTCGAATAGAAAGTTTTGCATTTTTAGGCAGTTTTTTTTAGTAAAAAGTGAAACTTGTTTTCTAGATATTTCGAAAACTGATCCATTGTTTTATTTTTAACGAGTTCTAATTTTAGCAGATTATTTAACCGTCTTCAAAAAGGAGATTCTTTTCAATTTGGATGTTTCTACTTTTTGTGTTCGTGCATAATGCCTCGTAGTACCCGCATTGTACTCGTCCCCGTATAATTTTGGGATGAAAAATAGAATTTCCGTTGAATGTGGTTATCCATTACATAAAATAAAATCCATTATAGATCCTTCAACCAAACAAAATATCAAACTCTGCAGCGTTATTATATTAGTATTGACTAGTCCCGCGGGAATTTCGGGATAAAATGTATCCCATGTGTTATTCTGATGTATAACCTATATTACTGTAAAGTTTCATCCAAATCTGTCCGGTAGTTTTTTCGTGGAAGAGTAACATTCAAAATACATCCTCACAAACTTTCGCATCACTATCACTACATAGTATAAAATAAAGTCGTCTCTTTTTCGTGTCTGTCTGTTTGTCTGTCTGTATGCTTAAATCTTTAAAATTACGCAACGGATTTTAATGCGGTTTTTTGTAATAGGTAGAGTGATTCAAGAGGAAGGTTTTTATGTAAAAAAAATCCCGAAATTCCCACGGGAACGGGCACAACGCGGGTAAAACCGCGGGGCGCTGCTAGTTTATAATATTAGTAGGAATACGTAGAATATTCTCAAACCTTGTTTGTCAGTTAAAATATTTCATCAAATTCAAGGCGACGAGTTTATATTTAACCGTTGCCCGTTTCTATGCGTATTTTAATCTCAGCTGGTCCATACGCGACGTAAACACGACAAAAAAACGGACGTAGCGTCACTCAGTTGCTGTAGTAAAATATGATTATTTTTAACTATAGAAGATTGCCGAAATTACTCGCGTTGTATGAACCTAGTTTTTTGAAGGGTATTTCGGGATAAAAAGTAGCTTATATATATACTAGCTGCGCCCCGCGGTTTCACCCGCGTTGTACCCGTTCCCGCGGGAATTTCGGGATAAAAAATAGATTTTGGCCGATTCTCAGACCTACTCAATATGCTCACAAAATTTCATGAGAATCGGTCGAGCCGTTTCGGAGGAGTACGCGAACGAACACTGTGACACGAGAATTTTATATGTAAGATAATTTTTTTTGGATTTGTCTTCCAAATAGAAGAATTGATTCTTTATTAGAGTGGTAGTTCTGGTGATAAACGGGTTCAAGCAAATAGGTAACTAAGGGTGAATTGCACAACCATTCTTCATTATTTAGCGGCTAAATATGTTTAAAAAACAAATGACGTTCGTTTTAAATAGTGTCCTATTTGGTGCCACATAAAGCACAAATTTTGATAAACAACTTTTGTTGTATAAACATATTTATCTACACTAATGTTGTAACATTCTACTTATGATTCCAATACTTGACTTATAATTACTACTGTTATAGCGCAGACAACTAAAACACTCAATTTAAGCAATTGCACATGATGTTATAATATCCACATCGATATCGTAAAATCTCATTATAACATCATTATAACGCGACCAATTAACCTGGCGAGCCTTATGTCAAAATCCTCATACTAGTTGTATAAAATTTTGATATTAGGCTGGCTTTTGAAAACAGTTGGGTTATACGTTCTTCCTTATATGACAGTTGCATAAACTACTATTATTCGCTAAATAAAATTAAGTAAACAATATGACTTTGATATTGCGATAAAATATTAGCTCTAAATAGCGTTAGTTTGCTACACGATATTCAACCTTAGGTGGGTTCCAAATTATACACGATATTCAACCTTAGGTGGGTCCCAAATTATACACGATATTCAACCTTAGGTGGGTCCCAAATTAAAGCTCGTGGCTGTACGGTCGGCCAAGAAAGTGGTCCACCACTTTTGACAAAAGTTTCTGCGAGATGTAACGATCGCTAAGGTTGACTTTTCTATGCACAATTATGTTATGACGTTTAAAATTGACCTTGTTGTTTCATGACGTTCAAATGAATCTCAACCGTAGGGTGGTAGACCACATATTTGGCTGACCGTACATAGAGATACATACATATTCAGTACCTACATCACATCACCAATATCCTTGATTTCAAGTGCACCTGTCGCACATAGTGTTACCAAGGTGATTCAACAGCTGACGTCTGAAACCTTATTCGCAGTAAAACATCTGCTTTATCGAATTTTAGTGCGTAATTTGGAGTTATTCATAAACGCTTACTAACAGCATTTTAGATATCAAATTGTTTGTCCCTTTCTGACATACGCTATTTGACAAAGAGCGAAAGAGACAAAACACTCACTAACAGTGGTCTAAGAATAACGCAGTTATTCTTTAGTTTCGAATGATGGGTTCTATGGTATAATTATTTTAATGGTGGATTAGGTATAACTTATACATAATCCATCATTAAAATAAGTAGGTAGTTACATTCCAATACGAATAGGTAAGCTATCATACTAATATGTACTATAAATCAAATTCAAAGTCCTGACTGACTGACTGACTGACTGACTGACTGACTGACTGACTGACTGACTGATAGTCAACGCACAGCCTCAACCGCTACACCTAGAAACATGAAATTTGGCAGGAAGGTTCTTCAAGTGACGTATAAGTGCACACTAAGAAAGGATTTTCGAAAATTCCTACGGGAACGGGCTCAACGCTAGTATGTATTATAAATGCGATCGTTTGTGAGGATGGATGTACGTTACTCTTTCACGCAAAAACTACACAACAGATTTGGATGAAACTTTACAGTAATATAGGTTATACATCAGAATAACACATGGGATACATTTTACCCCGAAATTCCCGCGGGAATGTTCACAACGCGGGTAAAACCACGGAGCGCGGCTAGTATAAAATATTTGCTCTTAGCAACCGCCAACGAGTACCAAATTGAATTGCGTACTTATGTGTTTAGTACATGCTTTATCAATAGCTGAAATAGGACGGAGCCGATAAAATAACTGCGTGTTGCGACATACATTACAGTAATGTGGAGTTTTAAATACGCATTGTCGATGTGTGGCGCGTTACCCACGTTGTATCGGTACCCGCGGGAATTTCGGGATAAAATGTATCCCATGTGTTATTCTGATGTATAACCTATATTACTGTAAAGTTTCATCCAAATCCGTTCAGTAGTTTTTGCGTGAAAGAGCAACAAACATACATCCATACATACATACATCCATCCTCACAAACTTTCGCATTTATAATATTAAGTAGGATCATTGCGGTATTCGTACCGTGGCACCTTGAGCACAGATGCCAGACACGGATCCTGTAAAGGGGCCGAAACGTCAGATAAAAATGTAAAATAAAAGCGAAGTGTATCTGTAAACGTAGTTTCCCTTAAACTTAAGAAACCAGTAACCTCATCCTTTTTTGAAGTCGGTAAAAAATGAAGTCATAATTTTAAATTTATGTTCGGTTGAACATCATTTTGTTCCTCTTTGCGTTCCGTTTTTGAATTTAAAAGTCTGAAACGTATGGCTTCAACATATTTTGAAAAAAGAACACATCCTTAATCTTTCCGTTCCACTTTCCCGCTATAAATAGATGTTCGAATTTGGAACGCGGACGCCATATTGCTTTATATTGTTTTTATAACGGTTAACGGTTTGATGCTCGTATAATTTACTATTTTTGGTTATGTTTGTGTCGTCGGATAGTTAAATTGTCTGGGAGTAACGGAAACGAGATTGTGGGTTTAGGATAAGTATTATGGTTAGGCCTTTGACCTGTAGTTGAATAATACAGACTAACATTAATAAAATATAGGATTTCTAGTAGTTAACTGAGGATTTTAGGCTAATTTCTATTATTTTCAAATTATTTTTGAAAATATTCGGCAGTCGTCACTGCCAGTATGCTAAGCTATGTTAGATATGATTAGTGTATAATGTACTACTGTTTACCTTCATAGTAAGTGGCCAATATTATCGGAGTTTTTAGCCCGCTTTAAGACCTCCGACATGGTCTAACGATCAGCTCAAACCGACTGCTTAACATGCCCTCCGAAGCACGGTAGCGCTCGGATAGAAATGCCTCGATAACAATCGCAATGATCTGTCATCGCTTCCTCAAACGCCACGAGCTCTGAACAACATTTTCATCCACTATCTTATTTCTTTGTGAGACTGCCCTCAGTACGGTTAGGGCATTACAGGCTGAATCGCCTGATTGCCCGAAAAGTAAGACGATTCCGTGCATCGGAGGGCACGTTAAGCCGTCGGTCCCGGTTACTTTCTACGGATAATAGTCGTTACATGAGCCATGTCAGAGGCCTTTGGCGGCTCCATGACTCTGACACCGGGATTGCTCAGGTTGACCATCCACTCGGTGAAGAAGAAGATCCACTACCGGCCCCAATAATATCGCTTAGTCAAGCTACATACGTCATTACATTTTCATTCAGAAGTTCCCACGGGAATCCTATTAAGTACTTAAACTGTTTTCCCTACTCATTGTCCGTTTCCCACAAAAAGCCGAGTGTATTAACAAGTAACAAGCCACTCCGTCCACGGTTGGTTAACGAACGATTCTAAGTATTTTTCGCACCGCTTCGTTCAGTGAAAGTGCGCGTATCATTATGTACATATGTTGGTTTTTAGAGTACCGTACCCAAAGGGTAAAAACGGGACTCTATTACTGAGACTTCGCTGTCCGTTCGTCTTGTCACCATACTGTATCTCAAGAACGGTGATAGGTAGACAGTTGAAATTTTCACATATGATGTATTTCTGTTGCCGCTATAACAACAAATACTAAAAATAAAATTAAACAAATATTCAAGGGCTCCCATACAACAAACGTGATTTTTTACCGTTTCTTGCTCGATGCTAATAATGTTTAACAGATAATGGTACGGAACCCTCCGTGCGCGAGCCCGAGTCGCACTTGGCCGGTTTTATGAATATGTACGTTTTATTATCGCACGTTTTCTCGAGATTTCCAACTTTAATAACTATCGGCCATATTAATTACCGCGTATTATGAACATTTTATCTATCAAACTAGCAGCGCCCCGCGGTTTTACCCGCGTTGTGCCCGTTCCCGTGGGAATTTCGGGAATTTTTTTACATAAAAACCTTCCTCTTGAATCACTCTACCTATTACAAAAAACCGCATCAAAATCCGTTGCGTAATTTTAAAGATTTAAGCATACAGGCAGACAAACAGACAGACACGAAAAAGAGACGACTTTATTTTATACTATGTAGTGATAGTGATGGTTTGTCACTTTCTGACATACGCAATTTTCAGAAGAACAAAAGAGACAAAACATATTACGTGCAGTAGCTAGTGTTGTTTACAATCTATCCTAAAGTAATATACAACCCTGAACCAACCTACTCATTTATTTATTTTAGTCCGAGAACCAAGAATTTTGTTTTCGACGCTTAGAAAGAGTCAATAACCTATAATGTACGTACGTAATCATATCATCACTACATAGTATAAAATAAAGTCGCCTCTGTTTCGTGTCTGTCTGTTTGTCTGTCTGTATGCTTAAATCTTTAAAATTACGCAACGGATTTTGATGCGGTTTTTTGTAATAGGTAGAGTGATTCAAGAGGAAGGTTTTTATGTAAAAAAATTCCCGAAATTCCCACGGGAACGGGCACAACGCGGGTAAAACCGCGGGGCGCTGCTAGTAGTGAGATAATACACAAGTGTAGTACTAGCCGCGACCGGCGGTTTTACCCGCGTTTGTTCCCGTTCCTAAGGTAATTGAGGGATATTCTTCTTCTTCATCGAGTGGACGGTCAACCTGACCAATCCTGGTGTCAGAGTTATTGAGCCGCCAAAGGCCTCTGACACGGCTCATGTAACGACTACGATCCGTAGAAAGTAACCGGGACCGACGGCTTAACGTGCCCTCCGAAGCACGGAATCGTCTTACTTTTCGGGTAATCAGGTGATTCAGCCGGCAATGCCCTAACTAAACTGAGGACAGGCTCACAAAGATTTTTGTGAGATATTGTCGCCGGGATGAAACTTTACAGTAATACAGGTTATACATCAGAATAACACATGGGATACATTTTATCCCGAATTTCTTGCGGGAACGGGTACAACGCGGGGAGCGGCGCGTGTTCAATAATTTTGAAGTCAAGCCGTGGTTTTCCACACGTTGTTTTGATAATTACGTCCCACCATTTACCAAATACAATTTCCCCAATTTCGTCACAAGTCAGCCTCATTAGTCCATCGAAAAGTTACATTTGGGGTTGCGTTTTTTAGAGGACGCAATTTTATTTTTTTGATGTGTAGGGTCAGTGTAAAGCTAAAAACAAGTTTGTGGGGTCGCCACCCTTGTCCCACGGCCGCCATCTTGAAAATAGGGGTTGAAATGGTTTTTACGATATATCTCCTAAACTATTAATTTTATTTAAAAAAATTGTTAACATTGTTGTTGCAAATTAAATTCTCTACAACTTTGGTTCAGTAACTTTTTGTCGTAGAACTATAAATAAAAAAGTTATAAGCGAAAATCTTCAGAAATTCAAAAAGTAAAAATAAAAGACTTATGGGACATTACAGCTGCTGCTGATCCTAATACCGATCTATCGAAGGTCGTAGTTCGATTAGGTGGGTTCCATTTGCTCATGTCGATCATAGGTGCGATTGGATATATCATGTCTTGTAGTGGACTCGAGGATATCTTCAAATTAATTTATGCTGAGAACTGTGTACATCACATAATGTCTGGACATGCTTATGGTAGGGCTGTACGTGCTCATTTATAGTACTATTATCATCCAGAAAATCTCGTTCTTCTTCTGTAAATTCTATTGAATCCATAACTATTTTTGTTACTGATAAATGCACTAGCAAATGAGCACGTACAGCCCTACCATAAGCATGTCCTGACATTATGTGCTGTACACAGTTCTCAGCATAAATTAATTTGAAGATATCCTCGAGTCCACTACCAGACATGATATATCCAATCACACCTATGAACGACATGAGCAAATGGAACCCACCTAATCGAACTACGACCTTCGATAGATCGGTATTAGGATCAGCAGCAGCTGTAATGTCCCATAAGTCTTTTATTTTTACTTTTCGAATTTCTGAACATTTTCGCTTATAACTTTTTTATTTATAGTTCTACGACAAAAAGTTACGGGACCAAAGTTGTAGAGAATTTAATTTGCAACAACAATGTTAACAATTTTTTTAAATAAAATTAATAGTTTAAGAGATATATCGTAAAAACCATTTCAACCCCTATTTTCAAGATTGCGGCCGTGGGACAAGGGTGGCGACCCCACAAACTAGTTTTTAGCTTTACACTGACCCCCCCTACACATCAAAAAAATAAAATTGCGTCCTCTAAAAAACGCAAGGTTAGGCCTAAAAAATGTAACATTTCGATGGACTACATCTGTAGTGATGTATATGATACATAATGCTTCGGGCAAAATCCAAGTACTGTGTGTCGTAAGCATTGACGCATTCACTTGTTTTATATGCTTACTAGCAGCGCCCCGCGGCTTTGCCCGCTTTGAGCCCGTTCCCGTAGGAATTTTCGTGAATCCTTTCTTAGTGTGCACTTACGTCACTTGAAGAACCTTCCTGCCAAATTTCATGTTTTTAGGTGTAGCGGTTGAGGCTCTGCGTTGATTATCAGTCAGTCAGGACTTTGAATTTTATATATATAGATAGATTAGTCGCGCCCCGCAGTTTCAATCGGGTGGTACCTGTTTCCGCGGGAATTTCGGGATAAAATGTATCCCATGTGTTATTCTGATGTATAACCTATATTACTGTAAAGTTTCATCCAAATCTGTTGAGTAGTTTTTGCGTGAAAGAGTAACAAACATACATCCATACATCCTAGGATACTCGTAGATACAACAAATGTTAGCTTTGTACCGTAACCTTGTGAAACTACCTTCAAAATCGAGTCGAGGCTTTTACCTTATTATGATGCGCAAGCGACTGTAGTTGCGCAAGTTTGTTGATGACGTAGTCGACAAAAGACAAGCCCGTTGGCACAGTGGCAGTGAGAGCGCTTACTGTGTCGGTTGCAGGTTCGATTCAACGGAGTAACAATATGTGAAGACATAGTCGTTGACGACGTCTGGGTGTCAATTATATATTCTTATAAAGTATTTTATCTACACTAATGTTGTAACATTCTACTTATGTTTCCAATACTTGACTTATAATTACTACTGTTATAGCGCAGGCAACTAAAACACTCAATTTAAGCAATTGCACATGATGTTATAATATCCACATCGATATCGTAAAATCTCATTATAACATCATTATAACGCGACCAATTAACCTGGCGAGCCTTATGTCAAAATCCTCATACTAGTTGTATAAAATTTTGATATTAGGCTGGCTTTTGAAAACAGTTGGGTTATACGTGAAAACTTCGTCGAAACTACATACACAAAACTCTTTGGTAAGATCTCGCTCGCTCCTGATTGGCCCTACGCGCAGCTGCGCTCTCATTGGTTAGATTTTAATGGCGGCAAGTTCACTGTGACAATACACGTACGCGTGAAAAACTATTGTCAGCTTTTACTCTTGTTGTTTGATTAATTGCATTAGTGAAGATAAAGTAGTGTATGCAACTGCATATAACACGGGTATTAAAACACTCGTTACTATTATGAAACTCGCTGCGCTCGTTTCATAAACTCACACTCATGTTTTAATACCCTTCCTTATATGACAGTTGCATAAACTACTATTTGTATATACAAGTAGTAGTATCAGTGAGTTAGATTCCGTAATACAAGCTTAGAGCTAACTTTGGGTCTAATTAACCGTGTGTGAATTTATCTGGGTATATTATAATAACAACAAACAGTTACTTATAACTATCGGCCACCCATCAAAGTAGTGTCCGAGCTGAACGTTGCTTAACCTTCAAAACTACGACATTCAAATGATCACGACCTTTGTTCTGTAAACATTATCAATATTATTAACTTGCTGTGGACGTGTTTATTATCATAATTGTTTTATTTACCGGATTTCTATGACTTTTCTGACTTGTCTTTGTTTTATATTTGTGTGAAAAAGATAATATTTTTGTTTTGTTATTGTGGTTATTGAACTATACATACAAGTAATCTAGTGTAATACATACAGGCCTTTGTCAAGTATTGAGGCCTTATAGGCTAAGATCAACAACTAGCAGCGCCCCGCGGTTTTACCCGCGTTGTGCCCGTTCCCGTGGGAATTTCGGGAATTTTTTTACATAAAAACCTTCCTCTTGAATCACTCTACCTATTACAAAAAACCGCATCAAAATCCGTTGCGTAATTTTAAAGATTTAAGCATACAGACAGACAAACAGTGTGACAGACACGAAAAAGAGACGACTTTATTTTATACTATGTAGTGATACACAATGTTGATCGAAGGCTATAAGTCTGAATCTAGAGGAAATACGAAGATCTTTTCTTAGGAAACTTGTTATCAATTTTAATTTTCACTAGCGCCCCGTTCACCTGGGAATTTCGGGAATTATTATACATATAAACCTTCCTCTTGAATCACTATATCTATTTTAAAAAAAACCGCATCAAAATCCGTGCAGTAGTTTTAAAGATCTAAGCATAAATAGGGACAGACAGAAAGACAGCTGAAAGCAACTTTGTTTTATACTATGACGTAATGATTGAACAATTTTTTCTTCAATTATACAAGCTAAAGCACACTGGTTGACTTCAAATTATTATATTAATTAACTCACAAAATCATTCATTTACATTAATTAACTTCGAGTAGTTTAGTGACCAACCCTGGTGTCAGAACTTTAAACTACCCTCCGGCTACCTCAAACGATGAAGCACCGGGACCGACAGCTAACGCACGTTGAAATGCCGTACCGTCTAACAATGCAACGCACGGCAGCACTCACATGTATACATGTACATGTCTATCACTACCCATCAACTAAATACCCATGACAATTTTACAGGTACTTTAAAAAATAAACATATTTTCCCTGCAAGCAACCCTCGAACATTACGTTCCATAAAAATAGTATTAAGGACCTAACAAGTCCAGTTTGTACTAAAGGGTTAACGGGAAAGACCGAGGCTTTGTCTCCTAAAACCACTTAAATAGTTTAAACCACTGTTATAAGTATTGACTACTGAGAGGTATCCACTTCTTAGTAGTTTTGCCGACTTTTGAGGTCCAACCGACTTCAAAAAGAAGGTGTTTTAGTGTCACTGTGTCTTGCAAAGCGCAGTGTACTGCCCTTACAGCTGTATTCAACTATAGCTGTACTGTGTATCTGGCGTGCGAGAGCAAAAGGTGGCCAAACAATTGTTTTTCAACAAGACATTGTGATTGGTAGCCTTTTTGTGTGTTTCCTTTCCTTCTAAATCCAAGAAACCTTGACCAAAGTCTTGAAAATCTTCAAAATCTCTACCGAACCCCTCAAAATCTCTACCAACTCCTCTGGAACCCCTCGAAACCCTACCCCCAACGCACGCAGTACCCCAGGTACTGACAACCGCTCTCGCCAGGTACTAGGGCGGCCCGGTCGCTCAGACTACGGCGCAACGAGCAGAGGGGGGATCGGCGCGGGCATATACAACGTACAGCGCTGCTTGCTCCTGCGGTACCACGCATCATCGCATAGGTGAGATATACACTTTATCATTTAACTAGCCGTGCCCCGCGGTGTTACTCGCGTTGTGCCAGTTCCCGTGGGAATTCCGGGATGAAAAATAGCCTATAACCTTCCCGTTGAATGTGGCTATCTATTACAAAAAGAATTATTCGAATCGGACCGGTAATTCCCGCGATTAGCTCGCACGTACAAAAGAACTTACAAATTTTACCTCTTTATAATATTAGTATAGATAAATTAATTAATTTCGAGTAGGTAGTGGCCAACCCTGGTGTCGGAGTTTTTAGACCGCCTAAAGATGACGACATGGTCTGACGATTGACAACCGGGAGTGACTGCTAAGGGCCGACACTGCGTAGCGTGCCCACGCCGCAGTTTCATACAAAAGTGAATCATCGCGGCACCCGCGACGTGCGCCCGCCGCGTGTGGCTTCATACAAAAGTGAACACGCTTAACGCAGTGTTGGCCCTAATACTTTTTATTTTTGACAAGCCCGTTGGCACAGTGGCAGTGAGAGCGCTTACTGTGTCGGAGGTTGCGGGTTCGATTCCCGCTTGGAGTCAACAAAATGTGAAGACATAGTCGTTAGCGACGACGTCTGGGTGCCAATTATATATCCTTATAAAGTATTTGTGTATGTATATGTAATAGTATCAGTGAGTTAGATTCCATAACACAAGCTTAGAGCTTACTTTGGGTCTAATTAACCGTGAGTGAATTTATCCGGGTATATTTATTTATACATAAAACTAATGAGTGCCCCGTACAGGTGCCGATTCACCCGCTCCTCGCTCCTCCGCCATGTCAGTCGCGTGCGGCTCGGCCCCGGCCGGCGCGGGCGCTGCGCCCCAGCTCTACTCCACCCTGAACGAGTACCTCCTCATGGAGCACAAGTTCCAGCCGCGGCTCTGTCTTCCATCGCATACTGAGGTGAGTGTTACATTCCTTGAGATACCAACCGAATAATTCCTAAACGATATTTAACTTAAACGGTGTTTTCAAGTGTTTTATTAGCACTATCAATAGATAGCGGTAATGTGTTCCACCCCAATAGGGGTGGAACAACCGTCAGGAAAAGCTAGTCCTGCAAATATTATAAACTAGCAGCGCCCCGCGGTTTTACCCGCGTTGTGCCCGTTCCCGTAAGAAATCCGGGATAAAATGTAGCCTATAGCCTTCCTCGATAAATAGACTATCTAACAGTGAAAGAATTATTCAAATCGGTTCAGTAGTTTCTGAGATTAGCGCGTTTAAACAAACAAACAAACAAACAAACAAAACAAACTCTTCAGCTTTATAATATTAGTATAGATTAGTATAGATACGAAAGTTTGTGAGGGTATGTTTGTTACTCTTTCACGCAAAAACTACACAACGGATTTGGATGAAACTATACAGTAATATAGGTTATACATCAGAATATCACATGGGATACGGGTCAACGGGTCTTCTTCTTCTTATCGAGTGGATGGTCAACCTGACCAATCCTGGTGTCAGAGTCATTGAGCCGCCAAAGGCCTCTGACATGGCTCATGTAACGACTACTATCCGTACCTAGAGAGTAACCGGGACCAACGGCTTAACGTGCCCTCCGAAGCATGGAATCATCGGGAACGGGTACAAGGCGGGTGACATATGAAGTATATGTAACGTGATAGGTTATGTTTCAGAGCGGCGAAGTGTCTCGCGGCGCGCGCGACGGCGCGGCGCACGTCCTCCGCTCGCTCAAGGTGTGGTTCGACCTGCCGGTCGACGTGCTCGTGGATGCCATACATCTTTTGGACAGGTCGGTCATTATATCATCAATATGAGAAGCCACTTGTTGGCGACGAACGTCGGGATGTAAATTATATAGGTATTCAAATAAAGTATTTGTATATGTATATGTAATAGTATCAGTAAGTTAGATTACATGATACTAGCCAGGAGCTTAGTTTGGGTCTAATTAACAGTTTGTGAATTTGTCCGGGTATATTTACTTTACTTTAGAACACAATGAGGTGACAAAGGGGTGGCTGAAAACCAGCGCTGCCTAAGTGGTAAGCTGCCTAAGGAGTAGTGTACGCTGGGCAGCACATGCTGAGCCTTCTCAATTTGCTAAGTTTAACATTTTCTCAAACTTTTGCCCTTGTAGGTATTTGTACTAAAGCAATAAATGATTTTTTATTTATTTATCTCATTTAACTTGTAGATTCCTGACCAAAATGAAGGTGCGGCCGTGCCACATGCCCTGCATCACCGTGTCGTGTATGAACATCGCCATCGAAGACTACGCGGTGAACAACAAGCTGCAGCGCAACGTGTCCCTCGAAGATCTGGTGCGGCTGTCGTCGTCCGCGTGCACGGCGCGCGACGCGGGCCGCATGTCGGCCGTGGTGCGCGACAAGCTGCGCGTGTGCGCGGCGCCGCGCACCACGCCGCTGCACTGGCTGCGCCTGCTCTCCGCGCTCGTCAACCAGCCGCGCCACACCGCGCGCGAGGCCGACCTCTCCAACCTGCTGGAGATCGTCGTGTGCGACGCCGACTGCGCCAACATCCGCATGTGCGAGCTCGCGCTGCTCCTGCTCTACCATAACATCGGTCGGTACAGCTCTCTACCCGTTCCTAACGGAATTTCGGGATAAAAAGTAGCCTATGTCCTTTCTCAGGCTCTGGACTACCTGCGTACCAAATTTCAAACAAATCGGTTCAGTAGTTTTGGCGTGAAAGCGTAACAGACAGACAGAGTTACTTTCGCATTTGTAATATTAGCTAGGATTATGTAGTACTGTTGTTACACGCGTTGTACCCGTTCCCGCGCGAATTTCAGCATTTTAGATATCAAATAGTTTGTCTTTTTCCAACATACGCTATTTTACAAACAGCGAAAGAGACAAAACAGGTTTAGGCCCATCTCGTAGCCAGATTTGGTAGCTAGCTTCCTTAAATGGGAGAAATAATCCCGATTCGAAGCTGGCTACGAAATAGGAATTCGAAAGTCCAAGATTTAGGATTTTAACTAGTAAAAAAAAAATAACCCTAACCTACCGAATAGATCGTTCCCATTTAGTAGCTACAAGATGGGAAAAAACTTTTCTCATTTCGTAGCTAGCTACCAAATCTGGCTACGAGATGGGCCTAAACTACAAAACACTTGTTTGGTTTAGTTAAAGTGAGTTTGTTTTATAAGGCGGTTTTCCTTTAAGAAATGCTTCAAAATATTAAACTTTACTTAACATTATTTACAGAACAACAGCTAGTGGAGTGGTCCCGGACGTCTTCCGTGCCGGAGGACGTGTACTACATCTACGAGTTCGCGGCGCATATCCAACAGTACTGCAATGTAAGTACATACATACGTTTTCGTTAAAATATCTATCAGTAAAGTACTAATAATTGAAACTACTAGCGCCCTGCGGTTCTACCCGCATCGTGCCTGTACCTGTGGGAATTTAGGATGAAAAATAGCCTATAACCTTCCCGTTGAATGTGGCTATCCATTACAAAAAGAATTACTCAAATCGGATTAGTAGTTTCTGAGATTAGTGCTCACAAACAAAGTTAGAAACTTTACCTCTTTATAATATTTATTGCTGATTCAATTGAAATCTCTGATTAACACAAATACTTTCACTTACGTATAATATGTATGTACTTTATAATATGTATAACTAGCAGCGCCCCGCGGTTTTACCCGCGTTGTGCCCGTTCCCGTGGGAATTTCGGGATTTTTTTTACATAAAAACCTTCCTCTTGAATCACTCTACCTATTACAAAAAACCGCATCAAAATCCGTTGCGTAATTTTAAAGATTTAAGCATACAGACAGACAAACAGACAGACACGAAAAAGAGACGACTTTATTTTATACTATGTAGTGATAATATGGTAACAACTGGCAACTGGTGGCCCAAAATCGAGAAGAGTGGCGGGAATGGGGGGAGGCCTTTGCCCAGCTGTGGGACATTACGGGCTAACAGTAACAGTAATATGTATAACTAGCAGCGCCCCGCGGTTTTACCCGCGTTGTGCCCGTTCCCGTGGGAATTTCGGGATAAAATGTAGCCTATAGCCTTCCTCGATAAATAGACTATTTAACAGTGAAAGAATTATTCAAATCGGTTCAGTAGTTTCTGAGATTAGCGCGTTTAAACAAACAAACAAACAAACAAACAAAACAAACTCTTCAGCTTTATAATATTAGTATAGATATGTATGTATGTACTTTCTAACACGAAAAAACCCGTGTGAGTACGTTTAAAATATGTATGTACGTGAACTAATACTATTCTGTTAACTCTTTACTAACGCGTAACTCCGTTGACAGATGAGTGAACAGTCGCTGGTGGCGGCCAAGAACACGGTGAAGAGTGTGATCAGTCGGTACGAGGCGCGGCGCGCGCAGCCGCAGCGGCAGCGGCTCGTGTGGCGGCTGTCGGAGCGCACGCTCAAGGTATGCGAACGACGTCCTAGTAATCTTCATCAAATGGATGGTCAAATTGGTCAACCTGGCCAATCCTGGTGTCAGAGTTAGCCGCCAAAGGCCGCATGTAACGACTACTATCCGTAGAAAGTAACCGGGACCGACGTCTTAACGTGCCGTCCGAAGCACGGAATCATCTTACTTTTCGGGCAATCAGGCGATTCAGCCTGTAATGCCCTAACTAACCAAACTGAGGAGAGTCTCACAAAGTGATTTTTGTGAGATATCCCCCACCGGGAATCGAACCCGGAACCTCCGGATCGTGAGCCGAGCGCTCAAACCACAAGACCACGGAGACTGTTATTAACCATTAGGATTGCATAAAATATCTAAGCGAAGATTTTCTTCCGCACGTTTCCTGTTTCAAAACCTCTCGACATGCAAGTCGTTTCTCTATGTATTTGTCTACAACTGCTTGTGGTACCCGGCAGGTGCTTCGCCCCACGGACCGCCTCACGTCGCTCCTGCCCACCATTGAAGAGCAACACAACTCGCCGCCGCGGAACAGGTACATATTACATCCTACACACGCTACTAATAGGGAGAATATCACGTTTGCAACTTTAAGAATTACACACGGGGAAGCCACTGATAGTATATGTTCAAAGCGCGAATATTTAAGTAAAGTAAAGTATTCCTGTAATGTCCCACTGCTGGGCAAAGGCCTCTCATCTCACTGAAGATATCAGTACAGTGAGGAGACATAATCACTACGCTTGCTAAATGCGGGTTGGTGATCTCAAACCCGAGCTACGTTTGAAAAGTAGAAAACATGTATAAATATTTAAATAACTAGCATCATAAATACAATTTGTGTTCACAGATCGGGCAGCGAGTCGAGCGAGAATGAAGAAACAGTCGATTGGCCCAGAAGCCCCGTCTTGCCAGTCTACTGCGACAACTGACCGCCCATCCTCACACTGCCGTAGCTTAACACGCCATATCATTACCATCACATCGCCACATACAGTCATACTGCCGACGTACAGGCAAGATCAACAAGACATCTCGCGGTGTTAAGCGCGTTGTACCCGTTCCCGTAGGAGTTTTGGGATGAAAAAGAGTGTTTAATTAACCTTTTTTCTTGAATGTAGCCATTTTGGATATCTCTATTTCTCTATGGAGAGAAGAGATAAGAAAATACTTCGTCTTTGGTATCTTAGCCCTGTACAGCTCAATGCATTTCATAATATAAGGGAACTTTAAACGCAGAATGTTTATCGTTTCTGTAGCCAAAATAATCTTTAATGTCTTAGATTGAATTTTGACATTTTTTGAGTACATTTAATGTCAAATTTTTATCTGAAACTGTGAATACATAAACAATATATTTCAAACATTTTATGATTCCATAGAGGCCTCTAGTTAAAGATATCAGTAATATTTACAGGCCGAAATATTTTGAAAATATCAAAAATGGTCAAGGCAGCTTTACGGTCATGAAAAATCAAACTTTTATTGATAAATTCAGACAAAAAACATCAAAACCCTTTGCATTATTTCGACATTTATTTTTCTATAATTTTACTGTGTATTTAAATAAAATATTGACATTTCTATTTTACGAATAATAGTAATAATTAAATATTTAGACAAAATCTGAATTTATTAGTAAAATGTATTAGATCCTACTTTTGGTAAATCAAAACACCGTGATCTACACCCAGTGTGTCTTGAAGTAGTTTGTAAGCGAAAAAATATCGAAATAAATAAAAAAATTGACGAAAAAAATTCTCGAAATTTTAAAAAATATCGAAAAAAAATGACTACGGAGTAATTAGTATAAGATAACGGTTTTACAAATAAGTGGAATTAAATAGAGCTCTTGATTACTGCGTCGGAATTATGCGTTCGCTACGTCGGAATTTAAATACTTCGGAAATTTATTTTAGTAGAAAAATCCATCAAAATTGCGTATATTCCTAATGCGATTCCGATGCAGTGCTTACCAGGTTTTATAAATATACTGAGAATATATCTTAATATCTAAAGATGTTATAATATATTCTTAGGGGCCGTTCACAAAATACGTCACGCTATAATCAACTTTTTTTCCACCCCCTCCCCCCCTATTGTCACGCTGTGTCACACTTTCTGCGACCCCCATGTAAATATTTCGTCACAAAAAGTAAGACCCCCCTACATCATGATCAAAATTGAGAAAAAAGTATTTATTGAAAAAATAATTTAAAATCTTTTAATGAACGGTGAACATCACGTTGTCGTAGACCCCCGTCCCTCCTTGTCACATCTTGTCACACTCAGCAAACCCCCTCCCCCCCCTTGAACGCGAACGTATTTTGTGAACGGCCCCTTAGTTTTGTAAATAATTCCACGATTTTGTAAAACAGTAATATGTAAGTGCATTTTTCCAAACTTGTAATAATAGTTTGAAAATATACATTTTTGAAAATTTATCTAGTTTTCATTTGTTATTCTTTTTGTTACTCTCCTATTGTTTTTGGATATTTTTGATATATTATTTAATTACTTCGTAGTCTTGTAGCATTCGAATAATAGAGTTAGTTAAAATTATATTTTGAAAAATAATATTTACATCAGCGAGAAGTTGGGTATAGCAACTATCAGATCGACAGTCCCGGTTGTTTCCAACGGCGGGCTTTAGGCTGTCTAAGAACTCCGACACCAGGGTTGGCTGCCTGTTTGAACTTAAAAATAACTAACTGAATAATATTTTTCAAAATACCCCCATATCATATTAAACGAAATATGTCCCTATCAAATTGTTGGAATGTAAGCTTTAATTTTTAATTATATTTAAATAAATCTGATAAAAAATAACATTTGTCTCTGCCAGGGACATGTTTCGTCTATAAGTCCAACTTATCTATGGTAATTCTGTGATTTTTTTAAGAGGTATTATTCCATTTTTGCGGTTAATGTGAGTTTTAATCTATTCTTCTTTCAAATAGCATTTTCTTAGCTGTCCCATGGACAAGTGGCAATCCTTTCGCATTCTATTGCTGTCTACTATCAACATGTGTAGATATCACGTTATAAGACCAGTGGTCATGACAAATTGCAAGTTTTGATCGTAGACAGTTGAAAAGAATGCCAAATGATTGCCACTTGTCTAGGTTGTAGTGTTTTTAAGTTGAACTTTGATCTGCAGTGTCTTAAGATGTTAAGGAACTCACATTGACTGCGCTAGTTTTAAGAGTTGTGTATAAAAAAGAAAAATTGTCTTTGAATGTGTGAATGTTGTGTAATTATGAAAAAAAGTTGAAAAAAAAATCCACCGAAATTTGTTTAGTTATAATTTTTAAGTTACATAATAAATGACATTTTATTTTTTAATAAATAATTTGGTCAATTTATTTTTGATTTACAATTAATTTTAAGTTATAACATATTGTAAAAATAATATAATACTTAAAACACAAAAAAATATCTAGTTTTTATTTGTAAAATAACGAACAATTGCTAAAAATATATATAAAAATAAATCCTTGTAGTTAATTTGTAAAACAGAAAAAAATACGCTACATAAAATTTAAAAGTCAGAAAACATATTTAGACATAGTTTTTAGTTTTAACCTAATATAAATTACAAAAAAAAATAACAAATATTTTTAAAATAATAAAAAAAAGATCTCAGGTGTAAAATTTCTTGTACAGTTATTATAAAAAAAACTTAATTTTGTCTCTGCCATGAGATTATGTCAAATAAAACTTTAATTTACACGAGTTGTATGACGTATTGTAAACCAAACACGTTATATTACATGCAATATAGTATCACGGGAATGGCAGCTGTACAGATTTAAATAAAGGTATCATCATCTATGTCACTTCAGCATGATCGTCTCAATACAATTAACAGTAAAGTTTGTACCTTTACCGACAACTGTCAATCGTGTGATGCTACAGTGTCCATACTATAATATTGTCGCTATTGAAGTGATGTAAAGTCATGGAAGAGTTCTGTATGTAGATTGAATGTAGAGAAATAAAATCTTTTTCTACTCTATGACAAATGCTTGTGTTTTATTTCTGAACTAGCAGCACTGCTGTTTTACCCGCGATATTCCTGTTCCTGTGGGTATTTCAGGGTGAAAGTATTTTAGTGTTTTGTTCAATTATTTAGTTAGTATTTTATGACCTTTAGCCTCTTTGAACAAAACCCTTAAGTTTGCAATACACCCAACTTTTGTCATCAAAGCCTCTGATGTTGGGTAACATGAAGCCTCATTACACAAACCTCTTCGAAGTTTGAATGACATCTAGCCTCCTAATACCAAACCTTTTTCAAGTTTTCATAGCATCAATCATTAGATGAAACCTATTTGTAGTTTGAATACCATTCGGCCTCTTTACACCGACCTCTTCGATGTTTGAATGACATCTAGCCTCCTTATACAAAACCTTTTTCAAGTTTTCATAAGATCCAACCTCTTTAGATAAAACCTATTCGTAGATTGGATAACATTGGGCCTCTTTTATACAAACCTTTTCGAAGTTTGAATTACATTTAGCCTCCTTGTACAAAGCTTTTTTAAGTTTCAGATCCAATCTCTTTAGACGCAACCTATTTCTATTTAGGGTAAATTTCAGCCTCTTTACATAAACCTCTTCTAAGTTTGAATTACATCTAGCTTTCTTAAACAAAACTTTTTTCAAATTTTTCAAATAGATTCAACCTGTGTATTATTCAACAGATTCAACATAAAATCATTTGTGCTGAAGTCTTCCCTACCTGTTACTGTAGGTTACATTTAAGTTCTGTTTAGTTAACAATTACTTAATAAGAACCAGAAAAAGGGGGAAAGGGTGCCCCCCCAACGAAGGGAGATGTAGTCTATAAGATTCCGAAATTCCACCCCAATATAACAGAACAGAGGTCGATGTGATTAGGGTCGGCAAGACAACCCGTCGCTCGATGATGACTGATGATGATCACAACTTGTAGAGGGGGTGGTGGTGTCGGGGTATATATACTAAGGGGGTTCGGAATTTTCATTATTTTTGCGCTATCTCTAATAGTTTTCGAGATATAGCCATTTTTAGTTTGGTGACCTATGACTAGCTCAAAGTTTGTATTTTAGGTATTACCAGTGTGTAGCGCTCGTGGCGTAGCTTGACTGAGCAGTGTTACCTCATTGCGATTGTTAAGCAACGTGCAGCTCGGCCCCTACTTAGATGGGTGGCCAATAGTGGCATTTCTGTCTGAGCGCTACCGTGCTTCGGAGGGCACGTTAAGCAGTCGGTCCCGGTTGTTTCAATCGTCAGACCGTGTCGGAGGCCTTTAGGCGGTCTAAAAATTCCGACACCAGGGTTAACCACTAACCTACTTAAACTTACTCTACCAGTCTTCCTGCAGCCGACCTGTTCCCGTAGGAATTTCGGCATAATAAGTATAATAAGGGATAAAAGGTGTTTTCCCAAATTTTTACCCCGAAGAAAATATAACCCGTAAGGTACTAAACATAAATGAAACAAACTCTTCAAATAAAATAAAACATTTATTTTTTTAAAACAAATCTCAAATAATTTTCAATTTTCTTTTAACAAAACATGGTTTTCATTGTTAACTTAAAATTACGTATTTTGTGAGACTACGAAATTACTATAGTCAGGTCAACAACAGAGTCGTGCGTGACGCCAACAGATTGAAAAAACACTTTATAACACTGTTTAAGTTAAATATCGAGTGAGGCGGATAACCTTTATGTATTAATCAAACCCAATTACATATTCAGGTTAATAAGTATAAATGTCACTTTAACCTAATTTATTACTACACTATACTCAACGAAAAAGTAAAAAAAAATTTACTTTAATTTCAGTGCAAAACAAAGACATTAATTTGATTCAAATTTTAGAATGACATATGTCAAAAGAGAAGTCATACGCGCGTACTCAGAGACGTCAAATCATCGTCAAATAGAGATTTAATGAGTGATTTGACATACAATGTAATGTATGAATAATAACGTCAATTAGTTAATTGTCGATATAATGGACGTCCTGAGAACGGCAGTTAGATATTTGCATCATAAAGTTGTATTAAAACTACATTTAAAAGTAAGATTAGACTTATATTGTTAAACTTAATAAAATAATGTACTTAAGTAGTTAATAAAAAAATATTTATTATACATATTTTTTTTACATCTGAGTAGTTACCTAATAAAATACATTTTATTTTTACATAACTTTAAAAATATATATTTATTTATTCAATTGTATATATAGCTTTATCTGTTACTGCTAAATCACATGCGAGCAACCGTGGATCTTAATATATAAAAAAGTCATGTTAGTTACACCATATATAACTCGAGAACGGCTGGACCGATTTTAATGATTCTTCTTTTATTAAATTTATCTTGGTCAGGATTAGGATGATGAGTTATAAAAATCCCAAAAAAAATCCCGGAAACGGGTATAACGCGGGTAAAACGGTGGGGCACTGCTTGTATGCTTGTACTCACAAAATGATTTGGATATTTCAATTAAAGCATTATATTACAGCATGTTTGTTCAACAATATAATTGTTCATTAAAACTAGTAGAAAGAAATAAAAATATTGACCTTATTAGAATATAAAAAATTATAGAGTAAATTAATAACACATATACATATTTTATGCATAAATTATTATGCATTAAATTATGGCTTTGAAAGTAATTAAAATAAGTGTTATTAATCAAGAAATATATAAAGCCCAATGCTGGAAAAAATATTGAGGTATAGCCCACGGGTGGACAAAAACCTGCTCCCTAAGGACATTAAAAAGGGTAGATTATACCTTATATTGTACTCTTAAAGTAGCTTAATATCAAACACGCTAAAGTAACAGCTTTTTCAAATTAAGCGTTTTAAATCATCCAGCTAAGTGCGTTTTGTATGAAAAGCAAAAAAAAATACACAACAGCGACGTACACGACGTAGACGTTGGACGTTTAAAAACGCTTAAAGTGAAAGAGCCCTAAAAACTAAAACTACAGAAATCCTACACATTTAACGCAACAAGTGATAACATCTTTCACAATAAATTTTTATTAATGAATAAAAATATGTAAAAGTTTATACAAAAAAATATTTGTTTGTCACTTTTGTTAACAAAAATGCTTAGAATTATATATACATATAAAAGTGTACATAGGTACATATCAAAAATATATATATCTTAATATATACAATTCTCGTGTCACAATGTTAGTTACCATACTCCTCTGGAACGGCTCGACCGATTTTTATGAAATTTTATATACATATTCAGTAGGTCTGAGAATCGGCTACTACATATATATTTTTCATACCCCTAACTGATAAGGGTTGTCCACCCCCCTTATATCTTATATGTCAAACAACATTAGCCCAGTTAGAAACGGATGGACCGATTTTAATGATTATTTTTCTATTTAATATATACTGTTCAGGAATAGAATAATAAGCAATAAAAATCCCAAAATTCGTCCGGAAAAGGGTGTTTTGAGGGTGAAACTTCACAGCTAGTGTTTATATATATATAATTCTACTGTACGTGTGTATATCACTGAACTCCTCCTAAACGGCTGGACCGATTTGAATGATTTTGTTTTCTATGCGTTTGGGTGACACCCTGGATGGTTTAGATTCACACTAGCGACATCTATTGGGTCGCGGGTGGAACCACCGCGCGGGACAACTATTATATTATTATATATTTAGCAATAAACAAATCACCGACATTTTGAGAGGAAGCTGTACACTTCTCTGTGATAATTCTTGCCGTCGTTAGATTTGGCGAAAACACGAGCGATTTCATGAGGAGTTTTTGAACTGAAACCAAAAATATATAAATTAATACAAAACCATGGTAACTTATTTTATTGTACCTTCACCACCTTATCTATACTAATCTATCTATATATATAAAAGAAAGTCGTGTTAGTTACACTATTTATAACTCGAGAACGGCTGAACCGATTTGGCTGAAAACTGGTGGGAAGGTAGTTTAGAGCCTGGAGACGGATATAGGATACTAATTATCCCGTATTTCCTACGGGAACGGGTGCGCTGTGGGTGAAACCGCGGGGCACAGCTAGTATTATAGTAAAAGTAAGTATTACCCTGTAATGTCCCACTGTTGGGCAAAGGCCTCTCGTCTCACTGAAGATATTTAGTAAGTAATAGTAAGGCCCATCGCAGACGACAGACTTTTTGTGCGATCGAGTCTGCGGCGCACAAAAATTCGGTCGCGGATTGTCGCGGATTTTAGTGCGTCGTGTGCGTTACTGCATATAATTACATAGGTTCTATTTTCACAGACTAAAAAGTGCTTCACGGATAGTCTGTCGTCTGCGATGGGCCTAATAAGTATTTATTTTCAGAAAAAAAGGTTTACAAATGTGCTTATGCTAAATTACTACGAGTATATCTGCTTATACAATTAAACATGTTTATTGAATGTCCACAATTGGCTTAAAAATGTATTGCAAAGTAAACCTAGTATACAAACAAAAGTGTTAATGCCGCGCTCTAACTAAGCTTACGCTTGTAAATAGACGCGCGGGGATATCAGTACAGTGAGGAGGTTTCAGGCGTAATCACCACGCTTGCCTAATCTTCTTCTTCTTATCGAGTGGATGGTCAACCTGACCAATCCTGGTGTCAGAGTTATTGAGCCGCCAAAGGCCTCTGACATGGCTCATGTAACGACTAATGCCTTATGCGGGTTGGTGATCTCAAACCCGAGCCATGTTTGAAAAGTAGGAAACATGTTTTCGCTCGACCTGGGAATTGAACCCGGGACCTCAGTCTCGGCAGGCGAGTGCACATACCACCAGACCACCGAGAGGTAAAATTTGTAAGTTTGTTTGTTTGTATGTTCGAGGTAATCTCAGGAATTATCAATCCGATTTGAATAATTCTTTTTGTAATAGATAGCCACATTCAACGGGAAAGTTATAGGCTATTTTTCATCCCGAAATTCCCACGGGAACGGGTACAACGCGGGTAAAACCGTGGGGCGCTGCTAGTTAATTAATTACTAAAACACTGTTATAATGTGTTTTGTCTCTTTTGCTCTTCGAAAAATTGCGTATGTCAGAGAGGGACAAACGATTTGATAGATAAACTGTTCTTAATACGCCTCTGAATACGACCGTGAATGGCTCAGGGGTTATTAATAAAGCGATCAAACAAACGTTACGTTTACGTTTACCTATACGTTTACTTATACATTTACGTATAGGTTTACGTAATCGTTTTGTATACGTACATA
Source organism: Cyclophora albipunctata (assembly GCA_963082685.1). NCBI lineage: Eukaryota > Metazoa > Arthropoda > Insecta > Lepidoptera > Geometridae > Cyclophora > Cyclophora albipunctata. Next base: position 1,965,569 of record OY720135.1, on the reverse strand, counting down.
TAGATTTACGTTTAAGTATTCCTCTATCATAATACTATCGTCCGTAAACTGACTTAACAGACAACCAAATTTTTTATAGTATTTAATTGTCCTCACTGTACTGATATCTTCAGTGAGACGAGAGCTTAGGCCTTTGCCCAGCAGTGGGACATTACTGGCTACTATATTAATGTACCTTCAATGCTTATTACGAAAAAATAATTTGAATTTGTTTTTACAGTACCCTCAACTGATATCTTCAGGCTTTTGCCCAGCAGTGGGACATTACAAGCTGTTACCACTAAGTAAAGTAATATATTCACCTCATATTCTTGTGCTTGGCGAGTTTCTTCCAGTCGTTCCTCTCAATGGTGCTGAATATCAGCAGAACCAGCTTGAGGTCGCACTCCGCGGCGGAGACGGCCAGGTGCAGCGCCGAGTCGCCGCCGCGCGCGTCCTGCACACGCACCTCACTCTCACTCACTGACTCTATTATACACTGGACAGGCTGCTGTCATAATAACTTTGTGCCTATTTGAGTGTCGCCATTTTGGCGCTGTAGGCCACTGTAGGCAGATACGAAAGTCCATGGAACTAAAATTAGTTATGTCGTAAGTCGACTGTGGTACCCCTATTTGCTTGCAGTGAACGTCAGAATTAGTTCTCGGGACACTCGCAGGGGCGCGCGCTTCAAATTGCCACATAAAATTAGCTGTCATTTGTATGGTAACAGCCAGTCCAGTGTGTATTTATAATAGAGGTCAGTGCTGTCACTACATAGTATAACACAAAGTCGCTTCCCGCTGTCTATCCCTAAGTATGCTTAGATCTTTCTTCATCTTCATCGAGTGGATGGTCAACCTGACCAATCCTGGTGTCAGAGTTATTTAGCCGCCAAAGGCCTCTGACATGGCTCATGTAACGACTACTATCCGTAGAAAGTAACCGGGATCGACGGCTTAACGTGCCCTCCGAAGCTTACTTTTCAGGCAATCAGGTGATCCAGCCTGCAATGCCCTAACCAAACTGCAATGAGCAGTCTCACAAAGAGTTTTTTTGCCAGATATTGTCCCCACCGGGAATCGAACCCGGAACCTCCGGATCGTGAGCCGAGCGCTCAAACCACAAGACCACGGAGGCTAAAAGGCTTAGATCTTTAAAACTACTCCACAGTTGACGCAATTTTTAAATAGATAGAGTGATTCAAGAGGAAGGTTTATATGTATAAAAAATCTCGAAATTCCCACGGGAACGGGCACAACGCTGGTAAAACCGCGGGACGGTCCTAGTAGATAACAATGACTCACCCCTTTCCATATGTCGGCGCGCGCGTGCTCGAGCAGCACGTGCACGACGTGCAGGCGCGGCGCGCGGTCACTGTGCAGGCTGCACGCCACGTGCAGCGCCGCGTGACCTGCAGCGACACGTTGGGTTAGCACGGGTGAGCAAAATTAAGTTGGTTGCATCACGTGCGAGCAAAATTGAGTCGGTTGTATCACGTGCGAGCAAAATTCTATTAACAATATCACATGCGAGCAAAATTGAGTCGGTTGTATCACGTGCGAGTAAAATTGAGTCGGTTGTATCACGTGCGAGTAAAATTGAGTCGGTTGTATCACGTGCGAGCAAAATTGAGTCGGTTGTATCACGTGCGAGTAAAATTGAGTCGGTTGTATCACGTGCGAGTAAAATTGAGTCGGTTGTATCACGTGCGAGCAAAATTGAGTCGGTTGTATCACGTACGAGTAAAATTGAGTCGGTTGTATCACGTGCGAGCAAAATTGAGTCGGTTGTATCACGTGCGAGCAAAATTTAGTCGGCTGTATCACGTGCGAGCAAAATTGAGTCGTTTCTATCACGTGCGAGCAAAATTGAGTTGGTTGTATCACATGCGAGCAAAATTGAGTCGGTTGTATCACGTGCGAGCAAAATTTAGTCGGCTGTATCACGTGCGAGCAAAATTGAGTCGTTTGTATCACGTGCGAGCAAAATTGAGTCGGTTGTATCACGTGCGAGCAAAATTGAGTTGGTGTATCACGTGCGAGCAAAATTTAGTGGGTTGTATCACGTGCGAGCAAAATTGAGTCGGTTGTATCACGTGCGAGCAAAATTGAGTCGGTTGTATCACGTGCGAGCAAAATTGAGTCGGTTGTATCACGTGCGAGCTTTTTTATTAGTAGATATATTTGTCTCTCACCCTCCTTATTGACATGTTGCGTGTTGAACAGAGGCGGCATGTCTCTGTACTCTTCTCTCTGAGTAATCTCGTACAACACTTGCGCGTACGCATCGCCGGCGCGTGCGCACGCCATCACTAGGTTATCGCCTAGACCGTCAGTCTGTAAATAAAATGTATAGGGTTTTTTTAAACAGGTTAGTTTGGGCAAGTCTGCAAAATGAATCATTCACTAGAGTGAACATTCACTCGAGTGGAAAGAAAATGAAAGAAAAATTAGGTATTTACTTGAGTGAATATTCAGTCGGATAATTGAAATACATGAAATAGCATCATTTTCTAAATAAAATCATTCTCTTGAGCGCATATTCACTTGAGTGAACAAAAGAAAATGAAAGAGAAATGAAGCATTCATTTGAGTCAAAGAAAGAAAATGAAAGAGAAATGAATCATTCCCTTGAGTGAAAGAAAGAAAATGAAAGAGAAATGAATCATTCCCTTGAATGAAAGAAAGAAAATGAAAGAGAAATGAATCATTCCCTTGAATGAAAGAAAGAAAATGAAAGAGAAATGAATAATTCCCTTGAGTAAAACAAAGAAATGAAAGAAAAATAAAACACTCATTTGAATGATCATTATATCGAGTAAAATGAAAGAAAAGTAAAAAAGTCACTCGCATCATAAAAGGAAAATGAAACAAAAATGAACCATTCACTCGAATGAACCGCCCAATTCCACCTCAAAATCTTCCACCCACCTCATCAAAAACGCCATTCTCCATTTCACCAACGCGTTCATTCTTCAACACGCGGTATATGACCTGTACGATGTACCGCGTCAGCTCCGGCCTGTGGGGGCAGCGGAGCGCCGCCGCCTTCAGCACGTTCAGGCCTGTAAGAATAGCCTGTAAGTATCGTATGGCTAGGAGAATAGGATGTACTGTATACAAAGGTATAAAATACTAGCTGTGCCCCGCGGTTTCACCCGCAGCGCCCCCGTTCCCGTGGGAATTTTGATTTTTATTCCCTATAAACCTCACGGAGCCCGAGACCTTTCCAACGAATGCAAAACCGTGGAAATCGGTCCAGCCATTCACGCGTGATGCCGCGACCAAGGAAAACGGGTTTCATTTTTATATATATAGATACCCGGACAAATTCATTCACGGTTAATTAGACCCAAAGTAAGCTCTAAGCTTGTGTTATGGAATCTAACTCACTGATACTACTACATATACATACACAAATACTTTACATGAATATATAATTGATTCCCGCGGGAACTTCGGGATGAATTATTATAAATGTGAAAGTTTGTGAGGATGTATGTATGATAGATACAACGCGGGTAACACCGCAAGTACCCGGCTATAGTCACTACAAAGTATAAAACAAAGTCTCTTTCCGCTGTCTGTCCCTATGTATGCTTAGATCTTTAAAACTGCGCAACGGATTTTAACGCGGTTTTTTTAAATAGATAGAGTGATTCAAGAGGAAGGTTTATAGTTATAAAAATTCCCGAAATTCCCACGGGAACGGGCACAACGCGGGTAACACCGCGGGGCGCTGCTAATTCTTTATAAATAGAACCAATACACTTAAGTACTCAATTATTATGATATTAAGACCCGCCATTTTCCTCGTCTTTATTAACCGAGATTATCCGTAAATTTTTGCGCCATAGCACACCCATGACGCGGAAACACGTTATACATCTATCTTCCTACACAATTATTATAAAAAAACATCAATCATTTATTATACTGACGTAGAATTCAAATTTAATGTACCTTTTTTGAATTGAAACTATGTTAACGCATACACTTCGCTTTTGTTCTACACTAGCCGCGGTTAAACCCGCGTTGTACCCGTTCCCGGGAGAATTTTGTCAATAAAAAGTCAGGATGTGTGAGCTCGCGCTGGTCATACTTTACCATAAGATCGGTGAGTTTTACAAATAGTTATGTACTACTGTTGTTACCCCCGTTGTACCCGTTCCCGCGGGAATTTCGGGATAAAAAGTAGCCTATGTCCTTTCTCAGGCTTTGGACTAACTGTGTGCCAAATTTCATTCAAATCGGTTCAGTATTTTTGGCGTGAAAGCGTGACAGACAGACAGACAAAGTAACTTTCGCATTTATAATATATAAGTTACATGTGGTAGTATCAGTGAGTTAGATTCCATAACACAAGCTTAGAGCTTACTTTAGGTCTAATTAACCGTGAGTGAATTTGTCCCGGTGTATATATTTATTTATTTAATTTAGTACTAGCAGCCCCCGCGGTTTTACCCGCGTTGTGTCCGTTCCCGTGGGAATTTCAGGATGAAAAGTAGCGTATAACCTTCCCGTTGAATGTGGCTATCCATTACAAAAAGAATTTTTCAAATCGGACCAGTAGTTCCTGAGATTAGCGCGTTCAAACAAACAAACTCTGCAGCTTTATAATATTATAGTATATAGTATAAATAGCAGCGCCCCGCGGTTTTACCCGCGTTGTGTCCATTCCTGTGGGAATTTCGGGATGAAAAATAGCCTATGTTACTCGTGGATAATGTAGCTTTCGAATGGTGAAAGAATTTTAAAAACGGTCGCGTAGTTTTTGAGCCTATTCATTACAACCAAACAAACAAAGTTTTCCTCTTTATAATGTTAGTATAGGTAATGGTTACTCACCCATATCACCGAGAAACACTTTGGGCTGATCCATCAACACTCTTGAACACGTGTGACCGAAAATGGCGTAACGTAAGTGATCTTCTTCTTTACTTTTTGATAGATCAACAAGTACACGAAGAAGTACTCTGGAATCAAAAGTATTGGCCTGTAATGTCTGGTTTAGTGGTACGTGCACTCGCCTGCCAAGACTGAGGTCCCAGGTTCAATTCCCGGGTCAAGCGAAAACATGTTACATTGTCCAGAAATCGAGAAGCCGATGTCAATCTAGATTTTTATAAAACTAGTCGCGCCCCGCGGTTTCGCCCGCGTTGTGCCCGTTCCCGCGGGAATTTCGGGAATTTTTATATATATAAACCTTCGTCTTGAATCACTCTATCTATTTGAAAAAACCGCGTCAAAATCCGTTGCGTAGTGTTAAAGATCTAAGCATACATAGGGACAGACAGCGCAAAGCGACTTTGTTTTCTACTATGTAGTAATTACACATAGAAATTAATTTAATTGTTTCAACAGTTAAATTAATTTTACATTGCTCTTTAATACCTATTTATTAAACATAAAACAATAATATACACTTAATTACTTTATAACCACATTTATGACTTAATTAAATATGATGTCATATAATATGCTTTAGTTTCTTAAACATATTTATGTACGAGTACTATCAGTCGCGCCACGCGGTTTCACCCGCGTTGTGTCCATTCCTGTGGGAATTTCGGGATGAAAAATTGCCTATGTTACTCGTGGATAATGTAGCTTTCGAATGGTGAAAGAATTAAAAAAAATGGTCCAGTAGTTTTTGAGCCTATTCATTACAACCAAACAAACAAAGTTTTCTTCTTTATAATATTAGTGTAGACAAGCCACACCCCGCGGTTTCACCCGCGTTGTACCGGTTCCCGCGGGAATTTCGGGATAAAATGTATCCGACACCCTTCTAAATATGGCTGAGCTGTACGGTGCTTAACAATTGCAATGAGTAAACCTGCGTTAAAGAATGTGTTACTAGTGTTTGCTAGTGTGCTGAGTTTGTCACTGAAAATGCGATGTATGTATGTTTGTTACTCTTTCACGCAAAAACTACTGGACGGTTTTTGATGAAACTTTACAGTGATATAGGTTATACATCAGAATAACACATGGGATACATTTTATCCCGAAATTACTATGGGAATGGGTACAACGCGGGAAAATCGCAGGCACTACTAGTTTATTTAAGACTAGCAGCGCCCCGCGGTTTTACCCGCGTTGTACCCATTTCCGTGGGAATTTCGAGATAAAAAAATAGCCTATAACCTTCCCGTTGAATGTGGCTATCTATTACAAAAAGAATTATTCAAATCGGACTAGTAATTTCCGAGATTAGCTCGAATATACAAACAAACAGACAAACAAACAAATTTACAAATGTTACCTCTTTATAATCTATGATATAAAAATGAATCGCTGAATCTGTTGCTAAGCGCATAACTTCAGAACGACTGCACCAATTTGAATGATTATTTTTTTAATGTGTTCCTTATTGTCAGGACAAGGTATATAAGAAAAATAAGGAATAAAAATCTCAAAATTCCCACGGGAACGGGGGCGCTGCGGGTGAAACCGCGGGGCGCAGCTAGTATTATATATATATTGATTGTGACTCACCCATAAGCTTCTGAGACACTCAACTTAGCTATATTCAAACAAATATTAACTCTTGTGCGCTGACTGAGCTTCGACAGATGATATTCAAATATCTGATTACACTCTCTACTTCTCTTCTTCCTCACTCTCAATTCACAGCACTCGTTCTTAGTAAAACCATTGACAATTTCCTTCAGCAAATCTTTGAAGATTTTCAGCGTCATTTTAGGTTCCTCAGCGATATTTTGAAAGTTTTCATAATCATTATTGTTGATAGTATCAGGGGAAAAGATGTCGCAGTAAGCTTGGTTTCTCTGTGTAGTTTCAGAACAGTTGGATGGCGGAGGAGTCGTGAATATAGAACTTTCTGGAGCATTCGAATCCAGTTCTATAGTCGGCACTTTTGCTACCTCATTGGCACCAGAAAGGAGTGCATGAAACCTTTCCTGTTCATTTTGCGTAATTTCGGCGCCAAAAGCGAAATTTTGGTCGAAATAACACGTTGAAGAGGTAGAGGCGTCATGGAAACCACTCTTCGGTGATGATGAGCTTTCTGAGGGAACTTGGACTTGAAATTTAGGGTAATTAGACAGCGGAGTAGCCGGGTCATGATACTCGTGATACCCATTTGACCCATTTTCTGTGACATTAAAAGTTGACGCAAATTCGCTCTGGGCATAGTTTGGTGACAAGCCATAGCTTGATGACGTATCCGAATTTTGTACACATATATTCAAGTCTTCCAGAATGCTTTGGGGCGAAATTGTGGATTCGCTAAATATGTCTTCGTTGGTAACGTAATCGTTGACATTGGCGTTAAAGTTGTTTACATTGTTGACATTGGCGTTTATATTGTTGGTATTGGCGTTAAAGTTGTTTACATTGGCGTTTATGTTAACATTGGAGTTTAAATTGTTGATACTGGCGTTTGTGTTGACATTGGCGTTTAAAATGTCGACATTGGCGTCCGGATTCAAAAGTATAGAATTAATAATATCGACAACTTCTGCGTTAGTTATAACGCCAATATTCGTGCAATCGTTATTAATGACGGCGTAAACATCTTCTAGAGCTTGTTGCTCATCTATTGTCTTTACTGGCGTTTTGAAAGTTGGTACATTGTCGACAATATCTGCCTGTTTGACTTTGTTTACGATGACATGGCCGCCAGTCAGTGATAGTCTGTTTACCTGTAACAAATATTAACATAAATAAACAGTCTTCTTCTTCATCATCGAGTGGATGGTCAACCTGACCACTCCTGGTGTCAGAGTTATTGAGCCGCCAAAGGCCTCTGACATGGCTCATGTAACGACTACTATCCGTAGAAAGTAAGTAAATAAATAAACAGTGGTCAACCCCATGGTCAACCCTGGTGTCGGTGTTTTAGACCGCCTAAAGGCCTTCGAAATGGTTTAACGGTTGAAACAACTGTCACCGTAATATTAATTGGATTTCGGGTTATCTAATATCTCCCAATAATAGCATGGCTTTGGAAGGAATCTTTACAGCATCATCAACGTAACGCACGAAGCTTGTTACAAATTGGTTATCGTTACGTTCGTAAAAAAGTTCACGATTATATACGGTATGTAACATCAGTCTGTTAAAGTTATTTTCCCCCGTGGTCTTGTGGTTTGAGCGCTCGGCTCACGATCCGGAGGTTCCGGGTTCGATTCCCGGTGGAGACAATATCTCGCAAAAATCTCTTTGAGAGACTGTCCTCAGTTTGGTTAGGGCATTACAAGCTGAATCACCTGATTGCCCGAAAAGTAAGCTTCGGAGGGCACGTTAAGCCGTCGGTCCCGGTTACTTTCTACGGATAGTAGTCGTTACATGAGCCATGTCAGAGGCCTTTGGCGGCTCAATAACTCTGACACCAGGATTGGTCAGGTTGACCATCCACTCGATGTAGAAGAAAAAGAGTTGAAGCAACTCGCTCTTAGAACAATGGAAATGTTTGCTGATGATGCTGTAGCTGCAGTTGCCAACAACACGTCAATTACACCGACAATATGTTAAATTTAATGACTTCTAACAAAAAACAGAATTACTAGAATTGAATGACGTTACATAGTAGAAGATAATACATTATAGAAAGGCATATTTACGTCTCAGTTCATATATAAATAGACTAGCCGCGCCTTGCGGTTTTACCCGTATTGTGCCCGTTTTTATGAGAATTTCGGGATGAAAAATAGCCTATAACCTTCCCGTTGAATGTGGCTATCCATTACAAAAAGAATTATTAAAATCGGATTGGTAGTTTCTGAGATTAGCGCGTTCAAACAAACAAAACACAATCAATCCGGCTACACGAAAGAAAATCGACGTACTATGGATACACTAGTATACTTATATATTCTGTTGCAATAAAATTGATGATTTAATATGGATCACTGCCAACAATTTAACTTATAAATGCGAAAGTTTGTAAGGATATCTGTATGTTTGTTACTCTTTCACGCAAACTACCGAAGGGATTTGGATGAAACTTTACAATAATAAATATTATTAAATATGTTTTTTAGCTGTCCCGCGCTGTGGTTCCACCCGCGACCCAATAGATGTCGCTAGTGTGAATGTAAACCATCCAGGGTTCCCACGGGAACTGGCACTGACACACTTTTGGGATAAAAATATATTAACTTATTAAACAAACCTGATTAATATCTCCTTGCGTTTTGTACGGGTGATAAAATGGTTTTTTATTATCTTTGGCAGGACCTCTAGGTACTAACGGACCTTCTAGGTTCAGATTTTGGAAAGACTCAATGACATCTTCTTTCAAATCCTCCTTGGTGTCTGCAAAGCCGCTGTCAGTGGACGTTTCCGACGACTGGGAGTCAATCCTGCCAGGACGGACATTATCGTCAACTTTGATCGTTCTTACGCCGAATTTCTCAGACTTTTCCCAGACTTTTTTTTCGGGTTGGACTGGCGTTTTGGTGTCTTCTTTTGCCATGTTGTCAAATGGTGTTTTTTCTTCGTTTTCGGGTAATTTATTTTTTATTTTTTGGTCGATTTTTTCAGTTTTTACGGTGTCCACGTTTTCGGATTTGACTTTGGTAAGTTCGGTTTTTTCGAATTCGTTTTTAATTTTATCATTTTTGTCAAAATTTTCGATTTCTGTTTTTACTTCGAAACGGTACGGATTGTCACTCTTTTTGATATTGGTGTTCAAATTGAGTGTTTTGAGTGCATCGGCTACAGCTAACACCGGGTTTTCATATTTAGGAATTTCCTTTGCATCAGTATTTTTCTGTTTATCTGTGTGTGTGTTCGCCTTCTCTTTCTTATTTTGTTTGTCGTCCTTTTCTTTGATTTTATCTCTCTTTTTATTCGAGAATATTGACTTTATGAAACACATCGCTTTTGATTTCGCCTCCATGGTAGATGATTTTTCATCCGGTAAGCTGGCACTTCCCATATCTTGATATTTCTCTCTCTCTTTCTCCTTTCTCTCTCTCTGCTAAGATATCATCTGAAACAGAAAATATAGAGTTAATTGAAAATATGTCCATGGAATATATTGTCGTCCTTACTGTACTGATATCTTCAGTGAGATGAGAGGCCTAAATAATCTTAAATTAATTTTTAATTTGAAATTTTGAAACCGAAGCGTTGCTCATCTTATAATATAAGGAGTGTATGTATATCGACACTAATATTATAAAGAGGAAAACTTTGTTTGTGTGGTTTTAATGAATAGGCTCAAAAACTACTGGACCGTTTTTAAAAATTCTTTCACCATTCGAAAGCTACATTATCCACGAGTAACATAGGCTATTTTTCATCCCGAAATTCCCACAGGAATGGACACAACGCGGGTACAACTGCGGGGCGCTGCTAGTTGTATATAAATACTAGCAGCGCCCCGCGGTTTTACCAGCGTTGTGCCCGTTCCCGTGGGAATTTCGGGAATTTTTTTACATAAAAACCTTCCTCTTGAATCACTCTACCTATTACAAAAAACCGCATCAAAATCCGTTGCGTAATTTTAAAGATTTAAGCATACAGACAGACAAACAGTGTGACAGACACGAAAAAGAGACGACTTTATTTTATACTATGTAGTGATAAATAGTAGCGCCCTTGACCTTTGAATGCGTGTAACCTTCCCGTTGAATGTGGCTATCCATTACAAAAAGAATTATTCAAATCGGATTGATAATTAATGAGATTAGCTCAAACAAACAAACAAACTCTTCAACTTTATTATGTAAGTTCAAGTAGGTCAGTGGTCAACCCTGGTGTCGAATTTTAGACCAACAAAAGGCCTTCGACATGGTCTATTGATGAAACCGGAACCGACAATTCAACGAAGCACGGTAGCGCTCAGATAGAAATGCCACTATCGGCCACCCATCCAAGTAGGGACCGAGCTGCACGTTGCTTAACAATCGCAATTACCTAACTAACATCGCTAAGTCAAAGTACGTCACTAGCGTATAACTATTATATATATTACTAGCTGCGCCCCGCGGTTTCTCTCGCGTTGTACCCGTTCCCGCGGGAATTTCGGGTTGAAAAATAGATGTTGTCCGATTCTCAGCCTACCCGATATGTACACAAAATTTCATGAGAATCGGTCGAGCCGTTTCAGAGGAGTTCAACCACGGTACCCGTTCCTACTCAGGCCTACCCGATATGTACACAAAATTTCATGAGAATCGGTCAAGCCGTTTCGGAGGAGTACGCGAACGAACATTGTGACACGAGAATTTTATATATAAGATAAGATTATATACTAGCAGCGCCCCGCGGTTTTACCCGCGTTGTACCAGTTCCCGTGGGAATTTCGGGATAAAAATAGCCTATAACCTTCCCGTTGAATGTGGCTATCCATTACAAAAAGAATTATTCAAATCGGACTGATAATTCCTGGGATTACCTCGAACATACAAACAAACAAACAAACAAACAAACTTACAAATTTTACCTCTTTATAATATTAGTATATATTTATATGTAGATGTAAGTATATATATAAATAGAACGAATATATAAAATTATTCTGAACATATACGTTGAGATTTTCCGTATTACAAATTGTTAATTTCAAATTCCTTTACGTGTGTTGAATAACAATGATTAAAGACATTTATGGAGACGTATGGTCATTGGTTTTTTGTCATTATGGCATAAATTATACAGAAATATTAGCCTGTAACGTCCCACTGCTGGACAAAGGCCTCTCATCTATTCTTCTTCTTCATCGAGTGGATGGTCAACCTGACCAATCCTGGTGTCAGAGTTATTGAGCCGCCAAAGGCCTCTGACATGGCTCATGTAACGACTACTATCCGTAGAAAGTAACCGGGACCAACGGCTTAACGTGCCCTCCGATGCACGGAATCGTCTTACTTTTCGGGCAATCGGGTGATTCAGCCTGCAATGCCCTAAAGTCTCTCAATTAATATAATGTAGGTAAAATTAGACAAGCGTGATGTGTCAACCGCAGCCCGTTCCCGTAGGAAGTTCTAGATTTTTATTACTTATTATGCTACTAGCAGCGCCCCGCGGTTTCACCCGCGTTGTACGCGTTCCCGCAGGAATTTCGTAAAAGGTAGCCTATGTCCTTTCTCAGGCTCTGGACTAACTGTGTACTAAATTTCATTGAAATCGGTTCAGTAGTATTGGCGTGAACGCATAACAGACAGACAGACAGAGTTACTTTCGCATTTAATAATAATTAATACTAAGTTGGGATTCCTGTATAAGATAAATAAAAAAGAATCATTAAAATCAATCCAGCCGTTCTTGAGTTATAAATTGTGTAACTAACACGACTTTCTTTTACGAGTATGTATGTTGCAGATACATATAAGCATAGGTACTAATATGTACGAGTATTATAAAGAGGAAATGTTTTTATGTAGGTTTTTTTTTACAGCTAATCTCAGAAACTAACGATCCAATTTCAATATTTCTTTTTTTAATGGATAGCCACTTTCAACGGGAAGGTTATAGGCTATTTTTCATCCCGAAATTCCCACGGGAAATGCCACAACATGGGTACAACCGCGGGGCGCAGACCTACTAATATTATAAATGCGAAAGTTTGTGAGCATGTCATGTATGTATGTTAATATGTATACGAGTAGATGTATGTTACTCTTTCACGCAAAAACTACAGAACGGATTTGGATGAAACTTTATAGTAATTTAGGTTATACATCAGAACAACACATGGGATACATTTTATCCCGAAATTCCCGCGGGAACAAGCACGCGTAGCACTACTAGTAACACATAAAATCCGTAATCTATAGCCGCGTACCCACCTAGCGCACAGGCTCGCGAGCCAGCCTCCGCGATGCTAGGAAAATAGCCTCCAGCTATTTTCCTAGCTTCGCGCGCGAGCCAAAACATAACCGTACCCACCTAACACACAGCGCTCACCGAGGCACCTTTGAGCGCGTCAAGTTTACCGACAACAGATGGCTCGGGGCCGAGCCGTGCTCAGCCGAGCAAACGCGCGCCCGAGGCAGCCCGAGGCACGTCCACACCAGCCGAGCATTTGGCTCGCGAGCCATGGCTCGCGAGCCTGTGCGCTAGGTGGGTACGGTTACGTTTTGGCTCGCGCGCGAAGCTAGGAAAATAGCTGCAGCTGAATATACACGACTTAGGCTGAGCCAGCCTGCCTCGCGAGGTGGCCTCGTGTAAATTGAACAAAACTACTGAGGCTGGCTCGCGAGCCATGGCTCGCGAGCCTGTGCGCTAGGTGGGTACGCGGCTTATGACGCACGCACGTTTACTAATTGACTGCAATCGTTCAATTATTCTCTATGATAATATAGTAACATCAATTTATTAAACCAAGGCCGTTTACGTTTTGCAGAATCAAATTCCCCACTTACAATCGTCTCGACGAGATAATAAAAAACATATTTGCATAATCTATGTAAGTAGTTAGGTATAAATAAATCCATTGAGGTATATTGGTATAAATTATACATTTATCTACACAAATGTTGTAACATTCTACTTATGTTTCCAATACTTGACTTATAATGACTACTGTTATAGCGCAGACAACTAAAACACTCAATTTAAGCAATTGCACATGATGTTATAATATCCACATCGATATCGTAAAATCTCATTATAACATCATTATAACGCGACCAATTAACCTGGCGAGCCTTATGTCAAAATCCTCATACTAGTTGTATAAAATTTTGATATTAGGCTGGCTTTTGAAAACAGTTGGGTTATACGTGAAAACTTCGTCGAAACTACATACACAAAACTCTTTGGTAAGATCTCGCTCGCTCCTGATTGGCCCTACGCGCAGCTGCGCTCTCATTGGTTAGATTTTAATGGCGGCAAGTTCACTGTGACAATACACGTACGCGTGAAAAACTATTGTCAGCTTTTACTCTTGTTGTTTGATTAATTGCATTAGTGAAGATAAAGTAGTGTATGCAACTGCATATAACACGGGTATTAAAACACGAGTGTGAGTTTATGAAACGAGCGCAGCGAGTTTCATAATAGTAACGAGTGTTCCTTATATGACAGTTGCATAAACTACTATTATACAGGTACCTATGACATTTGTAGTAGTATTAGTATTGTAACTCTTTCATGAAAAAACTACTGAACTGATTTGGATGAAACTTTACAGTAATATAGGTTACTAGCCGCGCCCGTTGTTCCCGTTCCCGCGGGAATTTCGGTATAAAATGTATCCCATGTGTTATTCTGATGTATAACCTATATTACTGTTAAGTTTCATCCAAATCCGTCCAGTAGTTTTTGCGTGAAAGAGCAACAAACATACATCCATACATACATACATCTATCCTCGCAAACTTTCGTATTATTATAAATTATAATTATATAGGTCAGAATAACACATGGGATACATTTTATCCCGAAATTCCCGAAACGGGTACAACGGGGGAAACACCGCGGGGCGCAGCTAGTAAGGATATATGCGCAGGATCATGCATACAGAGCGTGATAGGAATTCGCGGGAAAATAATTCAAAATGGCCGCCAGTCGTAAACAAGTTTGTGATGTATCTTTTTATTTTTTTAAATACTATACGACCTTCATACTGAGATCCATTTACATTTGTCTATGGAGTCGTTTTAATTCAGCTTCTTTACAAGCTGCTAGTTAGCTATTTAAATTAAAGCGTGACTTGTAAGACTAGCAAAGCCGGCGGCTTTTCTCACTTTGTTCCCGTTCCCGTGGGAATTTCGGGAATTTTTATACTTATAAACCTTCCTCTTGAATCACTCTATCTATTGAAAAAAACCGCGTCAAAATCCGTTGCGTAATTTTAAAGATCTAAGCGTACATAGGACAGACAGCGGAAAGCGACTTTGTTTTATACTATGTAGTGATGGTACATAGTTTCGAGTACCTAGTTATTTATTATCACGCGAAATACACATGCTCGATGATAAGAATCCTCTTGTCAATTTCAATTATTATATACCAGCCGAGCCTCAAACAAATTGTATCTTCCTAGAGCTAAATGTTGCCTAATGTAGTTCCTGCGGGTATTTCGTAATAAAATGTATTCCATGTGTTATTCTTATGTATAACCTATATTACTGTAAAGTTTCATCCAAATCCGTCCAGTAGTTTGTTCGTGAAAGAGTAAAAAACATACATTACATCCATCCTCCAAACTTTCGCATTTATGTACTCGTATAACTAGCAGCGCCCCGCGGCTTTGCCCGCGTGTAGCCCGTTCCCGTAGGAATTTCCGAAAATCCTTTCTTAGTGTGCACTTACGTCACTTGAAGAACCTTCCTGCCAAATTTCATGTTTCTAGGTGTAGCGGTTGAGGCTGGCGTTGATTATCAGTCAGTCAGTCAGGCAGGACTTTGAATTTTATATATGTCGTAGGATAATTTGATACTTCGAATCTTCGCGAAAATCCTAGGGGTTTTGCGAAAACGCGGATAATTAGATATAGGCGAAAAATTATCAAATCTTACTGGACAGCCGTATGTCATTTTAATGAAAAGAGAGAGTTTAAACATGAAAAAAAAATAACCCTAACCTACCGAATTACTTACTATTCGGTAGGTTAGGGTTATTTTTTTTTTTCATGTTTAAACTCTCTCTTTTCGTTAACATTTTTCGCCTATGTCTAATTATCCGCGTTTTCGCAAAACCCCTAGGATTTTCGCGAAGATTCGAAGTATCAAATTATCCTACGACATATATATAGATATACCTATAATATATTTTGCGGAATTAATATATTTTGCGGAATTCGGAAAAATCAGGGTTAGATGGATCCGCGATTATAAAGGCCTTTGCTCACCAGTGGGACATTACAGGATGCTACTTTACTTTTAACTAGCAGCGCCCCGCAGTTTTACCCGCGTTGTACCCGTTCCCGTGGAATTTGGGGAATTTTTTAGTTTCGTTTCATTTAGTAGTGAGTTTAAAAAGTATAGAACCTAAGTATAGAACCTACCCAGGTTTATTAAATGTTTTTAAGTTACCTAGCCACAATCTAGGTACTAACTTTAGTCTTTGCTATTGGTTTTATCAACGAAAGGTCATATTTTATCGTCTTCTATGTTTATTTACAAATAAGATTTGCAAATAAGACCGCCCGGCTGAAGTGGGAGTGGGCGGGGCACGTGTCGCGGAAGGCCCCCGAGAGATGGGCCCACATCACCACCCAGTGGGCCCCTAGCGGAGCGCGGCGCCGCGGACGGCCGAGGAAACGCTGGCGGGATGACCTTGTCTCCTTCGACAGCGAGTGGTGGGAAACCGCAAAGAACAGGGAGGGTTGGAAGCGTTTGGGGGAGACCTTTGCCCAGCAGTGGGACGATACAGGTTAAAAAAAATAAAAAAAGATTTGCTATGGTTTTACCAACGATGACTGATTAGTAGGCACTCCTCAAAACTCGTCATATTATTAGGATTAATCACTACATACTCGTAGTAATAAACCAAAGTCGCTTTCCGCTGTCTTTCCCTATGTATGCTTAGATCTTTAAAACTACGCCACCGATTTTAATGCGGTTTTTTTCAATAGATAGAATGATTCAAGAGGAAGGTTTATAAGTATAAAAATTCCCGAAATAGCCACAGGAACGGGCACAACGCGAGTAAAACCGCGGGGGCTGCTAGTTTACTGTAAAATAATCACTACATAGTATAAAATAAAGTCGTCTCTGTTTCGTGACTGTTTGTCTGTATGCTTAAATCTTTAAAATTACGCAACGGATTTTGATGCGGTTTTTTGTAATAGGTAGAGTGATTCAAGAGGAAGGTTTTTATGTAAAAAAATTCCCGAAATTCCCACGGGAACGGGCACAACGCGGGTAAAACCGCGGGGGCTGCTAGTTTACTGTAAAATAATTGTTAGAATATTATGTAACGTGTTTATTAAAATACGTACCCGACGATGTTCCGAGCGTATTTGTTATCATAAAATTCAAAAAATATTGAGACAAACAATATGTTGTACCTAACACTAAATCTGATATCTACAAAGTTTAAGGAAATATAATGTACGAAATATGTTCAAAACAGGATAAAAACCTATTTATGACATCTTCTATAACCCATGTGGGACTCCAAAATGTATACTTAGATAATAACAGACGTAATAATTTAAGTAATTTAAATTATTTTCCCTTTATTAACCTTCTTAGGGTGCCTGTCCATTGTAGCGGAGCGAGGCTGCAGAGAGGAGAAACGGACAAATATAAACCAATAAGATTGGAAGCCATCTATCCCAGGAGGTAACTGAAAACCAGCGCTGTGCGGGTTCTGTCCCGAACAGCGACAGCTGAGTTACGGCCTTTTGTCAAATTCTGTATGTTATAATTTCTTTTTTGTTATTTAAGTTTTGTTTTTATGAAAATAAATTTATTTTTATTTTATTTTATTGCATAAAATCTCCGGTCAGATATTTCATGCAATCCTATTGGTTAATATTTGTCCGTTTCTCCGGTCTGCCAGCTCGCTCAGCTTCAATGGACAGGCAGCCTTAACACGTTCAGTGCTACTGACTCGCGCGGAGAGTTCACGTAAATCTTATTCTAGCGTCGATGACTCGCCTAGCGAGTCCAGTGTTTAGTTATTAATATTTCCAATATTCAAAAACAAAAAAAACAGGAAATAAATTATTATTTCCTGTTTAAAATAATAGAGTAGACCAAATGTACGCGTAACTAAAGATTTAGCCTATGTCCTTTCTCAGGCTTTGGACTAACTGTGTACCAAATTTCATTCGAATCGGTTCAGTAGTTTTGGCATGAAACCGTCACAGACAGACATATAATAGTCCTCCAGCCGAATTCGGCCACGGCGACCGCTTCTACTCCTAACTTCCTCGTCTTGCATGTGCTCTAACATGACTCCCGTAGCCGATTTTGTTAGCGAAGGTACGCGCGCACTGGGGGCACGTTAGAGCACCGTCTCTGTAGTTGTAATGGAAAGCCGCTGGTGGTCGGGCTTTCAGAAGATCACGCTTGGCATTCAGCTCAGTACGCCGATACAGACAGACATACAGAGTTACTTTCGCATTTATAATATTAGTTAGGATTAAATAAAATAAAATTTTAATAATTTTGTTCCTTGGATAGAATATTATTGTACTACCTACATACTAACGGCTGAAAAACTACGCGAGCCCTAACAAAGGCTTTTAGCAATACTTGCAGCACCCCGCGGTTTTACCCGCGTTGTGCCCGTTCCCATGGGAATTTCGGGAATTTTTATACATATAAACCTTCCTCTTGAATCATTCTATCTGTTAAAAATAACCGCGTCAAAATCCGTTGCGTAGTTTTAAAGATCTAAGCATACATAGGGACAGACAGCGGAAAGCGACTTAGTTTTATACTATGGAGTGATATTCAATATAAAGTCGTAAAAATATATGAATACTTTAAGTGATAAATATATTTGAGTTTATGTGATATGACAATTAAGCTTAGTTCTTACGTCACGTGAGTGTTCCATTGTCTATGTCATCGTCTAGAAATCCATGAATAAATAATGACATCCATCAATACATTAGGTTACACGTTAATAAATACCACGATACGTCATTATTTACTGATGGATCACAGAAAATACCTAACGTGTAACCGTCGCCTTAAGGCGGCTATCTGTACCTCACTACATGCATACAAGCAAGCAGGTGATTATCCTCCTCACTGTACTGGTATCTTCAGTGAGATGAGAGGCCACAGCCCAGCAGTGGGACATTACAGACTGATACTTACATACCTAACGTATTCGTTTTTAGGGCTCCGAAGCCAAAGGGTAAGAACGGGACCCTATTACTGAGACTTCGCCGTCCGTCCGTCCGTATGTCTATCTGTCCTTCCGTCCTTCCGTCTGTGCGTCTGTCTGTCTGTCTGTCTGTCTGTCTGTCTGTCCGTCCGTCCTTCCGTCCTTCCGTCCTTCCGTCCGTCCGTCTGTCTGTCCGTCTGTCCGTCCGTCCGTCAGTCCGTCTGTCTGTCTGTCTGTCCGTCCGTCCTTCCGTCCTTCCGTCCGTCCGTCTGTAAGTCCGTCTGTCCGTCCGTCCGTCAGTCCGTCTGTCTGTCTGGCTGTATCTCAAGAACGGTGATAGCTAGACAGTTGAAATTTTCACAGATGATGTATTTCTATTGCCGTTATAATTAAGTTTATTAAGAAGGAAATAAAAGCAATCACGCCTCGTGTGTGAGATCACCAACCCGCAGTAGACACGTGGTGATAACGACATCCTTCTCACTGTACTTCTTCTTCATCGAGTGGATGGCCAACCTGACCAATCCTGGTGTCAGAGTTGTTGAGCCGCCAAAGGCCTCTGACATGGCTCATGTAACGACTACTATCCGTAGAGAGTAACCGGGACCGAACGGCTTAACGTGCCCTCCGAAGCACGGAATCATCTTACTTTTCGGGCAATCAGGTGATCCAGCCTGCAATGCCCTAACCAAACTGAGGGCAGTCTCACAAAGAGATTTTTGTGAGACATTGTCCCCACCGGGAATCGAACCCGGAACCTCCGGGTCGTGAGCCAGGCGCTCAAACCACAAGACCACGGAGGCTGTTACATACCTAATGTGTTCGTTTGTTCTTATCTTTGCAACTAAAATTGATATTTTCCGTGTTTGTGTAATCTTATCAATATTCTGCACAAACGCAAAATTTGTCACAATTTGCAATATTTAACCGACATCATAAAACGCGGTTGCGATTTGGACAGCTTTCAGAATGATATTGGTTTAACAATCTATCTACCTATATTGCATATACTAATATTATAAAGCTGCAGAGTTTGTTTGTTTGAACGCGTTAATCTCAGGAACTACTGGTCCGATTTGAATAATTCTTTCCGTGTTGGATAGTCCACTTATCGAGGAAGGCTATAGGCTATTTTTCATCTCGAAATTCCTACGGGAACGGGTACAACGCGGCCGCGCGGGTAAATTAAGAATAATAGAAGAATTAAAGTAAGTTCATGTACCTAAGCCTTTGCCCAGCAGTGGGACATTACAGGCGAATTCTTTACTTTACTTACCTAAGTATTTATTATTCGGGATAAGAAACAGCCTTCCATTTGAATGTGGCTATCCATTACAAAAAGAATCATACAAATCGGACAAGTAGTTCCTGAGATTAGCCCTTAATAACAAACAAACAAAGACATTTTACCTCTTTATAATATTACTAGCTGCGCCCCGCGGTTGCAATCGCGTTGTACCCGTTCCCGCGGGAATTTCGGGTTGAAAAATAGATGTTGTCCGATTCTCAGACCTACTCGATATGCACACAAAATTTCATGAGAATCGGTCGAGCCGTTTCAGAGGAGTTCAACCACGCACCCGTGACACGAGAATTTTATATTTAGAGACTAGCTGCGCCCCGCGGTTTCACTCGCGTTGTACCCGTTCCCGCGGGAATTTCGGGATAAAAAATAGATGTTGTCCGATTCTCAGACCTACCCGATATGTACACAAAATTTCATGAGAATCGGTCGAGCCGTTTCAGAGGAGTTCAACCACGGTACCCGTTCCCGCGGGAATTTCGGGATGAAAAATAGATGTTGGCCGATTCTCAGTCCTACTCAATATGCTCACAAAATTTCATGAGAATCGGTCGAGCCGTTTCGGAGGAGTACGGGAACGAACATTGTGACACGAGAATTTTCTAAATAAGATATTAGTATAGAGAGTAGACATAGTAAAGATTTTAATTTATTAATATACCGAAGTCCTATTATAAACTTTACAAAAAACCTACCTTAGAAATACAAAAACTCGATTTTTCGAAAAAAACTCACTTAAACAACATTTTGACAAGGAAAAACCCGACAGCAAAATAATGTTTTGACAACAACTAGGTACTTACTGCCTTTTAAGTAAGTCGGGTAACAGTGGACACATACATAAAAACAGAAAAACCGTAATCTTTTTCTTGAAGTTAAAATAAACATGACTTCGAAAGTGAAGGACTACCTATCCAGCGAATTATTTTTAATGGCAAAAAACTTTTTTATATAATCATCTAGCAGCGCCCCGCGGTTTTACCCGCGTTGTGCCCGTTCCCGTGGGAAATACGGGAATTTTTATACTTAAAAACCTTCCTCTTGAATCACTCTATCTATTTAAAAGACCGCATCAAAATCCGTTGCGTAGTTTTAAAGATCTAAGCATACATAGGGACAGACAGCGGAAAGAGACTTTGTTTTATACTATGTAGTAAATGAAGTAAGTCACTCCATAATAACTATTAAATAATCTATGTCACTCACTTTAGCCAACTCAAGAACTCCAATAAAAATTCTCTTGAAACTCACAGAATTATTCAAAAGACACACTGCAATCCAAAATAATACAACAACACATTAACTAAACACTTTTCGGTGATATATTAAAGTTATTTCGGTAATAACATTACAGTTTTGGTCGAAAATTCCGAGAAATTAGATTTAAGTTTTAGTTGTCAAGTGAACTCGTAAACAGCAAAACAGCGCGATGCAAAATATCGTGGCGGATTGGAGAGTTGTTTTCGCGCTCATTCATTATAGGAGTGACAGAGATAAAAAGATCGCAAAAGCGTGTTAGTGTTGCAAGGTTAGTGTGGTGATTTGCCTAAAAAATGATTGAATATTATGGGAAATTGTTGTTTTTGTAATTCCGTAGTAAAATAAAAAATACATGAAAATAAAAAAAAAAAATTATAAATTTATTAAATTTTTATTAAAAGTTAAAAACAAAAGTTATGAAATAAGATTTTAATCGGTCCCTTTGTTTTGTTTGACTCAGGAACGGAAACTCTGAAGTCTAAACTTATTAAAACCCCTCTTTTTGCATTGGAGGTAAATACACTAAATATATTAAGCTATTGCATAGCTTCTATCGCGGGCCTTGAGCGCGGGGACCGTATCCAAAAATTCCGTAACGAAAAAACCTCACGCTCCCCACTCCGACGGGCAAGGAGGTGTGGCTTGAAGGCCGTGCATCGTCTAACGTCGTTTCAGTTCGGCAGTCTTCGACACGGTTAGACGTATTAAATTATAATTGCATAAGTTGATACAAAATGCTATGCAATAGCTTTACCGCGGCAGTCCCCGAGTGCCACACGTCTTTTTTTTTACAACAGCATTTGTATAATTTTCTTATACCTAGGAGATCTTTAGTTCGATCATAAATCTGTTAGTTAAAAATATTACGATACAAAATTGATGTTAAAATATATACTTTATAATGTCCAATTAATAAATAACACTCATTTCAATATTTGTGGACATTGGATCACAGGTTTTCATTACTTCGTCGCATATTAATATAATAATTATGTTCTCATGAATCCAAAAATGTAGACTTATATCACCGATTTTCCCTTCGATCAACAATACACAAGTAGATATCGGGTCAGCGCAAAAAGTACGTCTCGGTAAATAACAGCGCACTTGAAACGTGAGCTCTTTTTTCATTAATAAGATTTGCTACTTTATTGCTAGGAGTCATGGTTATAATTAGGTTGAACTTAGAACTGTTTTAAAACTTTTGTCTCATTTCGGTAGTAAACAAATAAATGAAGCTGTAAGTATAAGTATTTATCCACGCGGACAGCATTTAGCTTTGATTTTGTACGTGTCCCGTTATCTAGTGTATTGTTGATCGAAGCATTTCCCCACCTTCAATCCAACGATCTTATAACACCAGTTAATATTACCCGAATTCACAACGAAATTTATAACTTGGCAACACTACCCAGCTACCTGTCAGATAGATGAGTCATATTGCAGATGACGTCATATGAAAGAGATAGCAACACAAAAACATACTGCATTGAAAGAGAGGCGACAACTTGTTTATTTGTTAACATTTATCGGTAAATGAGAGCGGCCATGTTGTAATTGGCTATTTTTTTATCAGCTACATTGTACAACACCGTCTACGACTTAACAGTACTTATTTGAAAATCGAAGTAAAATATTCGAGAGCTGGTTTTTGGAAATATTTAATTTACTACACCCCGCGGTTTTACCCGGTCCCGTGGGAATTTTGGGATGAAAAAATAGCCTATAACCTTCTCGTGGAATGTGGCTATCCATTACAAAAGGAATTATTCAAATCAGATGGGTATTTTCTAAGATTAGCGCGGTCAAACAAACAAAAAATCCTGTAATAAGTATTCAACCTCTGGCCAAAGTCCTCTCAACTCACTGAAGATAACATAATGATTTAACCTCTTTACTATAATCCATATAAACTTTTTCGACCTCTGACGCGGTTCCAAGTAAAGACGTAAAATATATATATTGTTTAAACGAGTATTGTATGTAGTTACCTAATCTAATATACGATTATTTATAAGTACTAGCTGCGCCCCGCGGTTTCACTCGCGTTGTACCTGTTCCCGCGGGAATTTCGGGATGAAAAATAGATGTTGGCCGATTCTCAGACCTACTCAATATGCTCACAAAATTTCATGAGAATCGGTCAAGCCGTTTCGGAGGAGTACGCGAACGAACACTGTGACACAAGAATTTTATATATAAGATAAAAGAAATTAGTGTCAGTTAGGTACTCCATTTTTAACTAGAGATGGCTGCACCGATTTTGATAATTCTTTTTATTTTATTTATAACTATCTTGGTTAGTTTGAAAATCCCGTTAGCATAGAGGCGTTGCGTGAGGAAGCGGGTTCGATTCCAGCCCGGAGTCAACAATATGTGAAGACATAGTTGTTGGCGAAGACGTCTGAGTGTCAATTATATATCTCTACACCTTCGGCTCATATCCTTTTAATCCCGAAATTCCCACGGGATGCGCGGGTGAAACCGCAGGGCACAGCTAGTTAAAATAAATATTCGGACATGAGAATGATGTTTGTGAATTCATTTTGGAATTGAGGTCAGAGACTAAATAATTTAAAGTTATAAATATAGATTAAAATGGACTGAAACACATCTGTCGGCTGTCGGGCCCGGATTTGAATCGAACGTATTAGTGTCACAACAAGTTAAATACGGCTACATACTTGTCGGGCCCCGATTTAGCAACCGCCTGAACACTGTTTCTAAAAAGTCAATTTATTGTTTACGCGCAGCGGTAGTCTAGTGGTATGTGCACTCGCCTGCCAAGACTGAGGTCCCGGGTTCAATTCCCAGATCGAGCGAAAACATGTTTCCTACTTTTCAAACATGGCTCGTGTTTGAGATCAACCCGCAGCAAGTGTGGTGATTACGACATCCTCCTCACTGTACAGTACTGATATATATCTTCAGTGAGATGATAGGCATTTGCCCAGCAGTGGGACATCACAAGCTAACCGCCTTTTTCAAATAAGGTCTTTAACTAAACACTGTTTTTAACTAAAAAGTGTTTTGTCTCTTTCGCTCTTTGGAGAAATAGCGTAAGTCGGAAAGGGACAAACCATTTGATAGCTAAAATGCTTATGAATAAGACCCTTATAGGTACCTACTTTTTTACACCCTTACAATCACTTCGTACAAAGGACCTATACTTTCTTAGTAAAATGTCGGGCGCATAAAATATCAATATATAAATGTATTAAATACTATTAAAATGTTAATTATTACTTACTACCCGCGCCCCGCGGTTTCACCCGCGTTGTACCCGTTCCCGCGGGAATTTCTGAATGAAATGTATCCCATAATTATGTGATTCTGATAAAGCTATCACTACATATGATAATAAAACAAAGTCCCCGGCCGCGTCTGTCTGTTCGCGATAAACTCAAATACTACTGCACGAATTTTGACGTGGTTTTTTTAAATAGATAGAGTGATTCAAGAGGATGGTTTTTATGTATAAAAATTCCCGAAATTCCCACGGGAACGGGCACAACGCGGGTAAAACCGCGGAGCGCTACTAGTATTATTGAAAGTTTCAAATAAATCCGTTCAGTAGCTTTTGCGTGGAAAAGTAACAAACATACATACATGTATGTATGTTTCTTATACGTATCCTCACAAACTTTCGCATTTATAATATTAGTAGGGTAGTCTTAATGCAAATAAAATTGCAATTTGCACTTGTAACGAAATTAATTGCAATATTGTAGCTAAGAACAGGGCGAAATGTCTGCAGAGGGTTCCGTACCTATTCTATATACCTACCGTTCCGTACATATATTAACACACTTGATATTGATACCAGTAACAACCGGGACCGACATTTTAACGTGCCCTCCGACGCACGGTAGCGCTCAGATAGAAATGCCACTATCGGTCACCCATCCGAGTAGAGGTCGAGCTGCCCGTTGCTTAACAATCGCAATGATCTAACATCGCCTAGTCAAACTACACCACGAGCACTACATTTTGTCCTATCCTATTAATATTATAAATGCCAAAGTTTGTGAGGAAGAATGTATGTATGTTAGTTACTCTTTCACGCAAAAACTACTGGACGGAATTGGATGAAACTTTACAGGAATATAGGTTACTAGCAGCGCCCCGCGGTTTTACCCGCGTTGAGTCCATTCCTGTGGGAATTTCGGGATGAAAAATAGCCTATGTTACTCGTGGATAATGTAGCTTTCGAATGGTGAAAGAAATTTTAAAAACGGTCCAGTAGTTTTTGAGCCTATTCATTACAACCAAACAAACAAAGTTTTCCTCTTTATAATATTAGTGTAGATTTATTGGAATAACACATGGAATACATTTCATTCCGATATGCCCACGGGAACGGATACAACGCGGGTAACACCGCGGGGCGCGGCTTGTTAAACATAGGTATACTCATTTTGAATTTAAACTCCGTTTACGGATAAATATACCTACCGTTCCGTACATATATTAACACACTTGATATTGATACCAGCAACAACCGGGACCGACATTTTAACGTGCCCTCCGACGCACGGTAGCGCTCAGATAGAAATGCCAGTATCGGCCACCCATCCAAGTAGGGGTCGAGCTGCACGTTGCTTAACAATCGCAATGATCTAACATCGAATAGTCAAACTACACCACGAGCACTACATTTTGTCCTATCCTATTAATATTATAAATGCCAAAGTTTGTGAGGATGGATGGATGTAGGTATGTATGTTACTCTTTCACGCAAAAACTACTGGACGGATTTGGATGAAACTTTACAGGAATATAGGTTACTAGCAGCGCCCCGCGGTTTTACCCGCGTTGTGTCTATTCCTGTGGGAATTTCGGGATGAAAAATAGCCTATGTTACTCGTGGATAATGTAGCTTTCGAATGGTGAAAGAAATTTTAAAAACGGTCCTGTAGTTTTTGAGCCTATTCATTACAACCAAACAAACAAAGTTTTCCTCTTTATAATATTAGTGTAGATATATTGGAATAACACATGAAATACATTTCATTCCGAAATGCCCACGGGAACGGATAAAACGCGGGTAACAGCGCGGGGCGCGGCTTGTTAAACATAGGTATACTCATTTTGAATGTAAACTCCGTTTACGGATACACTTCGCTTTTATTTTACACTAGCAGCGCCCCGCGGTTTTACCCGCGTTGTGCCCGTTCCCGTGGGAATTTCGGGAATTTTTTTACATAAAAACCTTCCTCTTGAATCACTCTACCTATTACAAAAAACCGCATCAAAATCCGTTGCGTAATTTTAAAGATTTAAGCATACAGACAGACAAACAGACAGACACGAAAAAGAGACGACTTTATTTTATACTATGTAGTGATAGTGATTTTTATCTGACGTTTCGGCCCCTTCACAGGCACCGAGTCTGAAAGCATATACCTACCTTAAAAACGACGTTGTATTAATAAATAATTACTTAATGCAATAAAATAAACATATTTTTTAATTAAATGAACATATTTATGGGACCTTAATAAATTTGAAACGTGATCAATAATATTAATTAATTATATTATTGTGTATGTTCGCCAGGTATTTATTCAATTGTTCATAAATGCACATCAACATAGGCTAGACAATGCACCCAATATCGATACATATTTTAATACAATTGTGTATATGTCTGTCTGTCACAGACCGACCACGAAACAAGTATACCGATAAGTCCATACATTCAAAGTGACACAATAGGCGGTGATTGGTCGGCGACAGATCGTGTTGTCCTTCTTAGATTTCAAACAAAAGAAAGAGATAGATTATCATCACTATTGAGTTCGTTTTGCCTAGCGCGCCTGACAGGGCCTGCTGTCTGTCTTCCGGAGAGAAATTATGTAACTCTGTCTAACGCTACGGGCTCAGCTACTTAAAACAGCTTCCGTTGTCTTGTGGTTTGAGCGCCCGGCTCACGACCCGGAGGTTCCGGGTTCGATTCCCGGTGGGGATATCTCACAAAAATCTCTTTGTGAGACCGTCCTCAGTTTGGTAAGGGCATTGCATGCTGAATCACCTGATTGCCCGAAAAGTAAGATGATTCCGTGCTTCGGAGGGCACGTTAAGCCGTCGGTCCCGGTTACTCTCTACGGATAGTAGTCGTTACATGAGCCATGTCGGAGACCTTTGGCGGCTCAATAACTCCGACACCAGGATTGGTCAGGTTGACCGTCCACTCGATGAAGAATACTTCCTTAGTAGAGATTAAAGGCCTTATCCATAAACGCTTACTAGCAACATTTTAGCTATCAAATGGTTTGTCCCTTTCTTACATACGCTATTTTCCAAAGCGCAAAAGAGACAAAACACTCACTGACAGTGTTTTAGTTAGAGAGCGTTTATAAAAGGCAGTTAATGAGTGATTTTGACATGTATTGTATGAACGTATGTCAATTAGCTTAGTGTCATTTAATGGATGACTCTAAGTGCAGCAGTTAATGGTGTAGGTTGTCTGGTGTCTGTCTGTCTTTCAGTACTAGCTGTGCCCCGCGGTTTTACCCGCAGCGCCCCGGTTCCCGTGGGAATTTTGAGATTTTGGAACGAAGTTCCTTATCACGCGTTGCGAAAGGGGGCTAGACGGAAAAAATGGTAACGACATTTTTTAGGCCAGAGTGGGACAGACAGAGAAACTTGCGCACGCCAGAGAGAGACAGACAGACAAACATGCGCGCCGCGCATGTTTCTGTGTCTGTCTCTCTCTGGCGTGCGCAAGTTTCTCTGTCTGTCTCAATCTCTCTTAAAGAAAGCAAGCTAGATATTTTCGTTTCGTCTTTCTATTTCGCATTGAACAGTGTAGTGTCGCGACGATTATTTTTGTTGATAATAAATAAACTTCGTTCCATCCGGGTGTCCCTTGACAACTCTCAAGTTTTTTTATTCCTTATTTTTCTTATATAAAAACCTTGTCCTGACAATAAGGAACACAATTAAAAAAGAATCATCCAATTTGGTGCAGTCGTTCTGAAGTTATGCGCTTAGCAACAGATTCAGCGATTCATTTTTATAATATAGATGTATGTCTTAAAAGTGTGTTGCCAAGTTGCTGCAGACAGCGGCTGCACGAGACAACTACGGCTGCTGTCAACTGCAGCTGCCACGGTCGCTTGTCAATCCAGGAGCTCAATCGACGCATTACGAAAAGATTTTGACAGTTTGAACGCGCTGAGATTGGTTGTAGAGCACCACACCTCCGCTTTGCTTGAGCAGTTAAATCTGATGCCTGAACCGTGGACATCATCACTACATAGTATAAAATAAAGTCGTCTCTGTTTCGTGTCTGTTTGTCTGTATGCTTAAATCTTTAAAATTACGCAACGGATTTTGATGCGGTTTTTTGTAATAGGTAGAGTGATTCAAGAGGAAGGTTTTTATGTAAAAAAAATCCCGAAATTCCCACGGGAACGGGCACAACGCGGGTAAAACCGCGGGACGCTGCTAGTTATACATACTCGTATAATCTTTTTTTTTTGGATTGGCACAAAATGTGGACCAATATCGTCAATTTTCCAGCCGAAGACGATTGCTCCTGAAGAGGAAAAAGGTTTAGTAATTTTATTTCATTCTTACCCTATCTCTAAACCTTTTTCCTCTTCAGAAGCAATCGTCTTCGGCTGGAAAATTTACGACATTTAACCACATTTCGTGCCAATCCAAAAAAAATAGATTATACGTTAAAATAACAAGTCAACCACAATGAAACGATATGTTTCATACATTTGTTATTTCAGTCTTTTCTTTACCTATTTAAACTTTTGTTAAGTTTTATTTAAGTTTATGTCATTGCTATTAACAGTATTTTGGCGGCCATCATGAATTTTTTATTTTTTAAACTTGGTATTTTGTCTGTGAGTATTTTTTATTTTTTTTAAATGATTGTCAAATTTTGGCGGTTGAGAAATGATTAAATTTTTACCCGACTGTGACAGAAGGAGGGTTTCATTTTTTAACATTTAAGCATATATAGGTCATTAGAGTTTAAGCAAAGAGATAACAGATCATGAATCATGAACAAAAAGGGGGCAAAAAATTATTTTTATTAGAAATTTGACTTTTTTGCTTTAAAAGTGTTTATATGTGGGAGTGTTCCTTGCTATCATTCACATTAATGTATTCCGAGTATGTCAGTGGTCAACCCTGGTGTCGAAGTTTTTAGACCGCCTAAAGGCGACGACATGGTCTACGATGAAACAATCGGGACCGACTGCTTAACGTGCCCTCCGAAGCACGAGACAGCACAAGCAGAGAGCCTTCAGAGAGCACTATAATCTATTTTTTTTGGATTGGCACAAAATGTGGACCAATGTCGTCAATTATCCAGCCGATGACGATTGCTTCTGAAGAGGCAAAAGGTTTAGAGATAGGGTAAGAATTAAATAAAATTACTAAACCTTTTTCCTCTTCAGGAGCAATCGTCTTCGGCTGGAAAATTGACGACATTGGTCCACATTTTGTGCCAATCCAACAAAAATAGAGTATACTAGTTCTGTGACGTCACAAGCTTGTAGCGCCGTAGACGTCGCATACAAAAAATCGTTTTACAAGAAAGGGACAGAAATCTTTATAATTTCTTTATTTTTTAATCGATTTTGATTCTGATTTCAGTTTTGATCATAATTTTAGTTATTTTACTAAATTCATCTTCCAAATTGTACACTTTTAATATCAGCGAAATACCCTAATAAAAATACCTTTTTTCTACATATTTTAATATATTTTTTGTTACAGATACTAATATGGACGATTTGTTCAGTTCTATCATATCCAACACAAGGTAAATAATTGTTTATTTTAGGAACTAGGAGCACACCGCGGTTTTACCCGCGTTGTACCCGTTTCCGTGAAAATCAGGGGAAGAAAAATTGGCTACAGTCTTCCTTTTGAATCTAGATTATTAAATATGTACATTTAAAAAAAACGTTGACAATTTTTTATAATCAAATTAAAAAAAACAAAACTTGAGAGGTGTCAAGGGACACCCGGATGGAACGAAGTTTATTTATTATCAACAAAAATAATCGTCGCGACACCACACTGTTCAATGCGAAATAGAAAGACGAAACGAAAATATCTAGCTTGCTTTCTATAAGAGAGAGAGAGAGGGACAGAGAAACATGTTTCTCTGTCTGTCTCTCTCTGGCGCGCACATGTTTCTCTGTCTGTCTCTCTCGCGCATGTTTCTCTGTCTGTCTCTCTCTGGCGTGCGCAAGTTTCTCTGTCTGTCCCTCTCTGGCCTAAAAAATGTCGTTACCATTTTTTCCGTCTAGCCCCCTTTCGCAACGCGCGATAAGGAACTTCGTTCCAAAATTTAATCACATTCAAACATTTTTTTTTCAATCATTCATAAGAAATATTTTGAAACAATCTAACAATTTTATTTTTCAAATAGGACTGAAATTTACTGAGACATGTGCGCAATCAAACAAAAAATCCTTTCAGATTTATAATATCGTACTATGATATTTTAATTTATCAAAAATAAATCAAAATTTTCATTTCCAGACAACAGTCGGAACTGCATTAAAATGACCCCCGAGAACAGAGCCAAGATACA
The DNA here is from genome assembly GCA_963082685.1 of Cyclophora albipunctata. Taxonomy (NCBI): domain Eukaryota; kingdom Metazoa; phylum Arthropoda; class Insecta; order Lepidoptera; family Geometridae; genus Cyclophora; species Cyclophora albipunctata. The sequence continues at coordinate 1,934,743 of OY720135.1, read as the reverse complement.
GAGAATAAAACACGAGCTCGCCAAAATGTTGACCGAATACGGCGATAACTTCGACGACATTGACATAAGATTTGTCAAAATTGACATTTACAAACATTCCGACGACGAAGACCCGGAACAGGATATGGTTTTGGAATTTTACGTAAATAACTGTGAAAATTCTTTTAATTGGAATGCTTTTGAAGAAACGTCCGAATTTGATACAGATGATGACAATAAAGGTTTTGGTAATGGAGGCAAAGATGTAATAAAAGAACAATCTGTTACTGGTCATAAAACACACGAGATACAATCTGAAGAAATTAGGAATAGACAAAATAAAAATGAAAAAATTATTAGTAAAGATACTGAGAATAGACATAATAGACAAGAAAATGTAAGTAATCTAGAAGAATATAAAGAAACTCAAAGCATTGAAAATACGAGAAGAGTAGAAAAATCAGAAAAAATATCTAATTATAGCGAATTAGATGAACAAACCAATGTTGATAATAGAAAAGTTGTTAAAAAGGAAAGAAATGTTAGTAATTTGGAAATTGATGATGAATACATAAACATTGAAAACAGAAAAATAGTCAAAAAACATGAAAATGTTATTAATACTGAAATTATAGAAGAAGAAAAAAATACTAAAACAGTTCAAAATAATATCAAAACAACCAACATTAAAGATACACAAACTGGAAATGTAGAAACAAAAAATGTCAACAATGTAAATGAATGTCAAAGTTGCATTGAAAATTCAAAAAGGGAAACCGAAAACCAAAATACAGAAAACGGAAATATTAACAACGAAAATTCTAAAATAGATCAAAATAACAAAAATTTTGACAAAAAAGTCTCAAAAACAGAAACCGCAAAAAATAAATGTAAGAAATCTGCAAATTTTGGAAACACAGCTGAAGCAAATGATAATGTAAATAATTTTCAAAATCAAGAGTCTGATATAAACGAATCCGACGCGGAGACAATAATAATAGAACATTTGCAAACAATATTACAAAATAATAAAAACATTAATATTGAAGCCATTTGCAAAAATATGGAAAATTTTCAATACTCTAAAATCCATAATGCAAACACAAATACAGTTAATACGAAAGAAACTAATATTAATACACTTACTGAAAATACCAATTCGGCAACGAATAATCAAAATACTAAAACAACGAATGTAAACTCAGAAACGACCAACAAAAACTCAGAAACGACCAACATAAACTCCGAAACATCTGACACGAATGTTAAAACGACTAACATCAAAACAGACACGACTAATACGAACTCAGAAACTACCAATACAAACTCAGTAACAACTAACATAAACTCAGAAACGATTAACAAAAATATCATAAACTCTTTGACGGAAATTTCAAATAAAGAAACGAATACACAAAAGACAAGTGAAACCAACATTATTAACGACAAAACAACTGCTAATTACCCAATAATATTAAGTACAATCCCTTTTACTGAATCGCCAAAAATAGATACGTTAAATATAAATGAAATTTTAATATCTTTGAAAAACATTTTTAAATCATACGAACTAAATACACGTAACAACGAACCACAGACAAATATCAACTACATTTTCTTCTACGACGGCTTCCACAGACAATTCAGATACCCAATGAGTGATGTGAACGGGAATAATAATGTTCAACTGAATGAAATGAATTTAAAATCAGAGCAAAAACCAAATTGTGAAAATGAAGTTATAGTTAAGCCTAGGAATGAAGCTTCATTTAACACTGAAAACTATAAAAGAATGCTGGAATCCTTCTACCGATCGTATGTAAATTACAACGGAAATCTTGCTGGTGCTAAACCAGAATTTTTTGATGTCAATTTCAATAAAAGATGTAATTAAAATTAATTAAAGAATATTTTAAAAAGATACTTTTTTATTGTCATTGGAACTTTATTTCGTACTAGCGCCCCGCGGTTTACCCGCGTTGTGCCCGTTCCCGTGGGAATTTCGGGAATTTTTATACATTAACCTTCCTCTCGAATCATTATATCTACATATTTAAAAAACTGCATCAAAATCGTTGCGTCGTTTTAAAGATCTAAGCGTACATGGGGACAGACAGCGGAAAGCGACTTTGTTTTATACTATGTAGTGATTCTAAATGTGAAGTTTAACAACCCCCACTACACATATGTACACATATGGCCAGATTATGATAAATAACTAAAGATGCGCCACTCGATTTAACCACATGGTTTACAAACTTCAAAGATATTTTGTAAAAATAGAACTCATTGTACTATGTAAATAAAATAAGTAAGAGATTTGTGTAAAGAGGCTGATTATTATTCAAACTTGGAAGAGGTTGAATGTTATCAAAACTTAAAAGAGTTATCAATTATCATACAAGGAGGATAAATTATATTCAAATTTCAAAAAGGTTTGTGTATTACATGATGATTAAACGAAACCTCTTCTTCTAACATATATAGGAAGAAGAGGACCTCTTCTAAAAACGAAACCTTTTTTCTTTTAAACGAAACCTGGTTTCGTTTAAAGAGGTTGCATCTGTTGAAAACTTTAAAAAGGTTTTGTAAAAGGAGGCTAAATGTAATTTAAACTTCATAGAGTATTCGTTTAAGGAGGTTGAATGCAATCAAAATTTAATAGAGTTATTGTACAAGGAGGCTGAATATCATCAAAATTTAATAGAGTTATTGTACAAGGAGGCTGAATGTAATTCAAACTTCAAAGAGGTTTGTCTAAGGAGAGTGAACGTATTTAAATTTCAAAGAAGTTACCTCTAAAGAGGTTAAATCTATTGGAAACTTTAAAAAGGTTTTGTATAAGGAGGTTGGATGTTATTTAAACTTTAAAGAGTTTTCGTTTAAGGAGGTTGAATGTCATCAAAATTTAATAGAGTTATTGTACAAGGAGGCTGAATGTAATTCAAACTACAAAGAGATTTCGTTTAAGGAGGTTGAATTTCATCAAAATTTAATAGAGTTATTGTACAAGGAGGCTGAATGTAATTCAAACTTCAAAGAAGTTACGTCTAAAGAGGTAGAATCTATTGGAAACTTTAAAAAGGTTTTGTATAAGGAGGCTGGATGTTATTTAAACTTCAAAGAGGATTCCTAAAGAAGTTCATTCTATTGAAAACTTAAGAACTTAGGAACTTAATTTTAAAAGTACCCAATTCACCGCTTCAACGGAATCGCGCGCTTATTATCAGAGATATATATTTGTATAAGTGTTAAGTTACAATCTGTTATTTAAACAAATTCTCGGGGATGAAATTGTAATAATAAATAAGATTTGTTTAATAAACAACGTAAATATTTTGTTAATAATATAAATAAGATGTTTAAAAATATAACATAAATGAGTCAGTTTCATCTCAACTTTGATACAAGATGTTGAAGAAAGATTTAATAATAATTGTTTTGAGTTTGACAAGTAAGTTTATATTTAATCTATACTACTTATAATGTAATAAGCTGAAGAGTTTTTTTTCTCATTTGTTTGAACGCATTAATATCAGAAATTACCAATCCGATTTCAATAATTATTTTTGTAATGGATAGCCACATTCAATGGGAAGGCTATTTTTCATTACGAAATTCCCAAGGGAAAGAGCCAACGCGGGTAAATTTATAATTTTAGTTGATGTATGTGTGTGTGTGTATTGCATCATTCATTTAAAACACTTTGATTTCCCGCCGTTTGCAGTAGATTGCATCGTCTGTGGTCACGGCCGATCTTTTTGCCGCGAAAACTGTAGAGCCTATATTACAGTGCCACCAACTTAACTGTTCAGGTGGGCAAAATGGGAACTACAGCTGCGTCATATTGAATCTCTCTTAGTTAGGCTTTATATGATTGATATTGTAGTTTCTTAAATTTTAATGATATCTATAGACTGACTTGCAAGACATGTTTTAATTACCTTTGTTTCTTGGTGAATTTCTTATATTATGGCAAAACCAAATTCTCCACTAGCGACGCTGTCAACTGAACAGATAAGATGGTGGGATTTTAATACGCTAATTCCGTGGTAATCTGTACTATTGTGAAAACAATCCTACTAATATTATAAATGCGAAAGTTTGTAAAGATGTATGTATATTTGTTACTCTTCCACGAAAACTAAGAACGGATTTGGATGAACTTTACAGTAATATAGGTTATACGTCAGAATAACACATGGGATACATTTTATCCCGAAAAATCGGGTACAAACGCGGGTTACACCGCGGATAACGGCTAGTACGGTTAAAAATAACTAACTTGAACTTTGCAGATGTGTTTAAGATAAATAGTCAATTTACGGACTGCCACAATGATCCAATGGATGACCCTGAAGATGGTCCCGAGGAAATGAGATTTACCTGGCTAGCCACACTACAGTACATTCATAGTAAGTCACCGCCTTCTCGAAAAAACCAGCCAAGTGCGAGTCGGACTAGCGCACGGAGGGTTCCGTATTTTTAAAACGGCAAAAAATCACGTTTGTTCTATGCCCCCCTTGAATATTTGTGTTATTTTATTTTTAGTATTTGTATTTGTATTTGTTGTTATAGCGGCAATAGAAATACATCAACAGTTTATTTTTGAAAGAAGTAGATTAAATGTCTGCAACTCTTGCATTTATAATTTCATTAATATCTATAATATAAAAATGAATCGCTGAATCTGTTGCTAAGCGCATAACTTCAGAAAGGACAGTCTCACAAAATAATTTTGTGCTGCTGTCATAATAATTTTGTGCCTATTTGAGTGTCGCCATTTTGGCGCTGTAGGCCACTGTAGGCAGATACGAATGTCCATGGAACTAAAATTAGTTATGACTTAAGTCGACTGTAACTAAAATTAATTTTGACGTTCACTGCAAGCAAATAGGGATACTATTTGCTTGCAGTGAACGTCAGAATTAGTTCTCGGGACACTCGCAGGGGCGCTTCAAATTGCCACACAAAATTAGTTGTCATTTGTATGGTAACAGCCAGTCCAGTGTGTATATAATAGAGGTCAGTGGCACAGCTCCACTCCGCTTCAGGGGAACTTTTTCGCTGATAAGGTCCTCTTCGCTTTAATATAAAACGCACGCTTTATTAGCGATAACAGCCTCCGTGCTCTTGTCTGAGCGCTCGGCTCACGATCCAGAGGTTCCGGGTTCGATTCCCGATGGAGACAATATCTCACAAATATCTCTTTGTGAGACTGCCCTCAGTTTGGTTAGGGCATTGCAGGCTGAATCACCTGACTGCCCGAAAAGTAAGATGATTCCGTGCTTCGGAGAGCACGTTAAGCCGTCGGTCCCATGTCAGAGGCCTTTGGCGGCTCAATAACTCTGACACCAGGATTGGTCAGGGTGACCATCCACTCGATGAAGAAGAGAAGAAGAAGATTACCGTAAGCTTGTATTATTTTCCAGTTAAGAACGGAACTCCACATTACTTCAGAGTTCCTCGCGTTGTCTTGATCAGTAGACAACATGTCTTGTCTACTGCGATCGACGCAGCTCAGGTACCCAAAGGATATGCTCTGTGAGTACTACACTATTTAGACAAGCCCGTTGTCACAGTGGCAGTGAGAGCGCTACTGTGTCGGGGGTTGCGGGGTCGGTCAACGGAGTAACAATATGTGAGACATAGTTGTTGACGACGTCTGGGTGTCGTTTATATATTACTAGATGACCCGGTAAAAATTGTCTTGTCATATAAAAATTATTGGGTGGGCAATCACTTAGGGGTATGCAAAATAGATAGTAGCCGATTCTCAGACCTACTGAATATGCATATAAAAATTTCATAAAAATCGGTTGAGCCGTTTAGTAGGAGTATGGTTACTTAAGTTTTGACACGAGAATTTTATTCTATACTAATACTAGCAGCGCCCCGCGGTTTTACCCGCGTTGTGCCCGTTCCCGTGGGATTTTTTTTACATAAAAACCTTCCTCTTGAATCACTCTACCTATTACAAAAAACCGCATCAAAATCCGTTGCGTAATTTTAAAGATTTAAGCATACAGACAGACAAACAGTGTGGCAGACACGAAAAAGAGACGACTTTATTTTATACTATGTAGTGATTATAAAGCTGCAGAGTTTGTTTGTTTGAACGCGCTAATCTCAGGAACTACTGGCCCGATTTGAAAATTCTTTTTGTAATGGATAGCCACATTCAACGGGACGGTCATAGGCTACTTTTCATCCTGAAATTCCCATGGGAACGGCCACAACGCGGGTATAATCGAGGGGCGCTGCTAGTATTCATATAAATAAAGTATTTGTGTAGGTATGTATACGAGTATGTAGTAGTATCAGTTAGAATTTTTAAGATTTTCAGTTAGATTTTTCTATTAAGTGCTTACAAATAAGTACATAATCCTTACTAGTCTTCTTCTTCTTATATATAAAATTCTCGTGTCACAATGTTCGTTCCCGTACTCCTCCGAAACGGCTTGACCGATTCTCATGAAATTTTGTGAGCATATTGAGTAGGTCTGAGAATCGGCCAACATCTATTTTTCATCCCGAAATTCCCTCGGGAACGGGTACCGTGGTTGAACTGCTCTGAAGCGGCTCGACCGATTCTCATGAAATTTTGTGTGCATATCGGGTAGGTCTGAGAATCGGACAACATCTATTTACAACGCGGGGTACAACGCGGGTGAAACCGCGGGGCGCAGCTAGTAATATTATAAATGCGAAAGTAACTCTATCTGTCTGTCTGTCTGTTACGCTTTTACGCCAAAACTCACTGACCTCTATTATATACACACATATAGTTAATAGAGGTCAGTGCCAAAACTGCTGAACCGATTTGAATGAAATTTTGGTACACAATTTGAAAAAGGAAATTGGCTATTTTTTATCGTGTAATATCCGCGGGAACGGGTACAACGCGGGTGAAACGCAGGGCAAAGCTAGTAACTAATACATTACCTAACGAAATATAAAACTGCGATCAAAAAACGGTAACAAACCGTCACTGTATTTAACAGTGGCAACATAGTATTCGGTGAATACGACCGCGACGAAAGCGAATGCGGCAACACTGAGGAACAAATGAAAGATGACGATGATGAACAAAAGATAGAAGAGTGCGGGCGCGCGGTGCTGGTGGTGCCTCTGGCCGACGTGTTGCTACACCCCGAGTACCGCCACTTCGGCGTCTCGCACAGCGTGGCGCTGCTCAGGCTGCTCGCGCCCGTGCGCTCCGGTACGCTCTCAGAGACACCACATACACTGTCTATACACTGACTGACTGACTAACACTGCCTACTACTGTCTATACACTGACTGACACTCATTGTCACCACACTCACTTACACTAAAGACTGACTAACGTTGTCTGAAAAACTGACTCAAACTGTCTAAAGATTGTCTAAAGACAGACAGAAACTGTCCGACTAAAACTCTGTAAAACTAACTAAGGATGGCCTGAATGTTATCAAAAGTCTGACTAACACTGTCTCCAGACTGACTAACACTGTCTCCAGACTGACTAACACTGTCTTAAGGCTGATTAACACTGTCTAAACACTGACTAACACTGTCTCCAGACTGACTAACACTGTCTCCAGACTGACTAACACTGTCTCCAGACTGACTAACACTGTCTCCAGGCTGACTAACACTGTCTTAAGGCGGACTAACACTGTCTAAACACTGACTAACTCTGTCTCCAGACTGACTAACACTGTCTAAAGGCTGACTAACACTGTCTAAACACTGACTAACTCTGTCCCCAGACTGACTAACACTGTCTCCAGACTGACTAACACTGTCTTAAGGCTGACTAACACTGTCTCAAGACAGACTAACTCTGTCTAAAGACTGACTCAGACTGACTCACTCTAAATACAATCTAATTCTAATAGAACTTATTCATTCTTTTTCCATCCCGCATTAGGCAAGCGTGGTGATTATGCCTAAACCTCTGTACTGATATCTTCAGTGAGATGAGAGGCCTTAGCCCAGCAGTGGGACATTACAGGCTAAACTTTACTTATTTTCAGAGTTTATGCTGCCCGCGTGTCTTCCTTATCAGAACTATTTATTCGATGCAGATGATAGACCAATAAAGAAAGAATTATTTCAAATTGATTTCAATAGTGGTAAGTATTTCACCCATCGAGACAGACTCCTGACAGCCTCCGAGGTCTTCATCATCGAGTGGATGGTCACCCTGACCAATCCTGGTGTCAGAGTAATTGAGCCGCCAAAGGCCTCTGACATGGCTCATGTAACTGTATCCTCCGAGGTCTTGTGGTTTGAGCGCCCGGCTCACGATCCGGAGGTTCCGGGTTGGATTCCCGGTGGGGATATCTCACAAAAATCTCTTTGTGAGACTGCCCTCAGTTTGGTTAGGGCATTGCAGGCTAAATCACCTGATTGCCCGAAAAGTAAGACGATTCCGTGCTTCGGAGGGCACGTTAAGCCGTCGGTCCCGGTTACTTTCTACGGATAGTAGTCCGATTTGAATAATTATTTTTGTAATAGATAGCCACATTCAACGGGAAGGTTACAAGCTATTTTTCATCCCGAAATTCCCACGGGAACGGGTACAACGCGGGTCAAACCGCAGGTTGCTGGTAGTACCTTATACTTTTACATACTCACTCACTAATACTATGCAGATGCCCCTCGCGATCCTTTCGATGAAGAGAAGGAGGCGACCAAGGTCTACATCCTTCCGCGACAGCTGTGTGAATATACTGACGGCCTAATAGGAAACGTTGACGAGGTAAGAGGTAAAAGGTATCGCGGTACGATTCCGTTGAAGCGGAGCGGAGCGGGGCGGAGCTGAACTGACCAATCACAACGCATTACGAAAAGATTTTGATAATGACAATGCGTTGTGATTTTGACAATGACAATGCGTTGTGATTTTGACAGTGACAATGCGTTGTGATTTTGACAGTGACAATGCGTTGTGATTTTGACAGTGACAATATGTTGTGATTTTGACAGTGACAATGCGTTGTGATTTTGACAGTGACAATATGTTATGATTTTGACAGTGACAATATGTTGTGATTTTGACAGTGACAATGCGTTGTGATTTTGACAGTGACAATGCGTTGTGATTTTGACAGTGACAATGCGTTGTGATTGGACGCTTGAGCTCAGCAGGGCTCCGCTCCGCTTTGAGCCTATAATATAAACCGCGGGGCGCAGCTAGCTATATATAATATCTAATATTATAAAGAGGTAAAGTTTCTAACTTTGTAAGGGTTAATCTCACAAACTACTAGACCGATTTAAATGATTCTTTTTGTAATTGATAGTCACGTTCAACGGGAAGGTTATAGGCTATTTTTGAATCCGAAAATCCCACGGGAACGGGCTCGACTCAATAAAACCGCGGAGCACAGCAATAAAAGCTTCACAAAACCCTTTTTGAGCACCCCAGTACATTTTCCAGATGAGAACTGAAAAACCGGATAGAAGCCGGGTGATGTGCGCGACCGGATGCGGCTCGCACTCCGGGGCGCCTCTCATGATGCACGAGAAGAACGGCTTCTGGGCGATCGTGGCGCTGTCGCAAGGTAAGCGAAAAGTAAGGTGATTCCGTGCTTCGGAGGGCACTTTAAGCCGTCGGTCCCGGTTACTTTCTACGGATAGTAGTCGTTACATGAGCCATGTCAGAGGCCTTTGGCGGCTCAATAACTCTGACACCAGGATTGGTCAGGGTGACCATCCACTCGGTGAAGAAGAAGAAGAAGAAGGTAAGCGAGCGGTTCCGTCGAAGCGGAGATAAGCGGAGATCAGCCGACCAATCACAACGCAGTAAAATTGACAAACAACACATTGAAATTAGGTACCAGAAGATTCTTAGAGTGCGTTTTAATTGACAAGCCCGTTGTCCCAGTGGCAGTGAGAGCGCTTACTGTGTCGGGGGTTGCGGGGTCGGTCAACGGAGTGACAATATGTGAGACATAGTTGTTGACGACGTCTGGGTGTCAATTATATATTCTTATAAAGTATTTGTGTATGTATATGTAGTAGTATCAGTTAGTTAGATTCCATATTACAAGCTTAGAGCTTACTTTGGTTCTAATTAACCGAGTGTTTACTTACTCATTTCTTTACTCACTTTCTGACTCACTTACGCGCCGGTAAGAGCGCGTGATTATTTTCTCTATGGTACGTTCAAAAGAGTCTCTTTGGGGTCAAATAAAAGTATTTTTCTTAGACATTTTCGAAGTCTACATACATATTCCAGGCGGCACCCCCTGCCCTGATCCTCTGATCGAACGGACGGAGACAAGTCCTCAACGGTACACTGTTCTGCGGAAATACGTGACGTGGTTCACTGCCGCCATTACAGGACGCATGTCCGATGAAGTGGACGAAAATGATCCATTTGGTAAGTCAAACTATTTATCATAATAGTCACCCGTTACTTTTACCCGAGTTGTACCCGTTCCCGGGGTTCCGTACCCAAAGGGTGAAAACGGGACCCTATTACTGAGACTTCGCTGTCCGTCCGTCCGACATCAGGCTGTATCTCAAGAACGGTGATAGCTAGACAGTTGAAATTTTCACAGATGATGTATTTCTATTGCCGTTACAACAACAAATACTAAAAATAAAATAAAACATATATTCAAGGGGTTCCATACAACAAACGTGATTTTTTTCCGTTTTTTAAAGAACGGAACACTCCATGCGCGAGTCTCGCACTTGGCCGGTTTTCTTCAAAATCCTTCTTCAACCCTACATTTTTCTTGGAGGGTTAAGGCTTTATCCATAAACGCTTACCAGCAGCATTTTATCTATCAAATGGTTTGTCCCTTTCTGCCATACGCTATTTTCCAAAGAGCAAAAGAGACAAAACACTCACTAACAGTGTATTAGTTAGAGGGCGTTTAAGAATATATAAGACAGTTATCTACATATATAAAATTCAAAGTCCTGACTGACTGACTGATAATCAACGCACAGCCTCAACCGCTACACCTAGAAACATGAAATGTGGCAGGAAGGTTCTTCAAGTGACGTAAGTGCACACTAAGGATTTTCGAAAATTCCTACGGGAACGGGCTCAACGCGGGCAAAGCCGCGGGGCCGCTGCTAGTTCTTTAATATTCGTCCCCCAGGTTACTCTATGGGACGATCCCGATCCCAACTCAACTCGTTCGAGCATGGCTTCCACGGGTACTGGTGGCTCGGAGGCATACACTGTTATGACAGAGGACAACAAGCCGAGAACCACTTTCGGTTCTACTATGAGACGTTCATCATCAATCCTAATATGGCCACCACTATGCAGTATTATTTAGAGGTGAGGTGATATTTTTTTTATGATCGATGATCTGTTTTTTATTATTTTTATTGATCGATGATCTATTTTTTTTACCTTTTTTATTGATAGGTAATTTTTTTCTTAATTTTTTGTATTGTCTATTGTATTTTTTTATCGATGATTTTTTTAATATTATTATTATGATAGATAATCTATTTTATTAAATGATCGATGATCTATTTTTTATTATTTTTATTGATGGATGATCTATTTTTCGATCGACGACGTCTGGGTGTCAATTATAATATTCTTATAAAGTATTTGTATATGTATGTATATGTAGTAGTGTCAGTGAGTTAGATTCCAAAATACAAACTTAGAGCTTACTTTGGGTCTAATTAACCGTGAGTGAATTTGTCCTGTGTATTATTATTAATAGTTCGTCCCTTTCCAACATACGCTATTTTCTAAAGAGCAAAAAAGGCAAAAGACTTGACAACAGTGTCTTAGTTATAAACATTTATAAATAATCTGGTATGAACATATTATATAATTGCAGCTGTACACAGAAGCGCCCGCCGTAATATGTGTGAAAGTAAGCAGAGATAAACGTTACAAAGTGGAGCCCAAAATTTGGCATTTAGGACAGCCTGACATCAAGGTAAGTTTACTCTACTTTACTGCCTCATTCTTCTCTACTTTACTCATTTTACTCTACTGTCTCATTTTACTCTACTGCCTCATTTTACTCTACTTTACTGCCTCATTTTACTCTACTTTACTGCCTCATTTTACTCTACTTTACTGCCACATTTTACTCTACTTTACTGCATCATTTTACTCTACTTTACTGCCTCATTTTACTCTACTTTACTGCATCATTTTACTCTACTTTACTGCCTCATTTTACTATACTTTACTGCCTCATTTTACTCTACTTTACCGCCTCATTTTACTCTACTTTATCGCCTCATTTTACTCTACTTTACTGCCTCATTTTAGAGTTTTTGACGTCGCATAGAGATATAGAGAAATTTGTCTAGAGAAAACCTTTGTGTTCAGTGATACTCGTACTAGCGGGGCAGCTGTCAAAATTGGCAAATCAATCGAATTTAGCAGTTTCTCGCCCATTCTTTTCTGCTGTTCTTTCGAATGGGTACGGTCAGCCAAATATGTGGTCTACCACCCTACGGTTGAGATTCATTTGAACGTCATGAAACAACAAGGTCAATTTTAAACGTCTTAACATAATTGTGCATAGAAAAGTCAACCTTAGCGATCGTTACATCTCGCAGAAACTTTTGTCAAAAGTGGTAGACCACTTTCTTGGCCGACCGTACGTTCAAAAGCCTCTTTGTTGCCAAAACTGATTTTTTTTTTATTATTCATTTCAGCTTCGTATACCAATTAGTCCTTTTTGGGTAGAACGTGTTTTGCACGTAGAGGCGTGGGCACGAAACGCCACAATAGTTAGCGTGGACGAACCACCTGACAGAGATTCCAGTTAAATATATAGATGCCTTCTAGTGGTATGTGCACTCGCCTGCCAAGACTGGTCCCAGGTTCAATTCACAGGTTGAGCGAAAACATGTTTCCTACTTTTCAAACATGGCTCGGGTTTGAGATCACCAACCCGCATGGTTATTACAACATCCTCTCTGTCCTGATATCTTCAGTGACGTGAGAGGCATTTGTCTAGCAGTGGGACATTAGAGGCCTACTACTTGTGCCTAGCGCCCTCGCTTCGCTTCAGGTGAAGGCCACCCCCCTGTTAGGGGTTGAATGTCTCAAAATCCTTTCTCAGTGTTCACTTACATCATGCAAGGAACCCCTGTACCAAATGTCAAGTTTCTAGGTACAGTAGTGTCAGCTGTGCGGTGATATATCAGTCAGTGAGTCAGTCAGGTTTGCCTGAGGGGAAGGCCATTCAGCCGAAGTGAAGCGAGGGCGGTTGCTTGTGTATAAATACTACATAGTATAAAATAAAGTCGTCTCTTTTTCGTGTCTGTCTGTATGCTTAAATCTTTAAAATTACGCAACGGATTTTGATGCGGTTTTTTGTAATAGGTAGAGTGATTCAAGAGGAAGGTTTTTATGTAAAAAAATTCCCGAAATTCCCACGGGAACGGGCACAACGCGGGTAAAACCGCGGGGCACTGCTAGTAGTAAATAAAATAAAAATATTCTGAAAATGTACAATGTAAATAAAACTATTATATGGTATAAAATCTTTATTTATTTTATTATAAAACCTATCTACATAATATAGTCTTGATTTTGGTTATAAAAAAGCTTATATCCTAAAGTTCAAGTAGGTCAGTGGCCAACCCTGGTGTCGGAGTTTTTAGACCGCCTAAAGGCGACGACATGGTCTGACGAAAGAAACAACTGAGACGGACAATTTAACGTGCCCTCCGAAGCTCGGTAACGCTCAGATAGAAATGCCACTATCGGCCACCCAAGAGGTCGAGCTGCACGTTGCTTAACAATCGCATTGAGCCTACATCGGTTAGTTAAACTAACGCATGCCCTTATAAATATATTCCTGCACATATTTATCTACATCTATGAGTATATTGTATATTATTTTTAAAGTAACAACATACAAATTAAAAACACAAAAGAAAATAACACTTACAATACATATCTTAGTAAACTTGTACATCGATGACAACCATGCACAGCTCTTAAATACACACATTTATTCTACCGGTATCCTATCTATACTAATCTATACTAATATTATAAAGCTGAAGAGTTTGTTTTGTTTGTTTAAACGCGCTAATCTCAGAAACTACTGAACCGATTTGAATAATTCTTTCACTGTTAGATAGTCTATTTATCGAGGAAGGCTATAGGCTACATTTTATCCCGGATTTCCTACGGGAACGGGCACATCGCGGGTAAAACCGCGGGGCGCTGCTAGTTTAGTATATTAGTAAAAGAAAAATTAAATAAAAATATCAAAAACATCAAAAGAAAAATATCAAAAAGCACATATAAAAAATAAAATATGTAGATACTGTTTAGATTGGTTCCTGATACAGCGACCATATTGCACACTTAAACAAGGTTAGGTATTGTACCTATATTATTTTTTAAATAAGTACCTATATAATTTTGGTTATATTGACTAAGTACAAAGTTACCAAATCTACCTTCACATATTAAAGCTATACTAACGAATAAGGGTCTTAATTATAAAAGCTTAACAGAATTTTAGCTATGAAATGGTTTGTCCCTTTCCGACATACGTTTTTTTCCAAAGAGCAAAAGTGACAAAACACTTTATGCCCGGCTTACATTATTCCAGTCCAGCGAGATCGAATCCAGCGCTAGATTGCTTACTGGAAAAAAGTAAACCGGCACTGGAATGTATTGAATCTAGTAAGCATTCTAGTTCAGTAACTGGATTGGCGGTCTCAATGCGGCCAATGCAACGCAACTGGAATAATGCAGACGGCCAATCCAGTGTCATTCCAGCGCTGACACAGTAAACACGTTTTGGTTGTTTTTGCGGATTACTGCGGCGATGAAAGGACTTGACTGGAATAATGTAAACCGGGCATAAATAACTCGAATAAAAAGATATAGTCCAGCACTGGACTGGATTCTCGCTGGATCATTGGACAGGAATAATTTAAACCGGGCATTATATCAGTGCTTTGGTTAAAGGGCGTTTATTAATAAGGCGGTATAACTAAACGTATTGTAATAAATACGTTATAATATATTCTAACGCGATACAGATCCGTTTCATCATTACATAGTATAAAACAAAGTCGCTTTCCGCAGTCTGTCCCTATGTATGCCTAGATCTTTAAAACTACGGAACGGATTTTGACGCAGTTTTTTTAAATAGATAGAGTGATTCAAGAGGAAGGTTTATATGTATAAAAATTCCCAAAATTCCCACGGGAACGGGCACAACGATAAGCGCTGCTATTTTAGTATTGATTTATTGATGATGTTGGTATGAAATTGTTCTATGGAAAATAATTGCCTGTTCTGACAAAATTCTGGAATAATTTTCCAGTCTCATAAGCTATCAATCTTTCCCTATTGCAGTCCGCCATGAGTATTTTGGTCGTGCCCGAATCATTCAACGTTTCTTTATTAGTTGTCAAGTCAAGATTTTTTTGGCCACAATTTTCTTTAAAACCTGCGTTATTTGCAACAGATTTAGCACCAGAATTACTCAAACAGAGCTTCATATTAGAAGTATTACATTTTTGACCTGACTTAAAATTGTATAAACTTGACTTCAAATCACCAGCATTATTCAGATTTTGATCAGACCTAGAGCTATCTACTATATACTTCCTAGTTCCTTTCTGTTCGTTACGTTGTTTCGTAATTTTAAGTCGTTCCATCATTTTTGGCAGCGCCACAGCTTTTTCGTATAATGTAGGTCCAAGAGTTAATGATTCTTTTTCGAGTTCATTTTTCAGAACACTTTGTTTTTTAAATATTTTATCTACCTTCTTTTTTGGTTCTAAATAAGTGTAATTGTGTTTAGTTACAAGTTCTGCAATAAATTTGTCTTGTGACTTGTCACTTGTATTCATGTCTAGATTACTTTTAATTTTGATATCATTTTTTGATAGTATCTCTTCAAATATATCTTTATTTTTAGGCTCAAAATTGTTGGTAGATTTCTTTTCAGTTTTGCCGCCAAAATTAAGGTTTTTGATGTCTTTTAAGTCCTTGTTCAGATTTTTATTTTTATTTTCGTTAGTTTTTTGATAATTTTTATTGATTATTTCGTCGATTATATCAAGATAGGTATGGTTGTTGCAGTCTATATTTTTATGTGTTGTTTTGACATTAAAATCTATTTTATTAGGCTTATTACCATCATTATTGGTACATCTTTTTTGATTATCGAAATTGTCACAACTTTTTTGACGACCAAAATTTTCATTTTTTTGTAAAATATTTTTGGAAGCAGCTTTTCTACTATCTAAATAATTTTTCTCAATAGTTTTGGCTGATATTAGTTCATCGATCAGATCTTCATCGAAGTCTGTGATTTTGGAAATTATTTTGTCAATATCAGGCTTTATAATTTTAGTGTTTTCCGTTAAATTGTCAAATTCAGATACATTATCAAATGATTCAGTCATATTTTCCATTTCGAGTCTATCACTAGACAGGATTTCTCCAAAATCAAGCAAGTTTCCTATTTTTGAGTTACTAGATCCTGTTTCGTCATTATTTTCTAAATTTGCAGTAGTGTTATCAAGTTTTTCTGTTTTTGAAGTAGGATTTTCAAATTTTGAGGTTATATCATTCGATTTACCATAGTTATACACATTGACAATAATAACATTATTTTTATGATCAGTTTGAGTAGAATTATCATTTTTTGAGCGATTTAATTTCACATCATTTATATCCAGCATTTGATCAATAGTTAATTTCTCTTGTTGATGGAAATCTACCCGACCATCGAAAAGAGGTAATGAGTTAGTATCAGTGGTTTTCTTACAAATGTGAAGATCATTAGATTTTCTAGTAAAATTATTTATTGTAGCAAGATTTTCAAATTTCTCAAAAAACTTATTAAATTCTTCATTGTCGATGGTTTTTTTTGTTTTTATGTCAGTTTTAGTTGTTTTCACGAATTCATCGAGCATTTTTAATTGGAGATCGTCAATTTGATTTTCTTTTTTAATTTTCGATTTATTTTCGTTGAAATTTATTAAATCTTTGGAAGTAGAAGCCATTTTTTTTAGAAAAACTGAGTATGATAATTATACCTAATATCTATAAATATAAAATAAAGTCGTGTTAGTTACACTACTTATAACTCGAGAACGGCTGGACCGATTTTAATATTTTTTTAGTATCTTGGTCAGGAAATAAAATAAAAATAAGTAATATAAATCCCTAATTTCCCACCGGAACGGGTGGGCTGTGCGGGTGAAAGCGCGGGGCACAACACAGCTAACTAAATATAAAAAGTACATGCAGTTACATTAGATACAAAAGTAATTACGAGTAGTTATGTCAATGGTCAATCCTGGTATCAGAGTTTTTAGACCGCTAACCTTCCGCTAACGAACCAAACAATTATACTCTAATGACAAATGTCATTTTGTGACGTAAAAGAACACATTGATTGATGATTAATCATGTACTATTATACTTTATGTTAGTGGGTACTTATGATTACAAATGTAGGTATGTTTTTATCTACACTAATACATATTATAAAGAGGAAAACTTTGTTTGTTTGGTTGTAATGAATAGGCTCAAAAACTACTGGATCGTTTAAAAAAATTCTTTCACCATTCGAAAGCTACATTATCCACGAGTAACATAGGCTATTTTTCATCCCGAAATTCCCACAGGAATGGACACAACGCGGGTAAAACCGCGGGGCGCTGCTAGTGTATCTATAAGCTTAATAGAATCATAAAAGGCTTTATTCATAAATGCAGCAGCATTTTAGTTTAGCTATCAAATTGTTTGTCCCTTTCTGACGCTATTTTCCAAAGAGCAAAAGAGACAAAACACTCACTGACAGTGTTTTAGTTAGAGTGTTTATGAATAAGTATAGAAATGTTTTGATGAGTATAATAAATGTTGATGTGAATGATTTTGATGTCTGTGTATTAATAAGTTATAATAATAAGTCTGTGCTTGTAAATGTCATCTGTCACACGCTCCCGCCCTCAGGGAACAGGCGGCAACTGAAAACCAGCGCCGTGCGGGATCCGTTCCGTACAACAGCTGAGTTGCAGCCAACAGCCAATAAGCCTTGTAATTTTATTTTGTTCCCTTTGTGTACAAAAGTAATTTTTAATTATGGCAATAATTGAATTTTATTCCCATTCTATTATTCTTAAGAAAAAGTTGTACTTATCGATGCTAAGATTAATAATCTCTATACTTATCTATGGTAAGCATATCTCTAGAACTACTGGACAGATTTGTAAAATCTTTTTGTATATGATAGCCACATTCAAGGGGAATGTTATAGGCTATGTTTCATCCCGAAATTCCCACAGGAACGGGCAGAGAGTGGGTAGAAGAGAGATGCTTTTAGGGGGCCTTGTTAGTCTGTTTTTTGCTGGAGTTCAATGAAGATGTTGCTGTATTTTTGATGCTGTCCTTTGATGTACTGAAGAAAGTAAGTTTCTGTGGGTGGAACGCAACCTCCGCTGTACTTAGTAATATCTTCGGGTTGATAATTATTAACTTTTGTTGGAGGTGACTTCAAGGGTGTAATGGCTTCGATGGTGATATTCTGCAAATAAATAAAAATAATTATGTAAAAAAGGTAGGTAAGTTCTAGTAGGTTAGTGGGCAACCTTGGTGTCGGAGTTCTTAGACCGCCTAAAGGCGACGATGTGGTCTAACGATCGAAACCACAGGGACCGACAATTTAATGTGCCCTCCGAAGCACGGTAACACTCATAACCATCATACTAATATAATATTATAAATGCGAGAGTTTGTGAGGATGTATGTTTGTTGCTCTTTCACAAAAAAACTACAAAATGGATTTGGATGAAACTTTACAGTAATATAGGTTATCCATCAGAATAACACACGGGATACATTATATCCCGATATTCCTGTGAGAACGGGTACTACGCGGGTAACACCGCGGGGCGCGGCTAGTAAGCAAAATTGGTATGAAATTTACATTCTTATAAAAATACTAGCAGCAACCCGAGGTTCTATCAATCCTATTTGCATAATACTTTTTGTAATTCATCTATTCACTCTCTATTTTTAAAACGGTAGGGTGCTGTTAATTGCATACACATTAAGAATATAGTATTGAGTGATAGCTCAACCTTAGCAAACTGTTGTATTTGTAGCATTATAAATAATAAGTCTATCAAATAAATTAGGGAGGTATCTTTAACATTAAAAACTTTTTACAATATTCAGGACTTAATCTATACAAAGCTGCAGAGTTTGTCTGAACGCGCTAATCTCAGGAACTACATGTCCGATTTGAATAATTATTTTTATCTATACTAATATTATAAAGCTGAAGAGTTTGTTTTGTTTGTTTGTTTGTTTGTTTGTTTGTTTGTTTGTTTGTTTAAACGCGCTAATCTCAGAAACTACTGAACCGATTTGAATAATTCTTTCACTGTTAGATAGTCTATTTATCGAGGAAGGCTATAGGCTACATTTTATCCCGGATTTCCTACAGGAACGGGCACAACGCGGGTAAAACCGCGGGGCGCTGCTAGTAATGGATAGTCAGATTCAACAAGAAGGTTATAGGCTATTTTTCATCTCGAAATTCCTACGAGAACGGGTATAACGCAGGTAAAACCGCAGGGCGCGGCTGGTATGAAGGATAAAGATTCAGACACAGACCATCCACAAAACTAGATTTTCCAAGAGAAATAGGTAAGGAATTTTAATCACTATTGCACTTACATTTTCTATTATGCTGCCGGAAAAGATTCTAGTTAGAGTATAGAACTGAGAGTTCCGAATTTAAACTTTTAAAGTTAAGAATGCAGTGTTTTTTTTTTACTTGAAAGATAATGGTTTGGTTTGGTTCACTCAATTAGCAAATAAATTTTGCTCAATTGGGTTTGCACTTCTACTTTTTAGTTTCTTTAGTTTTTAAAATAATTTATGGCTTGTTAGCATCAGTTAATTGGTCGTTATTCTATTCAGGAAGTTATTCAATTGGAAAAAAACAAATAAATTATAACTTGCAAACTCTTTGCAACTTTTGCAAAAAATAAAACACACAAACAAAAACAATGGGTCAATGGGATTAATTGTGGAAGTATTATACCACACCAGCACACCACAGACTAAGATGACGAATTAAAAAAAAAAACATTGAAAAATCTCTTTGGAACTTTGTGGACCTTGCTTGTGTGACCAGTTATCAAATTTTAATCAACCTAATTTAAGTAAAAATTATAATTAAACAATATATAGGTCGAATATGTAATAAACTAATTAGATTTTACTGTAAAAGTAGTTTATTTAACCGATCAGATATATGTATATATTATGTATATAATGTGTCGCAACAGCGGCTCAGCGGACACTGAGCCTGCTCCTGTGCATCGTAATTTATTTTGTTCTTTTTATTTCTGTAATTTGTATATTTTTGATGTAGAAATAAATGGTTTAAAAAGGTTTAAATGTAAATTACCTATCACAGTATTCATGGAATATTATTAATTATAGAACTTCCAATGCTATAGTTTGGCTTCCATAGCTAAAGAATAGTATCTTCTTCTCGAGTGGATGGTCAACCTGACCAATCCTGGTGTCAGAGTTATAGAGCCGCCAAAGGCCTCTGACATGGCTCATGTAACGACTACTATCCGTAGAAAGTACCCGGGACCGACGGCTTAACGTGCCCTCCGAAGCACGGAATCATCTTACTTTTCGGGCAATTAGGTGATTCAGCCTGCAATGCCCTAACCAAACTGAGGACAGTCTCACAACAATATCTCACAAGAGATTTTTGTGACATATTGTCCCCACCGGGAATCGAACCCGGAACCTCCGGATCGTGAGCGCTCAAACCACAAGACCAAGGAGGCTGTTAAAAAAAAGAATAGTATGTTGGAAAGGGGCAAACCATTTGATAGCCAAATACTGTTATTAAGCTTTTATAAATAAGGCCCATAATATAAATTCGATCAACCCTGTATAATAATGCGTGATTTAAAGAATACTTATCTGAACTTCCTCGGTGGACTAGTGGTATTCGCCTGCCAAGATTGAGCTGAGGTCCCAGGATCAATCTCGGGTCGACCGAGAACATATTTTTATTTACTTTTCAGACATGTCCCGGGTTTGAGATCACCAATGCGCCGTTGTAAGCAATCGTGGTGATTTCAACATCCTCCTCACTGTACTGATTGATATCTTCAGTGAGATGAGAGGCCTTTGCCCAGCAGTGGGACATTACAGGCTAATACTTTTTTACTTTCAGTTTGCGCCTCATTTTTATATTCTCAGCTGCTACATATTGCTTCTTCTTAAGAAGAAGAAGAAGGCTTTGCTGAAAACTGAAACATACGTTTTTAAGACAAAAAATCGCATAATTGTATACCTCCTATTGTAAAAGTTTGGAAGTAATTTCAGATTAACGTAATACTAGCTGCGCCCCGCGGTTTCACCCGCGTTGTAGATAAGTTCGAGTAGGTCAGTGACCAACCCTGGTGTCGGAGTATACCGACCGCCTAAAGGTGACGACATGGTCTAACGATTGAAACGACCGGGACCGACTGCTTAACGTGCCCTCCGAAGCACGGTAGCGATCAGATAGAAATTTCACAATCGGCCACCCATCCAAGTAGAGGTCGAGCTGCACGTTGCTTAACAATCGCAATGAACTACATACATCGCCTAGTGTTCTTCTTCATCGAGTGGAAGGTCGACCTGACCAATCCTGGTGTCAGAGTTATTGAGCCACCAAAGGCCTCTGACATGGCTCATGTAACGGCTACTATCCGTAGAAAGTAACCGGGACCGAAGGCTTAACGTGCCCTCCGAAGCACGGAATCACATGTCAAAGTCACTCATTAAATCTCTACTAAGGAATCATTTGACGACTCTGAGGACTCTGAGTACCGGAGTTAGCCTCATTTTCAATCGACATTCATTACTCACTAGCTATGCCCTACGGTTTCACCCGCAGCGCACCCATTCCCGTGCAAATTTTGGGACTTTTATTACTTACTAGCTGTGCCCCGCCGTTTTACCCGCGTTATGCCCATTCCTGTGGGAATTTCGGGATGAAAAATAGCCTATGTTACTCGTGGATAATGTAGCTTTCGAACGGTGAAAGAATTTTTAAAAACGGGCCAGTAGTTTTTGAGCCTACAACCAAACAAACAAAGTTTTCCTCTTTATAATACCTACTCGTATTAGTGTAGATTATCCCACTAACAGCGCCCCGCGGTTTTACCCGCGTTGTACCCGTTCCCCCGGTGAATTTCGCGATAAAAAGTAGCCTATTAGGCTCTAGACTAACTGTGTACCAAACATTCAAATCGGTTCAGTAGTTTTGGCGTGAAAGACAGACAGAGACCGACAGACAGACAGACAAAGTTACTTCTGCATTTATAATATTATATATTATATAGTTAGGATTCGTGACCGAGATAAATAAAATGAAAAATGAATCATTTAAATCGGTCCAGCCGTTCTCTATAACTATCGCCACTTTCTTTTATAAAGATTAAGTACATTACCTAAACTGAGTCCATGGTTAAAGAGGTTATATTTTCAAACCATGGTTAGCTGATGTCACAGGAAATGTCTACACTTGCCACATTTTATTTATATACATTTTTACGTACAAAGCACAATTAACAATGAAACAATAATAAATTGAGAAGTATTAAAGACGGTACTGTCCCGATGACGGCGATGACACATAATGTCATAGAAAAGACTAGACTGATTGATACACACAGCTGATATATTACAAGAAAAAGCCCCAGTCATAGAGCAAAGCAATTTACTCATATATTGTTGATAGTAGGTAGTTGCCATATCAAAAAATTATTTGGATTTTCGTCATAGTATTTATTTATTTGATTAAATACGTAAAATGAGCTGCCTTTATAATTTCATGGAACGATCATAATACAAACATAATCTAACCGTTGCATATCAAATACCTCTGTTGCCAATAGCCATTGACTTGACACCAAGGAAGAACTACTTACGAAAAAGCGGCTAAGTGGGAGACGGACTCGCCCATGAAGGGTTCCGTAGCAGTAAGTAACAAAAGTTCCTGTAGTTAGAAGATTTGAGTTGATTGAATGAAAAGCAAATTGCGGTTTACGATTTATGACGTATTAAAAAAACTACTTATTATTTAGATCTCGTCCAAACAAATTTTCGGTGGAAGTTTGCATGGTAATGTACATCATATTATTTTTAAGCTATTGCATAGCTTCTATCGCGGGCCTTGAGCGCGGGGACCGAATCCAGAAATTCCGTAATGAAAAAACCTCACGTGAAAAAACCTCACGCTCCCCACTAACGCCATCTAGTGATACAAAAAATAACTATGCAATAGCTTTACCGCGGCAGTCCCCGAGTGCCACACGTCTTTTTTTTAAGTTTAATCACTCTCTGATTTTAGAAATTAGGTACATTTTAGCACTTTGGACGTGTCTCTCCCACAAATTATTAAGTTTAGAAAAAAATGATATTAGAAACCTCAATCGTTTCAGTTTTCAGTATCGGGACCCCCAAAATGCATATAATGAGGCTATCCTTTACAAGAAGAATTATTTAAATCGGATTTGTGGTTTCGGAGATTAGTCCGTACAAACAAACAAAGTTAGAAACTTTACCTCTATATAATAATAGCTAGTATATTTGTGTATGTATATGTAGTAGTATCAGTTATTTACATTCCTTATACAAACATAGAGCTTAGTTTGGGTCTAATTAGCCGTGAGTGAAATTGTCTGTAAAATTAAATTGTTACCTACCTACCTTGATAAAAAAATATTAAATAAATAAATAAATATACCTGGACAAATTCACACATGGTTAATTAGACCCAAAGTAAGCTCTAAGCTTGTGTTATGGAATCTAACTCACTGATACTACTACAAATTCTCTACTACATATACATACACAAATACTTTATAAGAATATATAATTGACACCCAGACGTCGTCGCCAACAACTATGTCTGCACATATTGTTGTTGACTCCGGGCGGGAATATTGTAACTTAAAATTGAAATAAAACGTCATCTAATATTTTCTAATATATAATTATGTATAATGTTAAATAAAGTATTTCCGACCGTTTTCTTCTTCGTCTTCTGTTATTTTCTCCGAAGACTGTGAACTACTCTCCTTGCGATTCCTTTTGTGAGGTTTAGTGTCGTTTGTGTTAATATCCATTAGTTTTTCCAACAATCCCGCCAAGCCATCACCCGAATCTTGTTTGTCTATAGGTAGAATAGGTTTCCTTTTCTTTTTATCTTGATGTGCTCTAAAACTTCTTGGTTTTATTACGGAATAATTTTCTTTGGATTTGCCAATATGTCCATTGTTTGTGGTTTCGGTAAATTTTTCTTTTGACTGTTTACTTTCATTTGTGTCTAATGAAGTTTTATTTTGAGTGACATCTGTGATTTCTAGGTTTTCTGAGCTTGTTGGATAATGTGTCATTGATACTGAATCTATTTGTGCCTCTTTGCTGTTACGGCTGTCTTCCTCTGTGGTAAATTCTTGGCTCTGAATTTCTTTAGCTTCACTTTTTTCTCCACTTTCTTTTGTTTCGCTTTTATCTTCAACAGAATCTTCTTTTGATTTATCGCTTTGGTTATTTGGCACGTCGTTGGAAACGCTCTCTTTGTCTGATATACTTTGAACAAGTTCTACCTCATCATTTCCTGCTTTGCCGCCATCTTTTGTAGTGCTATCTCTCTCTGTGCTTGGTGTTTCCTGTTTATCTACTTCTTCACTCGAGTCTGTAGTGTCATTTGTTTTGGATAATTTTGTTTTCGTTTTAACAGCTTTACTTTCATCTTGACTGCCAGTATGTTCTGAGGAAGATTGTGACTTCTGTGTTTCTTCATTTTGTTTATCATCAATAGCATTTACAGTACTAGCTTCTGTTGTATCTTCCACTTTTTCTTTTATTTTATCAATTGATTTTTTGTGTTTGTGTTTTGTATGGTGTTTGCTCGTCGTTTCATTCAAAAACTGTTTTGTTTTATGAATTTTTGGTTCATGTTTTTTATGTTTTTTAGTGCTGATTTCTTTAATAGGATCCTTTTTGTTTTCTACTGCTTTCACTTTTGTTTCCTCTTTCTTTAAATCGTGTTTTTTATCAATTTCTTTTACAATAATGTCGGAGTCACTGGAATCACTATCATGTGATTTTTTGTCTTTTTTCTTCGTTTTCTTCTTATTTGTTACTTTAAGGTTACTATCAACAGTTGTAGTTTCCATTATATCTTTGTCTTGATCATTTTTTTCACTAATATTGATCGATCGATCATTTCTGAGTGGAGCAGTTGTGTTTTCTATTCCAGACTGTTCTTTTAATTGTATTTTATCAATATCTGTTTTATTTTGTGAGGAATTTATATCAAGTGAAATTGGATCTACAGTTTTATTCAATTCTGGCGGTTCTGTGTCTATTTTTTGAGTAGTATCTTCTTTATCTGGATTTAGTTTTTTGGGATCTTTATCATCTAAGTCTTTTCCGTTCAATTTAGATTCATTTTTGTCTTCGTGACGGGTTTTTGGGTGAAATTTAACTGTTTCATCTTCAATATCGGTATCTGGGCTAGGTTTAGACATATTATAGGTTAATATTATTGTATCTTCAGTTTTAAATTCAACACCTTCAGTGCGTTTTTCTTCCTGTTTATCGTTTTTATTTTGTGTACTCTGTCTTACATTGGGCTTGTCACGAGCTAACACTTTTTGAGCAGCTTTTTCAGCAATAATATCGGTAAAGTTACTAAACTGGTCACTTTTAATTAATTGATCCATAAACGCATCCATCTGCATGTCTATTCTCATTGGTTCTTCTTTTGAAAGGTTTGCTTTTTTGTGATGAGGATGTGAGCGATATGAGTGAATTAATAAACATGTTAGATCTGTGGAGATTTAAAAATAAATTGAGGTATTTTATTGAGACCTATAAAACAAATTGTCTAATAAATAGAATAAACAAGACAAAATAAGACTTCTTGAAAAATGCTTTTTTCGATTCGAAGAATATCTCTATAAATCGCATCAGTAGTAAAAGTAAAAAGTAAAAAGTAACTTACAAATAATATATAAAATCATATTTTATTATAAACCTTTCCCATTTGCTATAACCGTGATTTTTACCACATTTTTATGACTTCACCTAACACTTATTTTATGTTCAACGTAATCTATTAAATAAAATCTTACCTAACAAATTGGATTGGACAAAATGAAATTTTGCTTATACATGCTTTTGCATAACTGATAGTTATATAAAAAATGCACTTACATTCATAAATTCGCACTAGCTATTCCGAGATATATTATTATAACTCACCCGTTCCCGTGGGAATTACGGGAATTTTGATACGTATATAAATCTCTCTTTCTATTTAAAAAAACCGCATCAATATCCGTTGCATAGTTTTAAAGATCTAAGCATAAATAGGGACAGACAGACAGCGGAAAGCAACTTTGTTTTATACTATGTAGTGGTAATAATTAGGAAGTAGAGACCGTTTTTGGCACTTGATATACTTTTTGTTTTTAATATGTATACCTATCTGGACAAATTCACACACGGTTAATTAGACCCAAACTAAGCTCTAAGCTTGTATTATGGAATCTAACTAACTGATACCTACTACTACATATACATACACAAATACTATATTAAGAATATAAAATTCTCGTGTCACAGTGTTCATTCGCGTACTCCTCCGAAACGGCTCGACCGATTCTCATGAAATTTTGTGAGCATATTGAGTAGGTCTGAGAATCGGCCAACGTCTATTTTTCATCCCGAAATTCCCGCGGGAACGGGTACCGTGGTTGAACTCCTCTGAAACGGCTCGACCGATTCTCTTGAAATTTTGTGTACATATCGGGTAGGCCTGAAAATCTGACAACATCAATTTTCATCCCGAAATTATTGGGTACAAAGCGGGTGAAACCGCGGGGCGCAGCTAGTAAGAATATATAATTGACACCCAGACGTCGTCGCCAACAAATATGTCTTCACATATTGTTGACTCCGGGCGGGAATCGAACCCGCAGCCCCCGACACAGTAAGCGCTCTCACTGCCACTGTTTCAACGGGCTTGTTTCGTTTTACTTGTACATAACTGTGATTGTAGGTGACTCGTTTTACATGATGGTAATCACAGATTGTAATCTGATTTAATCGAATAAGATTACTGATTACTACCTACATGATACTAGAATGACATCCGCTGAATTAATACTGTTTGTATCGTCTGTGGCTAATAGAATTAATTTGTTTGACAGCTGTGGCAATATAAGAAGAGATACTCTGTGGAGATACTTATATTGTGGCTGTGGCGCGAAGGAATAAATAAAAGTTTCAAGACTTTAGGGTACCTATTTATTTACTTTCTAATTTCTAATTTATGAGTTAATGTATCATTAGTTTTTAATGCAAATATAATCAAATTGCCTCAAATTAAACAAAAAAATGTCCGTACCGGCTTTGAGACAGCCTAAAACCACCAAAGTGGTTCAAAATGACGTGAATCAGAACAAAATATACCAAAATGATTACGACTATGTGATAGTTACTTTGCAAAATAAAAAAAAGCTTGTGGTCTCTTTCGATTCGTATCACGCCATTATATCTATAGGAGATATGTATAAGTGTGTTTTATGTGATATGGAAATGGAATTAAATAACTCGATAAAAGAATCACACGTTAAACAAGGTGAACATAAAAAATGTATGGAAACATACCCTCATGTTGAAGATTTTGCTGAGAATTTAATTAGAATGGTAGGTATAGCTTAACATATACATAGAAACCTCTTTGCTGTTCTATGGTGCTTAAATATACCAGTGCATTAAAATTTAACTATAATATATACCTGGATAAATTAAAGACCCAAAGTAAGCTCTAAGCTTGTGTTATGGAATGTAACTAACTGATACTACTACATACAAATACTTTATAAGAATATATAATTGACACCCAGACGTCGTCAACAACTATGTCTTTACATATTTATGTAATCTTAATAGATAACATAAATACATTAAAGAGAAAGAATAAATAAAAGTAATTTTCTGAGGTCTTTAGTTAGTGTAACTCAACATCTACAGCAGGGTTAAAACACTGCAGGTGCTTTACAGTAAAAATATGAAAAACTAGCTGTGCCCCGCGGTTTCACCCACAGCGCACCCGTTCCCGTAGGAAATACGGGATAAATAGTATCCTATATCCGTCTCCTGGTTCTAAGCTTCCTCCCCACCAATTTTCAGCCAAATCGGTTCAGCCGTTCTCGAGTTATAAATAGTATAACTAACATGACTTTCTTTTATAATCTTGGTGCTTCACAATTAAAATATGAAAAATTACAAACTTTATCTATTTGCAGATATCAAAAGAGAATTCGTACTGTACCATCTGCAATGTCTTAATCCCAAACACCCAGCTCCCGAGACACATCAAGAACTACACCCATTGCGAGGAGCTGAGTAGGGCTGAGATGCGCGCTGATACTTACAAACCATGCCAATAGACTGCGATTCACTATAGCCACACCCTGTGCTTTCATCCACATCCTGTTCCCGTGGGAGTGTCGGGATTTTTATTATTATCCAATTCCTGACCAAGATAAATAAAATAATCATTAAAATCGGTCCAGCTGTTCCTGAGAAAGAAATGCTTTAACTAACACCAACTTTCTTTTATATAGATAAGTTATATTACTCATTGTTCCCTGCAGTTCCACTTGGAGCTTGCAGTGTACCGGTTATGGTGGGAATTTTAGAATTAAAAGTAGCTTATGTCCTTTCCTGAGGTGATGTCACTTCTAGCTCATCTCTTTACCAAATTATGCTTCAATCAGTTCAGTACTTTAGGAGTGATTGTGTAAGTGACAGATGGACAGTTACTTTTGGAATGTGTGCGATTGATTTGTAAGAGATTTTAAGTAATATTGTAATGATTAATTATTTAAGTTTCTTTACCTGGATTTTGAGAATGTTATGTCCAAAACAC
Source organism: Cyclophora albipunctata (assembly GCA_963082685.1). Lineage (NCBI taxonomy): Eukaryota > Metazoa > Arthropoda > Insecta > Lepidoptera > Geometridae > Cyclophora > Cyclophora albipunctata. Next base: position 1,905,800 of record OY720135.1, on the reverse strand, counting down.
TTTAAAGAGAGCAATTTCATACAATTTCCACAAATATGTAGTCAAAAATAACTATTTGAGTGTTAATAATAGACAAACAGAACTCAGTTTTATAATAATTAGATTTATAACAATGGCCGTCTTCAGTTTATCGCCCATTACAAATAAGATTAGGAAAATGTTTCTATTAAATATGTAATTGTTTAAGTGAAATGAAATAAAAGATTTAAATTATATTTTTTTTATAGTTTTATTTCTTTACACAATGGCAAAATACTTGAAACAGATGTTACATTTGAAATGATGGCCTGTTGTATTAAATGGAAGAATAAGGCCTAGCTTACTGAAGATAACAACACAGTGAGCTTTTGATGGTTGAAGATACATCACTTATACACATGTGACGAATTAAGATTGATGGACGGTAAATTGAAATATGGAAACCGGGCATAAAAATTATCTTAACATTAACAACAAATACTATCACTATAACTATCGCTTCCTCTTTTTAGATCGCTTTTTCTGATTTTTCTTTCCAACTTTATTTATTTTTGCTATTTTCCTTTTGTGTAACCAGACAGGATATTGCCCGTTTTGATCTTTCAATGTTTTAGTGCTAAATATTCTTTTAGCGCCATTATCTCCGTCTACTTCTACTTTTTCGTCGTCGGAACTCATTTCGACATCGTCTTCTTCCTTTTCTTCAGCTTCCGGTTTCTTTTTTCCCTTCTTTATGGCTCCAGCATCCAAAAATATAACCTGATCTGATTCCATAACCTCCTCGTCCTTCTTTTCTTCTTCCTTAATTCCAAGCATTTTTTTCAATCTAGCCAGTTCTTTAACGGCATATCTTTCCCGTTTGATATTACGGCATTTGCGCTTCCATTTACTTCTGATAGATTTTGCCATTTTTGTTGAAAAGTTAAATAAAAATATTTACAACGTGCGTGTTCACGCAGCAAAACAGAAAGAAAGAACCATAGAGTAACTTTTATATTTGGAGAGAAAGAACGAACGAATGAAATAAATGAATGTCAGACAAATTTTCAATCTGTCAAGAGTGTCAAAATCATCAAACGGTATCAGTTCGGAACCGCACCGCACTTAATACTATTACACCGTACTACTCGTACTAGTGAATTTGACTGATTGCAAGTAATAATGCCTTGGCATTCGATTAAAATCGACTAAAATCTATAAATAATAGAAAAAACAAATATACGCATCACTAGCTGTCATAATACTAATCGATATTCTGTCAGACGAAAATTATTGTGTTTTTACTTTTTGCTTTGGAGTCGGCAGTCGGCTGGACAATTTATCATTTTGGACTTGTTCCAAGTGTTATTTTGTTTATTATTCGGACATAAGCCTTTAATAATCATTGTGTCTTCGTTTTCTTTTATTAATGTGGATTAATTTCGAACTTACGACTCACTGTGTGTGAACTTATTGTGGAGTGGTAGTGGTAGTGAAAAATGGGGTCTTTGGATCCTGCAAAGGATTCAAAACCTGAATTAAACGATAGCGGCTACGTGCAAGAAGGTAAGCTTCACTTACAAACCTTTTTCGCCTTAAATTTGTTTCGTTTTACGGTAAAATTCTGTCTATAAATACATGAATAAGTAACGCGAATGCATGGCAGATTTTTTCCATATTACTCGTTTCAATAACTTAAAATACATTTAACTTCGATCTACAATTCAAGAAAATACGTTTTTGTGTCAGCTACATTAGTTGAAAAGCGAATTTTGGGTAATATGTGGGTTTATTTAATGTTAAATGTTTGTCTGTTGCACTTTGGCCAGGAGTAGGGGGTAGATCAATAATCAATAAGTTGTTAACATATTGCACTGAGCATGAGCGAATAAACTTTATGGAGGGGGTATACAACACATATATAAAGGGTATTCTTCTCTATACCTTAGTACAGTACCAATTTTGCTAACATAGTGTATGTTAGTAAGGAAAAGTACTTTATTAATAAGTAGAAGTAAAGCATGTATTTCACATGCCTCTTCAATGAATATGTCTAGGTAACACAAAGCTGAAGAGTTGTTTATTCTCTTCTTTGTTAGAACATACTGTTCTTTGCATCTATCTCTCAGATTTGAAAAATTCTTTCTGTATGTAGCTTTATTCAAGAGGAAGGTTATAAGTTACATTTTATACCGAAATTTCTATGGTAAAGCATACAATGTGAGTTAAACTGAGTGCTGCTAATTTTAAATAAGGTAATCTATTGTTCAGTTGGCTGTCTTGATAAATAAAAGGTGCATACAACAACCTACACCCCCCAATCTATACTAATAATCACTACATAGTATAAAACAAAGTCGCTATTTTTGTCTGTCTGTTTGTCTGTATGCTTAAATCTTTAAAATTACGCAACGGATTTTGATGCGGTTTTTTGTAATAGGTAGAGTGATTCAAGAGGAAGGTTTTTATGTAAAAAAATTCCCGAAATTCCCACGGGAACGGGTACAACGCGGGTAAAACCGCGGGGCGCTGCTAGTAAATTATAAAACAAAATCGCTTTCTGCTGTCTGTCCCTATGTATGCTTAGATCTTTAAAACTACGCAACGGATTTTGACGCGGTTTTTTAAATAGATAGAGTGATTCAAGAAGAAGGTTTATATGTATAATAATTCCCGAAATTCCCACGGGAATGGGCACAACGCGGGTAAAACCGCGGGGCGCTGCTAGTAGTAATATAAAAAGAGACAATTTGTAATTTTGTTTCTTTGTATGTTCGGGCTAGTTTCAGAAACTTCCAATCCGATTTGAATAATTCTTTTTGTAATGGATAGCCACATTCAACAGGAAGGTTATAGGCTATATTTCATCCCGAAAATTACCACAGGAACTGGCACAAGGGATTAACTGTAGGGTGCTGCTAGTGAATGAATAAAATTGATATTATTCATTAATAATTATGTTTAATTCCACATATCCATAAATAATTAAATATACAAGGATAGATTCAGATGTATTGTTCAGTTTAAGTATTAAACATGTAACTTAAGTACCTAATATCTGCCAAAATTAATGTAAGGCGCCATAATTATGTGATCATTTGAAAATAATTTCTTAGTGTTTATTTATATAGTAGTAAAAAAGTATGAGCCTGTAATGTCCCACTGCTGGGCAAAGACCTCTCATCTCACTGAAGTTATCAGTATGGTGAGGAGGATTAGGCACAATCACCATGCTTGCCAAATGCATGTTGGTGATCTCAAACTCGAGCCATGTTTGAAAAGTAGGAATCATGTTTTTGCTCGACCCGGGCATTGAACCAGGGACCTCAGTTTTGGTAGGTGAGCGCACATACCGCTAGACCATCAAGGCGTTTATTTGATTAAATCAAAATAAATTTGTTGCCAAAAATAGAAATAACATAAAAAAAAAATATACAAGGCACTTGACACAAGGCTGCTGTACAGAATGGGCCACACAGCACTAATTTTTAGTTACCACCTCCTGAGATGGTGGGTAGGCGTGTGATATTATTAAATTAGTGCTGTAACATATGCTATAACAAGCAATAGTGGTGATTACGCCTAATCTTCCTCACGGTACTGATATCTTAAGTGAGATGAGAGGCCCTTTTTCAGCAGTGCGACGTTACAGACTTGAACAACTTTAACTACTATGCTATGACAAGTATATGGGTACTCTAATAGTTTACCCAGGTTCTGAATCAGGGGCTGAGTGTTAGCAACAGTTTTAGGGGGCAATTTTGGTGCCCACTTTTAGGGTTTCCGTAGTCAAATGGCTAAAAGGGAACCCTTATAGTTTCTGTCTGTAAGTCCGTATGTCACAGTCCTTTTTTCAAATAATAGGTGCTGCAAGATTGATATTTGGAGGACAAAACCAAGACCAAAATAGAAATATAGAACAATTTTGAAAAATAAATAGGTGAAAAACTAAATATGTGCGAAAACATAGGCGAGTCCGACACTCTCTAGGTCAATTATATTTTCTTCTAAAGTATTTGTGTATGTATATGAAGTAGTATCAGTGAGTTAGATTCCATAACACAAGCTTAGTGTTTACTTTGGGTCTAATTAACCGTGAGTGAATTTGTCCCGGTGTATTATTATTATACAATACATTCAGGAATTTGATTCCAGACATCTTTGTCCTCAATGTTATCAGTATATGGCAACTTATGTTTATTTACACACCCACTTACCTATGTATTGATTTTTGCATGTATTGATTTTAAATAGCAATATGAACACCTACACAACATGTGCAGACATACTTGTTGACGACGGCTGGGTGTCAATTATATATTCTTACTAGCCGCGCCCCGCGGTGTTACCCGCGTTGTACGTTAAGCCGTCGGTCCCGGTTACTTTCTACGGATAGTACATGAGCCATGTCAGAGGCCTTTGGCGGCTCAATAGCTCTGACACCAGGATTGGTCAGGGCGACCATCCACTCGGTGAAGAAGAAGAAGACCCGGGGAATTTGAGGATAAAAGTTGCCTAAGTTACTCTTTGTTACATCAGTTATCTGCCAGTGAAAGTCCTGTCAAAATCGGTCCAGCCATTTCAAAGATTAGTCGGAACAAACAGATAGACAGATTAAATTTTAAAAACAATGTTGTTTTGGTATATGTATCGTGTGTATATCTATGTATATGCACTTAGTAAAAACAGACACTTCAATTTGATTTATTTGTATAGAATATTTCATAATTATTTCAGATCAGAGTATCAGTATTTGTGTGTATATGTAGTAGTATCAGTGAGTTAGATTCCATAACACAAGCTTAGAGCTTACTTTGGGTCTAATTAACAGTGTGCATTATATTATAGTACTAGCAGCGCCCCGCAGTTTCACCCACATTGTGCCCGTTCCCGCGGGAATTTCGGGAAATTTTATACTTATAAAACCTTCCTCTTGAATCACTCTATCTATTTGAAAAACTGCATCAAAATCCGTTGCGTGATTTTAAAGATCTAAGCATACATAAGGACAGACAGGCAGCGGAAAGCGATTTTGTTTTATACTATGTAGTGATATGTCTTGTCTGCAGACCCAGCTGCCAAGAATGCACCACCAGACCAAGACCCCCCGGAGCCCCCGGAGTACCGAGGCTCGGTCGAGCTCATGGACCTTTCTGATGATGAGCTGTTCTACATACTGCGGTACTGCAGCCCTAGGGACCTGAAGGCTTTGGGATTGTAAGTACATACTGCCTATAGGGCATTTAGACAAGCCTGTTGGCACAGTGGCAGTGAGAGCGCTTACTGTGTCGGGGGTTGCGGGCTCGATTCAACGGAGTAACAATATGTGAAGACATAGTTGTTGACGACGTCTGGGTGTCAATTATATATTCTTATAAAGTATTTGTGTATGCATGTAGTAGTATCAGTGAGTTAGATTCCATAACACAAGCTTAGAGCTTACTTTGGGTCTGATTAACCGTGTGTGAATTTGTGCGGGTATTGTATTATATTTTTATCTTCTTCTGTGACCAATGTAAAATAAAAGCGAAGTGTATCCGTAAACGTGGTTACAATTGAAAATTTATTGATTAGTTTTTAGGGTTCCGTACTCAAAGGCACAGCGAAGTCTCAGTAATAGGGTAAAAACGTGACCCTATTACTGAGACTTCGCTGTGCGTCCGTGCGTCCGTCTGTCACCAGGCTGTATCTCAAGAATAGTGATAGCTGTGATAAGTCTAACCCCCCTCTCCTTTTTGATCCATGGTGATGTTTAAGACTACCCCTCCTCGCCATATATCACATGTACTTAGTACCTCCAAAGAAAACGTAATTTTTAAAAATAATTATTGTAACTTCGATTTAGCAATCGCGCGTTTGCCGAAATATAAACGTGATAATTATATTACTATTATTACCCCCCCCCCCCTTTCGAGCCTCATGTGATTAAGAGACAGCCCCTATTCAAAAAGATTACTGTTCGCTTCTTCTTCACCGAGTGGATGGTCAACCTGACCAATCCTGGTGTCAGAGTTATTGAGCTGCCAAAGGCCTCTGACTATTATACATTTTTGTAAGATATTGTCCCCACCGGGAATCGAACTCGGAACCGGGCGCTCAAACCACAAGACTACGGAGGCTGTTAATCTGTTTGCTTAAACTTAAGCACCTTTTTCTAATGCACATTCCCCATCAACCCCCAGCACCTGCCCACGCCTGGGAGCGCTCGTGACCGACCGCAAGCTATGGCAGAATGTCGACACGCGGGAGTGGGCGAGCGACGCTCGACGGATGCACTGGTACCTGTGTCACTGTCTGCACGAGAGCACGTCCGTGCTCAAGGTGGCGGGCCATGCTAGGGAGTTGAAACGGTAAGCGTTGTAGCAAAAAAGGTGGGTAAAGTAATGTCCCAGTGCTGGGCATAGGCCTCTGGTGTTAGCGAAGATATCGGTAAAGTGAAGAGGATGTCGAAGTAAAGTGTTAGCCTGTATAGTCCCACTGCTGGGCTAAGGCCTCTCGTGGACGAAGATCAATTAATATAATTTCATTATACAATTAATTTAATTTTAACGCCTCGGTGGTCTAGTGGTGTGTGCAGTTGCCTGCCAAGACTGAGGTCCCGGGTTCAATTCCCGGGTCGAGCAATAACATGTTTCCTACTTTTCAAACATGGCTCGAGTTTGAGATCACCAGCCAGCATTAGGCAAGCGTGGTGATTACGCCTAATCCTCCTCACTGTACTGATATCTTCAGTGAGATGAGAGACCACAGCCCAGCAGTGGGACATTACAGGCTCATACTTATTTTTTTATACAATTAATATAGGGAAGGCCCATGAGTCTACATGAGTCAGATTAAAGAAAAAGTGTCTATCATGTCGTATAGAGATGTGAAGGAGCTTGCATTGAACAGGAATAGATGGAGAAGTCTGCATCGGACTCACCGACAAGAGACGAGCTCATACATTAGTTATGATGGCGCTATTTGTTCACAGACATGTCCCCCCTGCAAAGGAGCAACCGAGTCAAGCTAACGGCGTGGAAAAATGTAAGCTCTCACACACACACACACACACACACACACACACACACACACACACACACACACACACACACACACACACACACACACACACAAACACACACTGCTATACTCTCCTGGTGCAATGCAGTTCAGTTGGGAGTCAGTTGGTGGTAAACTATATCTGAAAAACATTTTTATTCATTAATTTACTAATTATATTCCTAGTTTCAATAATAGTATTTTTTCTAAACCGATTATTTTTTTATTAAACCTGACAGACGCGCACGCTCACAACACACACCATACACATCTCACACACACACACACACACACACACACACACACACACACACACACACACACACACACACACACACACACACACACGCACACAGAGAGACACACACACACACACATAATAAAGAACATATAATAATTATTTGCTTTTAATTTGTTGAACAGGTAACGGTGGTCTTAAACAAGACTCGTGTCCCGGGTGAGTGCAATCACACTCTTATTTAGTATATACTAGATACACTTCGCTTTTATTTAACATTTTTATCTGACGTTTCGGCTCCTATACAGGAACCGTGGTCACAGAATATACTTTTCAGTAATTGAAAAGTTAGAATTCAATTACTTTTGCTTACTTTTCAACAGCAACCTGACGGATAAACCATCTACATCCAAGCAAGCGGACGAATTGTTCGAAAAACCACCCCCGGCGACCGCCACCGCTGAAAAGGGGGTGAACACGGAAATTTCAGCCGCGGAAGACCCTGATGAGGGTAGTGGAACCCCTGCGGAAGCACCGGTTAACACAGACCCTATGTCGAAAAGTGCGGACGAAAAAGATGATAAGATAGAGGGTGAAAAGACAGATGGTGAAAAGAAAAATAGTGAAAAGACAGCTGAAGACCGCATTGGTGATGTAAGTGTCAAAAATGAGACTGTCACTACAGATGTACCTGTCACAAAAGTTGATAAAAATGTCATTATGGAAAAACCAGTCACTACAGATCCCACAAATGACATTAAACATGAACCTGTTACTAAAGATGCTTCAAATGACACTAAACATGAACCTGTCACTAAAGATGAGAAAAATGACACTAAAAAAGAACCTGTCACCAAAGATGATAAAAATGACATTAAAAAAGAACCTGTCACCAATGATGCCACAAATGACACTAAAGATGAATGTGTCACAAAAGAGGATAAAAATGGCATTAAAGACGAGACTGCCGCTAAAGTTGACAAATGTGTCACTAAAGATGAACCTATAACTAAAGATGCCAGCAATGACAATAAAGATGGAAGTGTCAAAAATGAATCAGCCACTAGTGACACTACTAAAAATGACACCCAAGACCCAAATGTCATTAAGAAGGTTGTAGTGCCAAAAGTGTCAGTAACGGCGCAGACGTTGAAGGCTTTGTGTCAGAAATGTCCCAATTTGACGGAGTTGGCACTGGAGTATTGTGTTATTGATGGAAGCAAGGCAAGTGTCTAAATTCTACTGATATTATAAGTGCGAAAGTTTGTGCGGATGCATGAATGTTTGTTACTCTTTCACGACATAACTGGTGAACGGATTTGGATGAAACTTTACAGTAATATAGATTACTAGCAGCGCCCCGCGGTTTTACCCGCGTTGTGCCCGTTCCCGTGGGAATTTCGGGAATTTTTTTACATAAATACCTTGCTCTTGAATCACTCTACCTATTACAAAAAACCGCATCAAAATCCGTTGCGTAATTTTTAAGATTTAAGCATACAGACAGACAAACACGAAAAAGTGACGACTTTATTTTATACTATATTTTTAATCCCGAAATTCCCACGGGAACGGACACAACGCGGGTAAAACCGCGGGGCGCTGCTAGTACTTTATAAGAATATATACTAACTGTTAATTATTTTCAGGCGCTCATCACTATGTTCCCTCCGAAGCTGAAGAAGTTGTCTTTCCTCGGAAGTGAATGCATCAGACTTGATAAGTCATTTCTGCACAAAATCCAGGAACACCTAGTTGATTTGGAGGTACGTGATATTGACAGAAAAATTTATATATACTTATACTAGCCGCGCCCCGCGGTTACACCCACGTTGTACCCGTTCCCCCGGGAATTTCGGGATAAAATGTATCTCAGGTGTTATTCTGATGTATAACCGATATTACTGTAAAGTTTCATCCAAATCCGTTCAGTAGTTTTTGCGTGAAAGAGCGACAAACATACATAAACTTTCGCATTTATAATATTAGTAGTCTAGTATAGTATAGTACGAGTACTAAGTAGTCTACACTAATATTATAAAGAGGAAAACTTTGTTTGTTTGGTTGTAATGAATAGGCTCAAAAACTACTGGACCGTTTTAAAAAAATCTTTCACCATTGGAAAGCTACATTATCCACGAGTAACATAGGCTATTTTTCATCCCGAAATTCCCACAGGAATGGACACAACGCGGGTAAAACCGCGGGGCGCTGCTAGTATATAATAAAGCTGTAGAGTTTGTTTGTTTGTTTGAACGCGCTAATCTCAGAAACTACTGGTCCGATTCGAAAAAATCTTTTTGTAATAGATAGCCACATTCAACGGGCACACCACAAGCGTTTTTCATCCCGAAATTCCCACGGGAACGGCCACAACACAGGCAAAACCGCGGGGCGGTGCTAGCAAGCTTCTTTATCGAGTGGACGGTCAACCTGACCAATCCTGGTGTCAGAGTTATTGAGCCGCCAAAGGCCTCTGACATGGCTCATGTAACGACTACTATCCGTAGAAAGTAAAAGTAGCTAGTTAGCTGAAAAATTATTATAATTCCTTTCTTTTATAATTGAAAATTTACTTAATTCCCGTAGGAACTCGACGTGTCTTACTGCGAATGGATCGAGCCTGCCTGCCTACTGCCTATGTCCAAGCTGCCTAAGTTGAAAGTGCTGACAATGAGACACTGCAGCAAGTTGACTGAGTTCGTGGCTTACGCTGCCTTATCTACTAGATATGGCTTCAAGGCGCTACGGGTAAGAAATATAGTCTTCTTCTTCATCGAGTGGATGGTCAACCTGACCAATCCTGGTGTCGGAGTTATTGAGCCGCCAAAGGCCTCTGACATGGCTCATGTAACGACTACTATCCGTAGAAAGTAACCGGGACCGACGGCTTAACGTGCCCTCCGAAACACGGAATCATCTTACTTTTTGGGCAATCAGGTGTCAGGCAAATCAGTTACAGGCGGTCAAAGTTGCTGATTAGACCGAGACAGCACTACTAGCTTTGTGACGTCACAAGCTTGTAGCCCCTAAAAATCGTTTTGCAAGAAAGGGATAGGAGAGAATCTTTCAGAGCTAATAATTGCTTTATTTTTTAATCGATTTTGATTCTGATATCAGTTTAGATCATAATTTATTATTTTACTGAATTCATCTCTCAAATTGTACACTTGTAATATGAGTCTTCTTGTTCATCGAGTGGATGGTCACCCTGACCAATCCTGGTGTCATAGTTGTTGAGCCGCCAAAGGCTTCTGACAAGGCTCATGTAACGACTACTATCCGTAGAAAGTAACCGGGACCGACGGGTTAACGTGCCCTCCGAATATGAGTGAAATAGCGTATAGTTGTGGTGCGCAGAGCCTGGACCTGCGCGGGTCGCCGGTGTCGGACACGGAGGTGTGCGGGCTGTGCGTGCTGCCGCGCCTGCACACGCTGCGCCTGGCCGCGCCCAACAGCGCCGCCGAGCGGCCCGAGCGCCGCCCCGCGCACCAGCCGCTCCTCCACGACTGGGAGGCGGAGGTGAGCCCTGTCCCCGCGGGAATAGCGGGATCAAATGTATCCCATATGTTACTCTGATGTATAAGCTGTATTATTGTAAAGTTTCATTCAGAACCGTGCAGTAGTTTTTGCGTGAGAGAGTAACAAACATACAGTCTCACAAACTTTCGCATTTATAATATTACTAGCTGTGCCCCGCGATTTCACCGTTCTTGTACCTGTTCCCACGGGAATTTTGGGATGAAGTGTATCCCATGTGTTACTCTGATGTATAAGCTGTATTACTGTAAAGTTTCATTCAGAACCGTGCAGTAGTTTTTGCGTGAGAAAGTAACAAACATAGTCTTACAAACTTTGGCATTTACATTGTTAGAAGGATTCATAAACGTATGTGTAGAAGTACAATTTTTCAGGGTTTCGTACACAAAGGGTAAAAACGGGACCCTATTACTGAGACTTCGCTGTCCGTCCGTCCGTCTGTCACGAGGCTGTATCTCAAGAACGGTGATAGCTAGACAGTTGACATTTTCACAGATGATGTATTTCTATTGCCGCTATAACAACAAATTAAAAAATATTCAAGGGGGCTCCCATACAAAACATATGATTTTTTTTACTGTTTCTTGCTCGATACTAATAATTTTTAATAGATAATGGTACGGAACCTTTCGTCTGTGAGTCCGATTCGTACGTGGGCGGTTTTTTATGTAATTGGAACTATTTTTGTCACAGGAGCCGGAATACTACAAGACGGTGACCTTACCCGAATTAGAAGAACAGGAGTCCGTCGAGTGAGTATTCACCGTTTTTTACCCTTTCCTATAGAATTTCGGGTCTAAAATGGTCTGTTACATAACTTTGTATCGAAAAAGTAGATGTCCCATCAATTAAGTCTGTTTCCCTAAAAATCTTACTTCTTTAAAAATTTCATCACAATCGGTTCACGACACGCGTAACAAATGAAATAAAAAAATAAAACATTTTGTTTATGACTGGACTTCATTTTTAAAAGTTTGTTATAGACCCATAACATTTTTAAAAAAAAGTTAAGACCCCAAAATCCCATCTCCACATTTTACCATACCTCCATACCATATCTTTCATAAACCACACAAATTTTATTTTTCCACACCACCATACCCCTATAGTTACACCACTAAACTCTAATACCACTCAAATATTTTCATAATTCACACCCCAAAATCCCATCACCACATTTTTCCATACCACTACACTGGACCTAACGTAAACCACTCAAATTTTATTTTTCCACACCACCATACCATACTTGGATGGGTGGCCGATAGTGTCATTTCCATCTGAGCCCTACTGTGCTTCGGAAATTAATTGTCGGTCCCGGATGTTTCAATCGTTAGACCATGTCGGAGGCCTTTAGGCGGTCTAAAAACTCCGACACCAGGGTTGACCACTAACCTACACGAACTTACTCACTTATTCTTCTTCTTCTTCATCGAGTGGATGGTCACCCTGACCAATCCTGGTGTCAGAGTTATTGAGCCGCCAAAGGCCTCTGACATGGCTCATGTAACGACTACTATCCGTAGAAAGTAACCGGGACCGACGGCTTAACGTGCCCTCCGAAGCACGGAATCATCTTACTTTTCGGGCAATCAGGTGATTCAGCCTGCAATGCCCTAACCAAACTGAGGACAGTCTCACAAAGTGATTTTTGTGAGGTATCCCTACCGGGTATCGAACCCGGAACCTCCGGATCGTGAGCCGAGTGCTCAAACCACAAGACCACGGAGGCTGTATATACTTACTCACACCACTAAAACTTCCAGAATCATCCAAAACATCACCGAGAACACAGCCTACGACGGCATACCATACGAGAACTTCATGCCACCAAGACGCCAGTTCGGTCCCACCGGCTACATCATAGCCGATACAGGCAACCGTCGCAGGGTATACAACTTCCGACCCGTAATCAGAGAGAGACCAGATCTGGACCCTCCGTCTGTGAACAGAGCTGGTCCCAGCCAGCCACCAGCTGCGAATAGAAATAGTTCTAATCAAGGTGACGCTGGGAAAAGGGCAAGTACTGATGATGAGCAACCGGGACCGTCGAAAAGGGCTAAAATGGAGGGAGAGGAGGATAAGGGAGTACAGGTAAAGATGAGTGAGGATGCTGAGGCTCAGATGGAAGATCAGGCTAAGGCAGAAGATCAGGCTAAAATGAACGAGGGAGGGGAGGGTAATCAGGCTAAAATTAGCGAAAGAAGGGAGACTAAAATAATTGGAGGAGGTGATGGTAAAATGAGTGATGAAAGGGATGATGAGCGAGGAGATCAGGATAAGATGAGTGAAGGAGGTCAGGGTAAACTGAGCGAGGGAATGAGTGGGGAGGCTGTAATGAGTGATGGAGATGAGCCTAAAATGGATGAGGAACAGGCTGAAATGAGTGATGGAGAGGAGCCTAAAATGGATGAGGATGAGGCTGAAATGAGTGATGGAGATGAGCCTAAAATAGATGAGGATCAGGCTAAAAAGAGTGATGGAAATGAGCCTAAAACGGATGAGGATGAGGCAGAAATTAGTGATGGAGATGAGCCTAAAACGGATGAGGATGAGGCTGAAACTAGTGATGGAGAAGAGCCTAAATTGAGCGAGGAAGAGGCTAAAGAAAAGGGAAAAGATGCTGAGTTTGAGCCCAAAGAGGGGAGAATGAGTGACGGCAGTGGAAGTTCGAAAGAAGATAAAAAGAGTCTTAAAGAAGATAAAAAGAGTCCTAAAGAAAATAAAAAAAGTCCTAAAGAAGATGACGACGATGACAGTGGACCAGATGATGATAAAAAAGGAGAAAAAATTGGTCGAAAAGTAGATACAATGACCGATGAGGATAAAAAGAGAAAAATACTTAATTATTTTGGATCTAGAGGACAAGTACCTATGAAATGTTTAAAATGTGACAAATATAGGCTACCTAAAAAACGCCAAAGTGGCCCTGCAAGAGCACCCAGAATCTTTGGCCAAGCTGGTTCTTCTAGGCCAAGAAAGACGGGTGAATCTGGTCCTTCTAAAGCTACAGGAAAGACGGACGAATCTGGTCCTTCTAAAGCTACGAAAAAGATGGACGAATCTGGTCCTTCTAAAGCTACGAACAAGATGGATGAATCTGGCCCTTCTAAAGCTACGAAAAAGATGGACGAATCTGGCCCTTCTAAAGCTACAAGAAAGATGGACGAATCTGGTCCTTCTAAAGCTACAGGAAAGATGGACGAATCTGGTCCTTCCAAAGCTACAGGAAAGATGGACGAATCTGGTCCTTCCAAAGCTACAAGAAAGACAGACGAATCTGGTCTTTCTAAAGCTACAAGAAAAATGGACGAATCTGGTCCTTCTAAAGCTACAGGAAAGATGGACGAATCTGGTCCTTCTAAATCTAAAAGAAAGTCGAATGAATCTGGTCCTTCTAAATCTAAAAGAAAGTCGGACGAATCTGGCCCTTCTAAAGCTACGAAAAAGATGGACGAATCTGGTCCTTCTAAAGCTGCAGGAAAGATGGACGAATCTGGTCCTTCTAAAGAAGCAAGAAATATGGAGGAAGCTGGTCCTTCTGGAGGACCAATAATGAGAGTTATGGGCGAAACCGGTCCTTCTGGAGGAATCAGAATTATGGGTGGATTTAGTCCCTCAGGACCATGTAGAATCATGGGCCAAGTTGAACCTGGTAATGCTCCGAGATATATAGGCCAGTTCGATCTTCCTATACCAGGAGTGGGCCAAATGGGTGCTGGTGACGCACCACCATATATAATTCCCATGCCAAGATCGATGGCCGAAGGTGGTGCATCAAGACCACGAAACTCTGACAACGCCAACAACGAACCGCAACCTGGTCCGTCACGGCCGGACAACCAACCCAGACCGCCTAAACGCAACAATGACAGCGACGACGAAACCGAAAACGACTACCTCCCATCTATCAAACGCAGTCGTTTCGTCATCAAAATCGGCTCAGCAGATGGTAACCAAGACAGGCAAAACCAAAGACCGAACAACGAAGAAAACGATCCTAATCAGCTCGAACCGTTGGCTAATGCTGAAGTGCATCTAGGTAACAACAATGTCAATGAAGGCGATGTACAAGTCATAGATGAGGACGGTCAAGAAGTTAGGCATAGAGTGTTATATGTCAACGTTGGCAGACGCCGAGCACCATACTACCAAATGGCGGCCGAACCCATGGATTTACGAACAAACAGCCCTAACATCAGCAGCTTATTTTTCGCATCCCACTGGGCACCCAGAGTGGACCATGGCTCGCTTGTCACAGATGCATCAATCAGACAATTCGGCAGAGCAGACAATGATAATATCAACTACATCGAAATTGGTCCCAATGGTCCTGTAGCGGCTCCGTACGAAGATCCGAACGCAAATAGATCCAATTTGAGAGTGTTGTCAGCTACTGGTTATAGATATATTACTGATCATAGCTTGGTACATTTAACTACGGCTGCACCGCATTTGAGAGTGTTGGATTTGTCTGATACGAATGTTAGCGAGCGGGGCGTGGAAAGGTTTAAAAATTTGAGACCCGACTGTGAGGTCAAATACAGCAAGTATGTACGCAAAGACGGACCGCCGGCGCCGCCTACTTAAATCAAAATATGTATGTTATTGAGTTTAGAAATGCCATTGGCTTACCTGGTTTTTGTATACTCAAATGGTATGTATTAGTGATAAAATCTTGTTCTGTATATACTTCAAGTTTTGCTGTATATTGTATAATATGTAAAATTCCCGTGTCAATGTTAGTTACCAAATTCCTCCGAAACGGCTTCACCGAAACTTTTGTGTGCATCGGGTAGATCTGAAAACGGTCTTTATAATTTCATACCCCTTAATGTTAAGGGTGGTCTACCCCTTAATTTTTAATATGGCAAGAAATTTGTCCGGGCATCTAGTAATTATACCACGTAAGGTTTTAACTTATTTAAAGCTAATATGAGTTAAAGTATCTGTACTTATAGTAAGAAATACTACTGCGTTGTACATAATACCGCAGGAATCTGAGGATAAAATATCTTGTGTGTTTATTGTAGATTTAAATAATAATGTGCCATAGTTTAATTTAATTCTTCCAACCATGTTCAATCTTTTTTTTCACTAAGTGTTAACAGTTCACTTAGTTCTAAGCGAGCAATTGTTTGTTCTTGAAATTGAACACTTAAATGAGTGAATAAAATGCTTGTTAAAAACACTAAGTGAACGCTTCACACTAAGAACAATGTATGTACTATATATTTATAAATATTATACTTTACTATCAGTGACCCGCGGTTTACCCGCGTTGTACCCGTTCTTCTGGGACTTTTGGCATGAAAAGTAGTCACAAACCTTGCTCTTGAATCGCTCTGTATGTTGGTGAAAACCGCATTAAAATCCGTACAGTCATTTTTGAGAAAATTAATTACATACAGAGAGGTTTGGGGAATTTGTGTAAAATATTTATAGATATGTACAGAAAAAAGTAACATTAGCCAAATTGTACTTGTGTATAAAATTGTATTATAAATGGCAGATGTCATTTTGACAAGATTTTTATCACAATATGAATAACATTTGAGTATTATCAATTTTACAACCAGATTGAAAGGATTCTGTATATCGCAGAAACCAATTTTATGTTTTTTTGAGGACCTCTGCGTATGTGAATATATTTTAAGGTTTTTTGATTTGTATAAGAGGTTGGATATGCTCAAAACCGAATTGCAATTTTTGTATTCATATTATTTTGTCTGCTAAAATGTATTTTTATTTGAAATTTTAGTAGTCAATCAAATTGAGGCGATATTTTGTAGCGATTTTTGTTCGGCAACTAAAGTTGCTCGACTTGAAGTAAAGTTGCGAATGTTGAAGCAACTAAGTTTACTGAAAATTTAAAGCAAAGCTATTTTTTTAGTTTTTCTTTATCAATTCTCAGACGTAAATATATTGAGACTGTCTGAGCTTAAAATGAAGTCAAAGTGAAGTCACTTTTGTACACATGTGTGCAGTTAACGTGGCCGCGGTGTAATTTTGATGTAAATGTGTGCGTGGCACAGCTACAGTACGAGGTATAATTTGCACATGCTTCACTGTATTTTTGAGAGCGGTCTTACCTTTTTATTTGGTCTTAGGGGCTAACTTTAATGATACACATTTTGGGTATCTTTCCACTAGAGCATTGCGATGCTGTTTGTTATAAAGGTGAATAACAAGTGTAGCATATTATTGCTATGGTGGAATGTTACCCTTTTATTAGGCAGCTAAAGCTCCTAATGTGATTATGTCGACGACACAAAAATGGATCAATTAAAATTGATTGTCACAAAAGTTGAGCAACTTAAATCGATCGTGTCAATGAATTGACTTTTCTTCTGGGCAATTTTAACGTATATATATTGTATTTTTTTTGTATATACAAAAACCAATTAACAAAATTGCATTAATGTAAAAAATATGTGGATTTTTTTGAAAATTCTTTCTGTATATGATTCTGTAAGCTTACAGAATTATCCCTTTTATAATCTCTTAAAAAAGAGGCTGTTCTTTTCAAAAAATCATTTTGAAATCGATTTCTGAGTTTAAAAAGTTATGCATAAACAAAAAAGGTGTTGGTATATACAAAAAGATGCCTATACCTATGGCTATACATTGTATAATTTTCAAAAATCTAGATCTAAATTAATTAAGCTTTAAATAACAAGCTTGCAAACTTTGATCTTTAAGAAGAAATATACATTATATATTAATTTATTCTCAATTTACTATATTAAATTAATTAATAAGATTTTTGTAGTAGAACCTCTAAATGTATAACTAGGATAAGTGTGTATGAGCTAAAAGTGATCTCCCGAAGGAAATTCGGGATTAAAATTTAAATATATTTACCGGGATGAACCAGGAATTATTTAGCATATATGGAATTAGTATGTGAATGTTTTTTTATGATTTTCTGACAAGGTATTATACAGTTTTATATACATGTATAGACAACTTTGTATATGACCTATAGACATCATAGAATATCATACAAATTCAAGACAAAAGTTTTGTTTTCTCTAGACATCTCGCTCTATTTCTATATGAAGAGAAGAGATAAAAGAAATATATTGTTTACTAGCAGTGCCCCGCGGCTTTGCCCGTGTTGAGCCCGTTCCCGAAGGAATTTTCGAAAATCCTTTCTTAGTGTGCACTTACGTCACTTGAAGAACCATCTTGCCAAATTTCTAGGTGTAGCGGTTGAGGCTGTGCGTTGATTATCAGTCAGTCAGTCAGTCAGTCAGGACTTTGAATTTTATATATATACACTCGTGAGCAAAAAAATCGACTCAGTACGCACACTCGCGGTTAAAAAATTCTAGCAAAAAATCTGAAGCTTTCATTCAATTTCTGATTTTAACATCGCAAAGCTGTTAGTTTTAGCTTTAAAATGAGTGGTCTACGTTGTTATTTAATTATTTTTTTTGGTAAAGAAAAAATATTGAATGAAATGAAGCCCTAAGCAATGAAACAAGGTAATAATTAACAGTAAAGAAAATACCAGCTTAAATTAGACAAAATATTTTTTTTATTAAAACGAACTTATCAATATTTAGTGTTGCCCCCCCTAGCCCTAATAACAGCTTCCAATCGCTTCTTCCAATCGGATCGAATAAGTTTCTTTACTCGATCTTGTTCGATGCTATCCCATTCTTCAATGAGCGCCGCTTTGAGGTCCGATTTCGTGGCTGGAGCAGGATTTCTAGCCCGAACTTTTCTTTTAAGTTCATCCCACAAATGCTCGATAGGATTTAAGTCCGGGCTACGCGCTGGCCAATCCATAGCGGCAATTTCGACCTCCTGTAAATACTGCCGGACGGAACCTGCAGTATGTGGACGGGCATTGTCGTGCATTAAAATGAAGTTTTCGCCGATAAAACCAGCAGCGTAGGGAACGACATGATCCGCTAAAATCTCTTCGATATATCGGTTTGCCGACAATCCTCCCACTCGACCGCCTGTTTCAATAAAAACCAACTCGGTTTTTGCCTCCATTGAAATGCCCGCCCACACCATCCAGGAACCTCCTCCAAAAGCCACATTTTCTTTGATGTAGCACTGCGCGAATCTTTCTCCAGATCTTCTGTAGACACGTTCTCTTCTGTCGCTACCATGCAAGCACACTCTGCTTTCATCTGAGGAGAGAACGGAGCTCCACTGTTCGTCAGTCCAATCAATGTGTTCTCTGGCAAATCGTAGGCGGGCTGCTCGATGGGCTGGGGTTAATTTGGGGCCAGTAGCTGGCCTTTTTGGCTCAAGGCTAGCTGCCTTCAGTCGTCTTCTGACTGTCCAGCCACTCACAGCCACTCCTCGCGTTTCTCGGAGCTCTTTTTGGACTTGAACGCCAGTGAGGGCCCGATTTCTCAGCGATGGGCTGACAATGAATCGGTCATCTCTCTCCGATGTGCACCTTTTTCTTCCGGAACCGCGTCTTCGATTAAAGTTTCCAGTCTCTTGGTAACGACGATAAACTCTGGAAACAGCAGACTGGCTCATGTTTAGCGCACATGCCACTTCACGCTGACTCTGGCCTTGTCGCAATAGGGTGACCGCTTGAGCAGCTTTTTCACTTGTTGTGTCCATTTTCAGGTAGAATTCTTGTTTGTTGTTATCGGAGATGTGTATCGGTTGACGTTTGACGGCTAACTGATAAGGGTGGGTCAGGTAAATAACCTTTTATATGGGTCAGTAACCCTTAATAAGCACTATTGTAAACGAGCGTAAAAAGGGTAGTTACTGATAACAACATATTGTTGGGTTGTGTAAGCAAGAAACATTACAATATTTTATATCATTTTGAAGCTAACACTAGCAGCTTTAAGATTTTACAAAGAAAAAAATATTTTTGCGTTCAATTTTTTTGCCAGTGACTTTTGAATGCAGGTGTGTCGCTGAGTCGATTTTTTTGCTCACGAGTGTAGATAGCGAGAATCTTAGAAAAATAGTTGTATCTCACGAGCGCCCTTGAGTCATACTTGCGTAAGTTTACCCGCGTTGTGCCCGTTCCCGTGGAAATTTCGGGAAATTTTCATACATATAAACCTTCCTCTTGAATCACTCTATCTATTTAAAAAAACCGCGTCAAAATCCGTGCAGTAGTATTTGTGTTTATCGCGAACAGACAGACGCGGCCGGGGACTTTGTTTTATAATATGTAGTGATTTATCACATACTAATTTCATATTTTACATTTTCATGGTGTTTTAAACATATTTGGTGCCAATTTCTTCCATTTCCGTCAAGCTATCTTTGGCTTGAAAGCAAACACATTAAAATTTATTTTTATTAGTGTTACGGAATCGTTAGGTTTATTGGATGAATTGATTGAAAGTATTGCACCGTCGCCATACCCGTGTCGCCACGTCGCGTCTCCACATGAGCTCGATTAAAATAATTAAATAAAGATATATATAAAAAAAAGTTTGGTTATCTTTATTGGGAGAATTCGTACTTTAAATGATGAAATTCTCTATTTGGATAAATAAATATTATTTAGGTATGTTCTAGCGTAACTTAGAGAATATAATTTATGTACGAGTTTTCACAAAATTACCTATAAATTATGAACGAAATTACAAATTATTATTAATTCTTTTCATTGAAAATGTTAATGTAAATTAAATCTGTTAAAGCTCTTTTTAAAATAGCAAGTCTTTAATTTAACACAAAGCGCTTGTTAAATTAATATGTTAATTAATTAAGAGCCTACGCACACTGTACGACAACGAGGCTCAACGTGGCGAATGTGGCGTAGCGGCATGGCCACAAAATAAATACACACAGGATGGTAAATGTGTTATCAAAATAAACCTATAACGCCTCACTTTTCACATGAGGCGTTATTCACCGAGACGTATTTTTTGCGCCGACCCGATCTAGTTGTGTATTGTTGATCGAAGTTTGGAGGCTCAATAACTCTGACACCAGGATTGGTCAGGTTGACCGTCCACTCGATGAAGAAGAAGATGTCCTTTGTGTATCTATTGTGTGTAATGGCGATGGCAGAAATGTGTCCTTATTGCATTTAAAGTGTATAGCATATGGAAAAGTGTATAACGCAGGAAAAGGCTGATATCGATTTAATTGATGATGGCTTAATATAATTTTTGTAGGGAATTAAGATGATTTTTTTGGAAACGGTATTAAATAGGGATGATGGGGTTAAATGTCAAAATTATCATCCCTTACATTAGCCGCCTTATTTAACGCGGTGTAACTTAACACTGTTAAAATGTGTATTGTCTCTTTTGCTCTTCGGAAAATTGCGTATGTCAGAAAGTGACGAACCATTTGATAGCTAAACTGTTCTTGATACGCGTCTATTAATATGGTCCTAGAGGTTATTCATAAACGATTATTCACAGCAATCAAATTGTTTGTCCTTTTCCGATATACGCTATTTTCTGGAGAGCAAAAGAGACATAACATTTTACAACAGTCTTTTAGTTAAAGCGTTTTTGAATAAGCCGGTAGATACAGATAGCGGAACCATTATAATGGTTTACCGTTAAGCATCCCAATTGTTAAGCAACTTACAGTGTGGTCGTAGATGGATGGGTGGCCAATGTGGCTATTTCATTAATGAGATTGAAGCGTATCTAGGAACTGTCTAAACTTGTTGTATAAAATGGACGCTATGTCATGGCCTAAAATAAAAACAGTGTCTTCCACTACATAACAGAAGTAAAATCTTTATAATAGTGACATGATAATACGGTATTTCGCTGATATTAAAAGTTTACAATTTGAAAGATGTATTTAGTAAAATAACTAACATTATGATCAAAACTGAAATCAAAATCCAAATCTATTAAAAAATAGACAAATTATAAGCTCTGTAAGATTCTCTCCGGTCCCTTTCTTGCAAAACGATTTTTTGTATGCGACGTCTATGGCGCTTCAAGCTTTGTGACGTCACAGAACTAGTAGTGCTGTCTCTGTCTAATCAGCAACTTTGACCGCCTGTAACTCTGGAAATAATAGCGATATTAAAAACTGATTTTAGTCACTAACACGTGATAACAAGATGAGTTAATAGAAAGAATAATAAATAACTGCGAAATTATGGGCACGAGCATTGAACAAGGCTAAATTGAAAGAACCGTATATCTCTCTCGCTCTCACATCCAGTCAACTTTAATCGATCGATTTTACTCATCATCCCTGTTGCTTAAATGTACGAGTATTAATTTATTGTCATTAGTTAAGTCATTGAGTCGCGCTGTATGCGGAAACTCTTAGCGTTGCGCAAACGTGTGTCCTGTGTACGATACGAGATACCAGGGACTTTTTTACTATCAAAAAAGTAGGTAACTTGTTTATCCATATGCTTAAGAAAAAATAATAGTGTCTTGGTAACAAAAGTGGCGTGTCAGTCGGGCAACTAAAAGTGTCCGGCCTCGAAAAAACTAGTGTAATTCCAACCACAATAAGTCTGATAAGTATATCTTTTGTAGATACCAAAAGTCCCATTTGTAATTACAGCTCCCCTTTAAAAAAAAGTCCTTTGTATAATTCCGCTCACAAAAACTTCAGCTACAAAAAGTCCAGTATATATATCACAAAAAGTCCTGTGATCCGTATCGGCAACTAAAAGTCTCAAGTATGCTGTATAGGCAACAAAAGTGCCACCGTTTGCGCAGCGCCTTAATGTATTTCAATGCATGTACACTTTTGAAGTGTTTATTTTCTAAGTGTGGTAGGTAGATATTTATATTGTGTATTCATTCGTTATTAATATTTTAAACACTTCATAAACGCTCTCTAAATAAAACATTGTTAGTGAGTGTTTTGTCTCTTTTGCTCTTTGGAAAATAGCGTATGTCAGAAAGGGACAAACCATTTGACAGCTAAAATGGTGCCAGTAAGCGTATATGATGTTAGCTTCAGCTGTCAAATGGTTTTCCCTTTCCGACATATGTACGCTATTTTTCACTTTATTTTATTTCTCGTTGAACAAAATAAATAAATAATTAATATTGTTATTAATGATACAATAAAAGAAAAAGTAAAAAGTATTAGCCTGTAATGTCCCACTGCTGGGCAAAGGCCTCTCATCTCACTGAAGATATCAGTACAGTGAGGAGGATTAGGCATCATCATGCTTGACAAATGCGGGTTGGTAATCTCAAACCTGTCTATACTAAATATATATAATCTTAAAATATCAAATTTTCATAAAAATTTAAATTTTTCTAAAAAAAATTGGTAAAAACTTATTTACGTTTTCTATGTGAAGAATTGTGTTTAAAATATTAATAAAATAAATACAATTTATCGAATTGAACTCAGTGTACTTTAATTTTAATTATGATGTAGCAATCTGAGCGATTCCACTGAGCCCATCTGTTTTATGCCTAAAATCCATAGAATATTATATAGTATTTAAAATACATAGTCACATTACGGCCCATTGTAAAAGTAACAGCCTGTAATGTCCCACTGCTGGGCAAAGGCCTCTCATCTCACTGAAGATATCAGTACAGTTCCGTGCTTCGGAAGGCACGTTAAGCCGTCGGTCCCGGTTACTTTCTACAGATAGTAGTCGTTACATGAGCCATGTCAGAGGCCTTTGGCGGCTCAATAACTCTGACACCAGGATTGGTCACGTTGGCCATCCACTCGATGAAGAAGAAGTACAGTGAGAAGGATTGCCCGTACCTATATTATAATATCTGGACCCACAAATGGTGCCCAGTGGAATCTTTCAGATAACAGAATTTGTGTCTATTTTAACCATAATTATAATTATAAATGTAATTTTCTGCCGATCTCAATGTTTTAAAATAGTTAAAATATAGTTTTTCAATCTTTATGTAAAAATCATGTGTCTTAATCGCGATTGTTAAGCTACGTGCAGCTCGGTTATTGCTTGGATGGGTGGTCGATGGTAAACTAAATTTGATTACATTTGTATTCGTGTATAGTCGGACACACAATTCGATGCACCGATGTGTATATTTACTCGTGTATATTCAGACACATAATTCGATGCACTGATGTGACATCACATATTAATTTATTTTCTCTACAACGTGAGTTTAGATAAAGATTGAAAAACTATAAATCATATAGCCAGTGGTAATTTATTGATTTAAATAAGAAATAATTAATAAAAGTCATCTTAATGTAATTTTAAAATGTGTTTTATTTGTTACCCCGATTTGTACCCGTTGCGGGCTAAAGGTGCGGTTCCATTGAAGCGGAGATGTGCGGAGCTCAATCGAACAATCACAGCGCATTGACATTGTCAAACAACGCATTGACATTGTCAAACAACGCATTGACATTGTCAAACAACGCATTGACATTGTGAAACAACGCATTGACATTGTCAAACAACGCATTGACATTGTCAAACAACGCATTGACATTGTCAAACAACGCATTGTCATTGTCAAACAACGCATTGACATTGTCAAACAACGCATTGACATTGTCAAACAACGCATTGACATTGTCAAACAACGCATTGACATTGTGAAACAACGCATTGACATTGTCAAATAACGCATTGACATTGTCAAACAACGCATTGACATTGTGAAACAACGCATTGACATTGTCAAATAACGCATTGACATTGTCAAACAACGCATTGACATTGTCAAAATCTATTCGTTTGGTGCTATATCTGGACCAAAATCGTCAATTTCTCTACTCTAACCCAAAATGGGCCAATTGGGCTTTTGAAAAAAAAATTTTTTTGTGATAAATGGAAAGATTATAATTATATTAGTTTTATAACAAAACTATTTTTATTTTATTTTTTTCGCAATCATTCAAAAGTTATTTCAAAATAAAAATTAATTTTTGAATCCAGTACCGAAAACACTCGGACAACTCCCGAACAAACCCAAGCGGCGTGTGACGTCATAATGTGTAGCCCCATTCGGTTACACGTGTAATAGCCGTAAACGCTGTACGTACTTATGGTTAAATAGCTATACATTATCACGTCACAACGACGGTGACCAATTATGGCGCGTTTATAGTCACGTGATTTTTATTCAATTTTTAATTGTTTTTAATTAATTGAAAAAATATTTTTTTTAAGTTTTTTGCATTAAATATCAATATTATTAATAAAGTTTTAAAATACATAAAATTTTTTTTTATTTTTTTTCAAAAGCCCAATTTCACCCCCGTCAGCCGACAGTGACATTTCTATCTGAGCACTACCGTACTTCGGAGAGCACGTAAAGTCGGCCCTGATCGTCAGCCCATGTGTCTTCTCGATACAGGCTTGCCTAGTGAGAAGACATATAGACATTAAAATTTGTTACTCCATCGAAAAATTGTACATGTTTTATGCTATATCAAGATTTTTTTAATAATTTACTTGTAAGTAAATAAGTAAGTGCATTTTTTTCGAAATAAATATTTTTCATTTTCATTTTTCATGTCGGAGGCCTTAAGGCGGACTAACGACACCAGGGTTGGCCACTAGCCTACTAAAAATGAATGAATAAGCTCATCTAATTGCACCCCCTGTTCATTCTTGGTCCATTTTACGCCTGCTCCAGACCCTAGGTACCTCCACGTAAATAACTATTTAATAAAGTTTAATAGCAGCTAATTATCATGGCAATCATGTAAATTTGATTGAAAATTCTTTATACATTATATTTTGCATGTAGCGATTCACCACGGTTGGATTTTAGCAGTATTTTCTCACTATTATGGTTAAACTGAACGGGCTACAATGATATGGACACTTTTTGCATTTTTACGTAAGTTTTTTATTTAATTCCACCTACAATTTTGCCAAATTTGGACAAGCCCGCTGGCACAGTGGCAGTGAAAGCCAGTTTTTTTGCAGTGGTTCTCAGCAAATATGTTTTGTAAAAATTGGTCCAGCCGTTTATGCGTAGAGTTTTTCAAACTTTTCTTATGTTGAGTACCAAAAATGACTTCTTTTACAATTAATAATCAAATCAGTTAGTTAATTATAATTAACTAGCCTGTACCTTCGCGTTGTACCTGTTCCTGCGGGAAATTCGGGATAAAATGTATCCCGTGTGTTATTCTGATGTATAATCTATATTACTGTAAAGTTTCATCCAAATCCGTTCAGTAGTTTTTGCGTGAAAGAGTAACAAACAAACATACGCATACATCCTCACACACATTCGCATTTTATAATAAGGATTCGAAAAATCTTTCTTGGAAAATTCCTCTCACAAATATTTGTATGTAATGCTAGGCTCTAACAGGATACTAACCTATCCCTTATACTTTCAGTGGTACCACCGACAATTTTAACAAAACATTTACCAAAAAGAAGCGCTGATCTCTCACAAGATGTAGATTCAAACATCGCCCGGACTAATAATAACCAATACTCCCACTATAGAGGCCCTGATTTTGGGCAGATTTTAAATAAACTTGATAACCCCAAAGGCCAGTACGAAATTATTCCAGATGAAGGCAAAATAGCATCAACAAAAGACTATCTACAGGATTTCCAAACCGATTATTATCTCAATGACGACGACAGAATCGAACGAAGCGTAATTTCTGACCGTTTCTCAACTCAATACATTGACGAATTAGACAGTTGGCTGTATCGCCCCAAACTCGATTTATTATTGAAACACCCAAAAATGACCTTCTTGGTAAAAAACCCAAAAATAGGAGAGGGAAGACCAAAAAAAAAATATCTAAAGCCTTACCTAGATACGTTCAATAATGTTATGACAACCCTCTCCTTGACATTAAATTTGTATGACCCAAAAGAGACTAACAAAGGTTATATGGATAGTCGCGAAAAGAGTTATATAATTGACGATAGTTATTATTTACCTTACGATAACGATAACCATTACATCAACAAAAGAAGCGCAAAAACTGAAAACGTTTTAAAAAAAAGATCACTTTCAAATCTCCAAGACAATATTGATATTAACACTTCTAAACATTACAGAGGAGAGAATTCTGGTCTCTCTTTGAATGCAGACGTTCTTGCTTTGTACGACGGTAACTTTACCAAGAAACCGTATATAGATACTAGCATTAAAAACAGTGCTAGTAATACAAATATAAGTACTGACGTTAAAGTACTAGTAGAAACAAGTATAGATACAAATACAAATGCGTCTGACAAAACAAACACCTTACAAGAAGGTGGAAATAAAACTGATGACAAAACTAAGGTATTACGTTTAAATAGAACCATTGATGCTAATAAAGTGACAGATATTAAGTTCGTCGTCAATCTAGATATGAGCAATACAAGTCTAGAAACTACAAAAAATTCTAGAGATGAAAATGACACGAAATCTTCTAGTGTTGGAACCAAACAGCATAGTCCTATATCAGCTGTAAAATCAGAAGTGATCGTCAATCTAGCTCAATCATCTGAAGAAGGAATTACACTAAACGAAAAAGTTCCCATATCTCGGACAAAGCAGAAACAGGCAAAAAAACTAAGACTTCTGTCAATAAAAGCTGGGAGCAATTTCATAGACTTAACTCTCAGAGAAAAAAACGCAACGAATTCACGAGAGAAAAGTAACAGTAATCAATCAAATAGACGATCGATAGATGACGAATACAGGATATCGCCCAAACAACTGTTAGTGAAAATTAATAATATTAAAAAAATCGCTGAATCCGGCTCAGAAGTTCGAAATCAAATTTCAAACGAAGCGCTTTTCAAAATGGGGTATATCTCAGCAAATATAGACACATTGAAACTATCTATAGACAAGTTTAACGTCGAAGAGTCTTCGCAATCAGAAAAAAATTCGATGTTCCAAAAACTAGATTTGATCAAACTGTCTATGATAGATTTGGTAAACTTTTTAAGAATTTTCTTTTACGGTAATAAGGGTAAAACTTTTGAGGAATCTGAATAAATAATGTATTTGTTGAGTTTTTTTAAATCCTTGTTTCACTTAAAACCTCTTGCACCTTAATAATAAACGCGGTTACACTGTATTTTGTCTCTTTTGCTCTTCGGAAAATTGCGTATGTCAGAAAGTGACAAACCATTTGATAGCCAAAAGTTATTAAGAAGTCTCCTTTAGTTCAAAGATGGTGACGAAACTTCGATCAAAAATACACAACTAGATGTTGGGTCGACGCAAAAAATACGTCTCGGTGAATAACAGCGCACTTGAAACGTGAGCTCTTATTTTATTAATAAGATTTGCTACTTTATTGCTACGTGTCATGGTTGTAATTAAGTTGAACTTAGAACTGTTTTAAAACTCTTGTCTCTTGTCTCTTGTCTTGTTCGGTAATAAACAAATGAAGCTGCATAAGTACTCGTACCTATATATTCACGCGGACAGCATTTAGCTTTGATTTCGTACGTGACCCGTTATCTAGTTGTGTATTGTTGATCAAAGTGCCGTAATGTTATAAGACTTATATTATAAAACAAATGATATAGGTAAATACTGTGGTTGGATTTATGGAATATATTTTGAAATACTGTGTTGATGACAAGCCCGTTGTCCCAGTGGCAGTGAGAGTCCTTAGTTTTTCGGGGGTTGCGGGGTCGATTCAACGGAGTAACAATATGTGAAGACATAGTTGTTGGCGACGTCTGGGTGTCAATTATATATCCTTATAAAGTATTTGTGTATGTATGTATATGTAGTAGTATCAGTGAGTTAGATTACATAATACTACTAATACTACTAGCTTTAAGAAAATTTATTGAGCAATAGCATTAATTTTTCACAGGTATAATAAAACTCCATAAATAATTTATATATTATATTATATTTCTATTTCATCAGTCTATACAACGTCAATTAGTTCAAAAACTCTATTGTAAGGGCCCGCCATTAAAAGAAGCGACCATGGCAAAAATGGTGGCCGAAAACGCCATGATGGCTGATGGCATTTTGGTATTACTGCCGATTATTATGGTTTTATTTAATTTACTTTTGGAATCTAAAACAGTTTTGGCGCATTTCTAAAAGAAATTCGTATTAGTTACACACCATTTATAACTCCAGAACGGCTGGACCGATTTTAATGATTCGTTTTAATTTTATTTATCTTGGCAGGAATAGGATGATAAGTAATAAACATCCCGAAATTACCACAGAAACGGGTGCGCTGCGGATGAAACCACGGGGCACAACTAAGTAAATTAAATTTTGGATTCTAAATAACCAATTTTTTTTACCGATAACTTAGTTGTATTTTTCGGTAATTTTCTTCAAAAAGAGTTAATATTAATAAATATTGTTGATGTTTCAATGACGGGCCTCTACTATTATCTAAAAATATAACATTTTGTACTTAACTACTAATAATAATATTATAATCTAAATACATTTATTTGATCATTTGAAATTAAAATATTATGCTAACTATTAGGTATTATTGGGCAAAGTCACCCTGTATATGAATAATCATAATTAATTTACAAGATATGATTAATCACATTTTTAATCATAAAGAGAGAGTGTTATTTGGACCGCTATGTGTCTGTTTTTAGCTTATTATCATAGTTCCTAAGTGAATATACAAATTTTAATCTAGCTATATTGTTTGATAGTTACTTACACGGAGAGTGTTCTAAGCTATAATTGAGTAAAAAAAATAGTCGGGGTTTAGGGGTCGTTACCATCAAAGCGGATCGGAGCTGAGTTCACCAATCACAAGGCATTCAAACTCAAACTCAAAGTCAAATATTGGAACGAAGTTCCTTACCGCGCGTTACGAAAGGGGGCTAGACGGAAAAAATTAAGACGAAAAGTTGTTACGACAGTTTTTGCGTTAGAGAGAGACAGACAGAGAAACATGTCTCTCTCGCTCTCTTAAAGAAAGCAAGCCAGATATTTTGGTTTCGTCTTTCTATTTCGCATTGAACTTCGTTCCATCCAGGTGTCCCTTGACACCTCTCAAGGTTTTTGTTATTCAGTTTTGGCCCCATAGAGGCTCTTTTGAACAGCAGAGAAAAATGAGCATTAACATGCAATCTTTTCGTAATACATTCTGATTGGTCGATTGGACTCTCCGCTTCAACGGGAACGCATCCATAGACAATAGGGTATTTCACTGGTTTTCTTTATTCTTTCTTTTAACTCATCTTTTTATCACGTGTTAGAGATTAAAATCAGTTTTTTTATATCGCCATTATTTCCAGAGTTACTGGCGGTCAAAGTTGCTGATTAGACAGAGATAGCACTAGTAGCTCTGTGACGTCACAAGCTTGTAGCCCCGTAAAATCGATTTGCAAGAAAGGGACAGGAGAGAATCTTTCAGAGCTTATAATTTATTTATTTTTTAATCGATTTTTATTCTGATTTCCGTTTTGATCATAATTTTAGTTATTTTACTAAATTCATCTCTCAAATTGTACACTTTTAATATCAGTGAAATAACCTATATATATGACTTGGGTCTAATTGACTCAGATACGAGACATTGGGGTATACATGACCCCATGATATCAATAACGAGATTTTATTCATTGACAAAGTTAAGTAGGTTAAAAACATAATTTAGTTAACAAAAATAAAATAATCTTATTTTCTAACAACATAAAAGAATATATTTTTTCTACTATTTTATTGTTTTTTTTTCTACCATTTTTACGCCAATACTCAGAAACGTCAAATGCGTCCTTATTAGAGATTTAATGAGTGATGTAATATATGAAAACTAATGTCAATTAATTAAATGTCGATGTAATACGTCACTGAATGCGAAAGTAAGTAGATTTATCGTCCTTTGGCAGATTTCTTTACTGGTTGAAGTATTGTATCCATCACGATAGCTGAAGCATTCACTTGGCTACATCTGTAATAAAATAAAATATTTCATACATAACTAGCTGTGCCCCGCGGTTTCACCCGCAGCGCCGCCGTTCCCGTGGGAATGTTGAGATTTTTATTCCTTATTTTTCTTATATAAAAACCTTGTCCTGACAATAAAGAACACATTAAAAATAGAATCATCCAATTTGGTGCAGTCGTTCTGAAGTTATGCGCTTAGCAACACATTTTGCGATTCATTTTTATATTATAGAAGATTGTTAGCCTGTAATGCACCACTGCTGATCAAAGGCCTCTCATCTCTCAGATATCAGTACAGTGAGGATGTCGTAATCACCACGCTTGCTGCGGGTTCGTGATCTCAAACACGAGCCATGTTTGAAAAGTAAATCGGAAACATGCTTGACGTGGGATCCAAACCCGGGACCTCAGTCTTGGCAGGCGAATGCACAACTAATATTATAAATGTGAAAGTAACTCTTTCAGTTTGTCATTCACGCGCATGAAGAACTGAACTGATTTTGATGAAACTTAGTACTCGAGAATTGATTTGTACAGGATAGATATTATCCCGAAATTCCACGGGAATAGGTACAATGTATTCCTCAGGGTGTAAAGAGTGTTTATCCCGAAATTCCTACGGGAACACCTAGTATAATAATGGGGGTACCTGGGGAACATGTCGTTGCACTTCAAGTCCGTCCATCCCGTGAGTGCTTCGTACAGCATGGTGTCCAATGCACGGTCCGCTGACAGCTCGCCGGACAGCATGCGGAGAGCCATGCTGGAGGAACGAGTTATATGTCAAATGTCAAATTTCATGTTAGTGTCATGCTGGAGTTTTAGGGGCAATGTTTTGAGACATGCAGGCATTAAGCGCTTTTATGTCGAATGTTGTCGAAAAATGACAAAGTTACAAGCTATTCTTTCAAGCTTAGCTTATAAAACAACTTTTTTGTGAAATTGTTTTAAAAATGACATTATATGTGACATTACTGTATTAGTGTAGTAGTGGCATTTCTATGTGAGTGCTAATGCACCATAAACATATTACATCGTCTTGTCTGAGGCGGTCTAAAAACTCCGACACCAGGGTTGGCCACTGACCTGCTCGACCTTACTTATACTTCTTCTCTTCACCGAGTGGATGGTCACCCTGACCAATCCTGGTGTCAGAGTTATTGAGCCGCCAAAGGCCTCTGACATGGCTCATGTAACGACTGCTATCCGTAGAAAGTAACCGGGACCGACGGCTTAACGTGCCCTCCGAAGCACGGAATCATCTTACTTTTCGGCAATCAGGTGATTCAGCCTGCAATGCCCTAACCAAACTGAGGACAGTCTCACAAAGTGATTGAAAGTGAGTGATTGAACCTCCGGATCGTGAGCCGGGTGCTCAAACCACAAGACCACGGAGGCTGTTGAGACTCACTCACTTATAATAACTAACTTATTAATATTGATTATTCTTACCCATTAATCCTTGCCATAGTTCCGAAGGGCGCATTCAATTTAGCCGTCACAACCAAATTCCTACAATACAACAACCAAACACAGTCCAATTCGGTATAAACCGTGCCGTTACTGGTAACACCGAGCGAGCTGTCATTCTTGAATGACGTTTGTAAGTGGTTTAAAGCGTGAGTGTTGCCATCTATGTTGCGGGAGAGCTGATTTTGGAAGTTTGGGGACTCTTTGGTAGATATCTGGGTGATGAGGTTTCTGTAAAAAAGGTTAGACTGTAATGTTTGTCCCTTAGTAAGGCAAAGCTGTCCCAAAAATTAAGGGGTTGACCACCCTATTCATATTCACTATAAATTGAGATGTAAGCTATCCTATCTTTCAAGTTGGATCAAATTGCACACGGCGGCGTGCGAATCAAATTTAAAATCGGTCCAGTATTTTAGGAGTCCATCGCGACAAACAATGTGACATGTAATTTTTATATATAAAGTACAGCAGCGCCCCGCGGTTTTACCCGCGTTGTGCCCGTGCCCGTGGGAATATCGGGATGAAATATAGCCTATTTCCTTCCCGTTGAATGTAGCTATCTATTACAAAAAGAATTTTTCTATTTTTCATCTCGAAATTCCCACGAGAACGGATACAACGCGGGTAAAACCGCGGGGTGATTTTTATATATTAGATAAAAATATTCTTGCCTGGCGTTTTTGTAAGCTCTTCCTAGATGTATGGCCGCGCGCGCCGCACTCATGCCCACTTCTAGAACATTTTCAAAAAGATTCTTTCCCAGATCAAATTCTTCAGTTTCAGCCAGTTTCTGCCGTTTAGTCCTGAAATTGAACAAAAAAAAGCAATAAAACAAACATTTCGCATTTTGCGTGCAAATCAAATTGACACGCTGACTGTACTTAAGGTGAAAAATCGGAATAAGAATCCAAAGAAAACACAATTTTTGGAACGAAGTTCCTAATCGCGCGTTGCGAAAGGGGGCTAGACGGAAAAAATGGTAACGACATTTTTTAGGCCAGAGAGGGACAGACAGAGTAACTTGCGCACGCCAGAGAGAGACAGACAGAGAAACATGCGCGGGAGAGACAGACAGCGAAACATGTGCACGCCAGAGAGAGAGACAGACAGAGAAACATGCGCTCTCTCTCTCTCTCTCTCTTATAGAAAGCAAGCTAGATATTTTCGTTTCGTCTTTCTATTTCGCATTGAACAGTGTGGTGTCGCGACGATTATTTTTATTGATAATAAACAAACTTCGTTCCATCCGGGTGTCCCTTGACACCTCTCAAGTTTTTTATATTAGGGTAAATTTTAGGACATATGTTTCCCGGAATTTGCTCTAGGGTGAATTCTTCAAGGTAAAAAATCGTAGCTAGTAGGATTGTTTTGGTTGGATAGATAGTGTCGTTTACTATGCACCTGTGCTTTGATACAGTTGGAAAGGATATCAAGTCTTCTACTCACGTCATCGCTGTAGCTCCGTGTTGTACCTCATTGAGTTTCGACTCCAACTTATTGGGGTCGATGAATAAAGAGTTGAACGCGAACACGTCTGGGTCTTTTAGCATTTTGATTCGCGTCGCTTCCTGGAAAATAATGTTAAATTTGAAATATACCGTGCTTGCTTGGTTCCAGAAAATTGTGACTTCTGATTTTGGTCATAAATATTATTGTTTCAGTTTTGGTCCCATAGAGGCTCTTTTGAACGTACCACTCATTCGGAAGAACATCAGCAGAGAAGAATGGGCAACTCTGCTGGTTATTATTTATATCAAGGTATAAGGGGAATAGATTACATGTCGAAATCAGGTTGTGTTGCTGGTGCAGGTATTTGACTCCAGACTTAAAATAAAATTTATCAAATTTGTAATATACCGGGTTTATACAATGTTTGCTTGGTTACTGAAAATTCAGGCTTCTAATTTTAGCCCTAATGAAGTTATAGGGGGTTGAAAATGGCTTGAATTGCTCCGAGTAAGGGATGGTACAGCCGTGCTGCTTCAATGCAAAAAAAATCGGGGGTACTGCCATACCCCCAGATTATTTTTAGCCTTCGGCAAAATAGAAGGGTGTATCTTTATTTCTTTTAGGTTTGGGAATACTTAGTTTTCTCTAGGGGTTGAATCAGATTCAGCCTGTAGGTACCTATGGTCAAAAAATGTCCCTACAGTATTTGCTATAGGTGTTTCCGACTTGTATCTATTTAAGCATGGGTTATATAAATTTGATGACAGATGAACGCGGTTAAAACCCGCGTTGTACCTGTTCCCGCGGGAATTTCGGGAATAAAATGTATCCCATGTGAGCGTGTTTCCACATGCACACTAACGCCATCTACTGAATACTGGTGAAACTAAATTGTAATAATCAATATACTTACTTGACTCTCCCACGCCATTAGCTGTATATTGTGTAGCAACATGACATCTAACGTCAAAATGCCAAAAGACAGCATGTCAGTACTATTAGTCAAAATAATCCTTTTGCCTTTCGAGTTACTTGTATAATTATCGCCAAAATATATATCTCTTAATTTATTCATTACAATAGTGACATTGCCTTCCTGCAAACTATCATTTAACGCTTTCAAAAGTTGCCCAAATTCAGTTTTTTTGCCCAAAACTTTCGTATTGTTTTTGACTTTCTCAAAATCGGGATCTGTTGAAATCCAATCGTGGAGTTCTTGAACTTTCTCTATTAAATAGCTGGTCATAGTATTGCTTTGCATGTAATCGTCGTAGAGATTATCATTATTATAATATTCATCGTAATCTTTATTTTTGATACTGGCAATAAACGTTTCCGGTAGTTTTATTTCTTCTATTGATGGCAATAACGGTTTGAATTCCGGCAAATCAATTGAGTTACTGAAAGCTTTTTCTTTCATTTGTTTTGGTATAACATTTTGTTTATTATCATTTATTATGCTTCTTGGTATATGCCTGTTAGTAACCTCTGTAGCTTGAAACTCATTTTTGATAAGTTCGTTTGCCTCATTTAAGGTGACACCTGTCAAATCTTTAGTTTTAATTGTCTGTGGTAGTTTCGCGCCATCTTTTTTTTCTATTTTCCTCTCTTCATGTTCCAAGGTATCATGCACAGGATGTAATGTTTCAAATACTTTTTGTTTACTCTTGTCGTTAGCTATATAGTCTTTGAATAGCGATAAAGTTTCCAGATCTGGTAAGCCAATATCATAGTCTGTTGTGGGTACTTTATCAATTGATTTGTCACTTGTTTGGTCACCTATAGGTGACTGTTGTTGATCACTTGTCGATTGTTGGTCAATATTAGATGACTGTGCGCCAATAGTAGTTGATTCATCACGATTAACAATAATAGGTTGCGTTCGAGAGAAATGGTAATTGTCCTGTAATTGTTATATGTTTATTAAATATTTATGTTATTGAACCTTACCATAGTGTACCCGACTTTCAATAAATGAGTATTACTTATATAAAGTTTCCATAAATAGTGACTAATGTTTTGTTTTGTAAACAAACGTATACACTTTTTAAACTTATACGTATTGCACTTATTATACTAAATGAAACGGGTCTGTAACGCGTTAGAATATAAAACGTATTTATTGAAATACGTTATACTAGCTGCGCCCCGAGGTTTTACCCGCGTTGTACCCGTTACCGAAGGAATATCGGGATAGAATGTATCCCATGTGTTAATCTGATGTATAACCTATATTACTGTAAAGTGTCATCCAAATCCGTCGGGTAGTTTATTCGTGAAAGAGTAACAAACATACATACATCCTCACAAACTTTCGCATCACTACATAGTATAAAATATAGTCGTCTCTTTTTCGTGTCTGTCACACTGTTTGTCTGTCTGTATGCTTAAATCTTTAAAATTACGCAACGGATTTTGATGCGGTTTTTTGTAATAGGTAGAGTGATTCAAGAGGAAGGT
This sequence comes from Cyclophora albipunctata, assembly GCA_963082685.1. Lineage (NCBI taxonomy): Eukaryota > Metazoa > Arthropoda > Insecta > Lepidoptera > Geometridae > Cyclophora > Cyclophora albipunctata. The sequence continues at coordinate 1,869,866 of OY720135.1, read as the reverse complement.
TTTTATGTATAAAAATTCCCGAAATTCCCACGGGAACTGGCACAACGCGGGTAAAACCGCGGGGCGCTGCTAGTTTATAATATTAGTAGGAGTGAAGAATCTACTTACTGAATTTTCTGTGAAAACCTCCTTCGTGGTATACCCTTGGTCTGTTCCCCATTTAGTGATCACCAGTGTTGCCAACACTAGAGCTGCGCAAATAGCGAAACATGACACACTGGCAACAATCCATACTCTTATAGGTACCTGCAATGAAAAAAAGAAAATTCATCAAAAAGGGTATATCGACACCCGTATTCAGAGAAGTCGTACTCAGATATTTGTATGTTATACTAGAAGCGCCCCGCGGTTCTACCCGCGTTGTGCCCGTTCCCGTGGGAATTTCGTGAATTTTTATACATATAAACCTTCCTCTTGAATCACTCTATCTATTTAAAAAACAGCGTCATACTTTCTAAGTATCTCATTTCCTCTAGCTGTAATAACAGGCGTCTTAGGTAATAGGTACTTACTTCCTAGGTAATTTCGCTATATAGGTGACTAGCCGCGCCTCGCGGTTTCACCCGCGTTGTACCCGTTCCCGCGGGAATTTCGGGATAAAATGTATCCCATGTGTTATTCTGATGTATAACCTATATTACTGTTAAGTTTCATCCAAATCCGTTCAGTAGTTTTTGCGTGAAAGAGCAACAAACATACATCCATCCTCACAAACTTCCGCATTTATTATATTACTAAAGTCGAAGCTAAGTCACGCCGCGCCGTTGACATAACTCGAGGAAGTGACGTCATAACTCGCTATATGTCATTAAAGTGTTGTGTAATGGCCGCCATCGTAATGGCGAGTCGATTCACTTAAGTATTTAATTATTTATTGCTTATTATGTCGATAAACATCCAAGTAACAATCAATCTTCTACACTAATATTATAAAGAGGAAAACTTTGTTTGTTTGGTTGTAATGAATAGGCTCAAAAACTATCCACGAGTAACATAGGCTATTTTTCATCCCGGAATTCCCACAGGAATGGACACAACGCGGGTAAAACCGCGGGGCGCTGCTAGTTACTGATAAAGCATTAGAGTCTGTTTGTTTGTTGTTCGTTTTGTTAGAACGCGCTTAACTCAGAAACTGCGTGCCTGATTTGAATAATTCTTCATGTAATGGATAGGCACATTCAACGGGTAGGTTGTGGGTTATTTTTCATCCCTAAATTAGCATGGGAACGGCCGCAGCGTGGATAAAACCGCGGGGCGCTAGTTATTGTCTATATCCTACCCAAAAACTATTCGTTTGGGCTGTGTTTCGACTGAAGTGGAGTGGAGCGGAGGCCGATTCACTAATGAAAGCGGATTGTCTAAATCTTTGCGTAATGCGCTGTGATTGGTCGGTTGGGTTCCGCATAGATCCAGTCCAGTTCAATAATATTTTTGCTCCATTTGATAGCTAAAATCTTCGATCAACAATACACAACTAGATATCGGGTCACGTACAAAATCAAAGCTAAATACTGTCCGCGTGGATGACGTGTGACAGCTTATTTTGTTTACTACCGAACTGAAACAAAAGTTTTAAAACAGTTCGAAGTTCAAACTAATTACAACCATGACACCTAGCAATAAAGTAGCAAATCTTATGAATAAAATAAGTGAGCATAACGCCTCACTTTTTAAATGAGGCGTTATTCACCGAGACGTATTTTTTGCGCCGACCCGACATCTAGTTGTGATATTGTTGATCGAAGACTAAAATGCTGGTAAAAAGTTTATGAATTAGACCCTTAGTCGCCCGCTCCGCTTCAATCTTACCGCACGCTTAGGGCCGACACTGCGTTAAGCGTGCACACGCCGCGGTTTCATATAAAAGTGAACCGTTCGCGAGCGCCCGTCGCGTGCGGTTTCATACAAAAGTGAACCGTCCCGTGCGCCCGTCGCGTGCGGTTTCATACAAAAGTGAACCGCCGCGTGCGCACGCTTAACGCAGTGCTGGCCCTTAAACAAACGTTATTAAAAACATGACTTTGCGGACCCGTAGCTTATGCCTTGTTTCCACGCGTTGTAATTGTGCACGCGGCGGGCGCACGCGACGGGCGCAGGCTTAACACAGTATTGGCTTTTAATCCCTCATTTATCCATGTCCCGCTTATACAACTTACCACAGTTTTCGCGGTAATTTCCTCGCATATGATTGGCTGCGGCGGTAATGGCCGCTTCACTCTGTCAACCGTCGGCACCGGGTGCCGGGTGAAGTTGGAATACGTTCGGTGCCAGTCGGCGGTGGTCGGCCGATTGCTACTGGTTAATGTTTTGACGGAAGTAGAGCAGATCCCGTCGTACTGGTACATTGTGATGCTGGAATAAATATATTTTTATTTCAGTATTCGTGTAGTTATTATTAAAAAAAAAGATAGAATATCCTTAAATACTCTTGTTTACGGTATATATAAGAAAAAGCTTGAAAGCTAATTACAAGCCCTTTGGCACAGTGGCAGTGAGAACGCTTACTGTGTCGGGGGTTGCGGACTCGATTCCCGCCAACAATATTTCGTCAACAATACATACATATATACAGGGGGGGCATTGGTGTCTTTAATCTTACTCAATAATATAAATGCGAAAGTTTTTAAGCTATTGCATAGCTTCTATCGCGGGCCTTGAGCGCGGGGACCGAATCCAGAAATTCCGTAACGAAAAAACCTCACGCAAAAAACCTAACGCTCCCCACTAATACAAAAAATAACTATGCAATAGCTTTACCGCGGCAGTCCCCGAGTGCCACACGTCTTTTTTGATGTATTTATGTATGTATGTATGTATGAATGTACGTACATATGTATGTAGGTATGTATGTATATATGTATTTATGTATGTATGTTTGTGACTCTTTCACGCAAAACCTACTGAACGGATTTGGATGAAACTTTACAGTAATATAGGTAACACATCAGAATAACACATGGGATACATTTTCAACGCGGGTGAAACCGCGGGGCGCGGCTAGTCACTACATAGTATAAAACAAAGTCGCTTTCCGCTGTCTGTCCCTATGTATGCTTAGATCTTTAATCACTATCACTACATAGTATAAAACAAAGTCGCTTTCCGCTGTCTGTCCCTATGTATGCTTAGATCTTTAATCACTATCACTACATAGTATAAAACAAAGTCGCTTTCCGCTGTCTGTCCCTATGTATGCTTAGATCTTTAATCACTATCACTACATAGTATAAAACAAAGTCGCTTTCCGCTGTCTGTCCCTATGTATGCTTAGATCTTTAATCACTATCACTACATAGTATAAAACAAAGTCGCTTTCCGCTGTCTGTCCCTATGTATGCTTAGATCTTTAATCACTATCACTACATAGTATAAAACAAAGTCGCTTTCCGCTGTCTGTCCCTATGTATGCTTAGATCTTTAAAACTACGCAACGGATTTTGACGCGGTTTTTTTTAATACATAGAGTTATTCAAGAGGAAAGTTTATATGAATAAAAATTCCCGAAATTCCCACGGGAACGGGCACAACACAGGTGAAACCGCAGGGCGGGGCTAGTTTAACATGAATACTCCTTTTATTTACGTAACTAAGTTGAAAGTTATTTTCATATTTTCTTTATATTTATCGTTCCATAAAATCTAGCGAGTTTACCGTGAGAACAAGTTTTACAGTTAATGCGAAAGGAAAATAGCCCTTAATGACTTGAAATAAGAGCTACCGTAATTTGAGCAATTTAGGCTCATTCATTGTAAAGTTGCCTCCTAGGTACCGTTAGTATATACAGCTACCTAGCTACTAGTTATGCCCCGCGGTTTCACCCGCAATTATACCCGTTCCCGTTGGAATTTCGGGATAAAAAATAGCCAGTAACCTTCCCGTTGAATGTGGTTATCCATTACAAAAGGAATTATTCAAATCGGACCAGTAGTCGTTGAGATTAGACAACAAATATGTACTAAAAATAAAATACAACAAAAAGGTATTCAAGTGCTCCCATACAACAAAAGTGATTTTATCTACACTAATGTTGTAAAATTCTACTTATGTTTCCAATACTTGACTTATAATTACTACTGTTATAGCGCAGACAACAAAACACTCAATTTAAGCAATTTAACATGATGGTATAATATCCACATCGATATCGTAAAATCTCATTATAAAATCATTATAACGCGACCAATTAACCTGGCGAGCCTTAGGTATGTCAAAATCCTCATACAAGTTGTATAAAATTTTGATATTAGGCTGGCTTTTGAAAACAGTTGGGTTATACGTGGCTCGCTCCTGATTGGCCCTGCGCGCGCAGCTGCGCTCTCATTGGTTAGATTTTAATGGCGGCAAGTTCACTGTGACAATACACGTACGCGTGAAAAACTATTGTCAATTTTTACTCTTGTCGTTTGATTAATTGCATTAGTGAAGATAAAGTAGTGTATGCAACTGCATATAACACGGGTATTAAAATCTTATACTTCCTTATATGACAGTTGCATAAACTACTATTTTGCCGTTCAGTGAACAACGCCGCTAAAGAAGTTTTCACTTCAAAAAATGGATCATAAATAGATTTTTACAATCCCACTAACATTTTCCCATCGGAAAACAAGAGAAAACTAGAAAATAAATTACTAAGATTAGAATCCTCGTGTTTATCTCAAGATGTTTCACGGCCTAGTTGTGATCATACCGACTTACGGTAATAGAAGTTATGTGTTTTACATCCGGGGTTGTTGACCTATATAATATCTATGTTTATATAATATATAATTAAGCTGTAGAGTTTGTTTGTTTGTTAGTTGAGACTAATTCTAATAATACTAGTATTATAAATGCGAAAGTTTGTGAGGATGGATGTAAGTATGTATGTTTGTTACTTATTCACGAAAAAAGTTTAAGACGGATTTGAATGAAACTTTACATTAATATAGGTTATACATCAGAATAACACATGGGATACATTTTATCTTGAAATTCCCGCAAGAACGGGTACAACGCGGGTAACACCGCGGGCTGCGGCTAGTATTGGATAAATAAATAAATATAAGGTACAATTTACACGTGTTACCACATTTTGCCGTCATGATTGACCACTTGAGTGATTGACCACATCGCAACCACAAGTTAACCACAACGCAACCACATCACAACCACCAGCGAAACCCCATTGAACCCGGGACCTTAGTCTCGGCTGGCGATTGCACATACCACTACACCAAGTCGTTAGGTGGGAAGGTAATTACCGGTAACATATTATCAGTGCCTCATTACGTAAACCTTATCACGGATGTGGTTAAACGGGAAATATAAATCCTGTAAGTCGTTGTTGATATCTTATTAACAGCATGTTAGCATTAATCGTTTGTCCCTTTTCGTCCTATCGGCTATTTTGCGAAGAGCAAAAGAGACAAAACATTTTGTCACAGTGTTGTGGAAAGTGTTTCTGAATGTATTTACGTGCGAATAATCTAATTTACAAGAGCGATTTTTGTGCAAATACTATACGAATCCTACTAATATTATAAATGCGAAAGTTTTCGAGGTTGTATCTATGTTTGTTACTCTTTCACGCAAAAACTACTGGACGGATTTGGATGAAACTTTACAGTAATATAGGTAATACATCAGAATAACACATGGGATACATTTTATCCCGAAATTAAGAATAAGAATAAGAATAAATAACATAACAAACAAAAAATCTAACTCATCAGCTTTATTATATTACTAGCAGCGCCCCGCGGTTTTACCCGCGTTGAGTCCATTCCTGTGGAAATTTCGGGATGAAAAATAGCCTATGTTACTCGTGGATAATGTAGCTTTCGAATGGTGAAAGAATTTTTAAAAACGGTCCAGTAGTTTTTGAGCCTATTCATTACAACCAAACAAACAAAGTTTTCCTCTTTATAATAGATATTAGTGTAGATAGTGTAGATTACTAGCAGCGCCCCGCGGTTTTACCCGCGTTGTGCCCGTTCCCGTGGGAACTTCGGCAATTTTTATACATATAAACCTTCCTCTTGAATCACTCTATCTATTTAAAAAAACCGCGTTAAAATCCGTGCAGCACTATTTGAGTTTATCGCGAACAGACAGACAGACGCGGCCGGGGACTTTGTTTTATAATATGTAGTGATATACAAATGAAATAGTACGTATAAACTTAGCAAAATAAAACAATTGATATTGAAATTCATGATTGAAATGCGTCGCTATGCTGACCTGTGACTTCATTTTGAATTAAAGTTCGGCTACGTATTAATTAAGTACAGTCTTGGTAAGAAAATTCCGTCAGTATTCGAATATATTTATCAAGTCTCAATACATGTATCAAGTCTTATGCCTCAGCTCTAGTGGTATGTGCACTCGCCTGCCAAGACTGAGGCTCAATTCCCGGTCGAGCGAAAACATGTTTCCTACTTTGCAAACATGGCTAGGGTTTGAGATCTAACAAAATTAATAAGTACATCTTGACAGTCTAATTCAATATGTTATGTTAACTCTGACACCAGGATTGGTCAGATTGATCATCCACTAAGAAGAAGAATCCAATATGTAATTCGTACAGCTTTATTCAAAATTAGCGGCGCCACGTGGTTTTACCCGCGTTGTGCCCGTTCCCGTAGGAATTTTGGGATGAAAAATAGCCTATAACCTTCCTGTTGAATGTAGCTATCCTTTGCAAAAAGAATTATTCGAATCGGATTGGTAGTTTCTCAGATAAGTGCGTTCAAACAAACAAACTCTACAGCTTTATCATTTTGGTAGGTATAGATATTATCACTACATACTATAAAATAAAGTCGTCTCTGTTTCGTGTCTGTTTGTCTGTATGCTTAAATCTTTAAAATTACGCAACGGATTTTGATGCGGTTTTTTGTAATAGGTAGAGTGATTCAAGAGGAAGGTTTTTATGTAAAAAAATCCCGAAATTCCCACGGGAACGGGCACAACGCGGGTAAAACCGCGGGGCGCTGCTAGTTCCATACAATTCTTATTTTGACAATTGTCAAAACATGAATTAATTTGACAACTACATCGCTGTCAAAATTTTTGAGACATATTTTTCTGTCAAATCTTGAGCTAAATCATCATATACTTATATCTCCCTAATTGAGTGCTGCTTAGTTTAAGTGGCGTTTGATTACGAGTCTTGCCATCGTCATCTTCACCGAGTGGATGGTCAACCTGACCAATCCCGGTGTCAGAGTTATTGAGCCGCCAAAGGGCTCTGACGTGGCTCATGTAACGACTACTATCCGTAAGTCTTTCCATTAATCGTTTCTAATATTAATAGTTTTTCCTACGTTACCACACAACGCTCTGAGCTCACATTTCATCATACATACATTACACACTCGCTTTACGTAAAGCGGGTAAAATGTAATACCACTAGTATGTTCGATTAGGTCAGTGGCCTACACTGCTGTTTAGACCGCATAAAGACCTCCAACGTGGTCTAACGATTCATTAATTCATTTCGAGTCAGTGGCCAACCCTGGTGTCGGAGTTGTTAGACCGCCTAAAGGCGACGACATGGTCTGACGATAAAACAACCGGGACCGACTGCTTAACGTGCCCTCCGAAGCACGGTAGCGCTCGGATAGAAATGCCACTATCGGCCACCCATCCAAGTAGGGGCCGAGCTGCACGTCGCTTAACAATCGCAACGAATAACATCGCTAGTCAAACTATGCCACGAACGCTTCTAACAGTGTAAAGATTAAAACAGTCTGATAAACTCACTCAAAGGCTTATGCAACCGGTACCGACAATTTAACGTGCCGAAGCACGTATCGGCATCGGCCCATCTAAGTAGTAGCAGAGCTGCACGTGTTACCCGCGTTATACCCGTTCCCACGGGAATTTTGGGATAAAATGTATCCCATGAGTTATTATGATGTATAACCTATATGTCTAACTAGCAGCGCCCCGCGGTTTTACCCGCGTTGTGCCCGTTCCCGTAGGAAATCCGGGATAAAATGTAGCCTATAGCCTTCCTCGATAAACAGACTATCTAACAGTGAAAGAATTATTCAAATCGGTTCAGTAGTTTCTGAGATTAGCGCGTTTAAACAAACAAACAAACAAACAAACAAACAAAACAAACTATTCAGCTTTATAATATTAGTATAGATTAGTATAGATGGGGACAGCCTCCGTGGTCTTGTGGTTTGAGCGCCCGGCTCACGATCCGGAGGTTCCGGGCTCGATTCCCGGTGGGGATATCTCACAAAAATCTCTTTGTGAGACTGTCCTCAGTTAGGTTAGGGCATTACAGGCTGAATCACCTGATTGCCCGAAAAGTAAGACGATTCCGTGCTTCGGAGGGCACGTTAAGCCGTCGGTCACGGTTACTCTCTACGGGATAGTAGTCGTTACATGAGCCATGTCGGAGGCCTTTGGCGGCTCAATAACTCTGACACCAGGATTGGTCAGGGTGACCATCCACTCGATGAAGAAGAATGGGGAGACTAGGTTTCGTACTCAGCGCGTAGGTTGACATATCTATGCCTCTTCGTGCGCTGACGCCCTCTTATAATTACAAATTTTCTAATATAGCAATGTCTGAATATACTTTCAGGTATTCAATATACAATACTATTGCTACAACTAAAGTCCTTTGTCATATATCAATCTGTAATTGTTTTATCTTAAGTATTGTTAATGTTAATAAGTACCTATCTCATGTACTCGTACTGCTTAGCAACTAGAAAATCCTAATCTCTCCTAGCGCCCCGCGGTTTTACCCGCGTTGTGTCCATTCCTGTGGGAATTTCGGGATGAAAAATAGCCTATGTTACTCGTGGTTAATGTATCTTTCGAATGGTGAAAGAATTTTTAAAAACGGTCCAGTATTTTTGAGCCTATTCACTAAAACCAAACAAACAAAGTTTTCCTCTTTATAATATTAGTGTAGAAAAATGAATTGCTGTTCGTTAGTCTGCTTAAAACTCGACAACGGCTGAACCGATTTGGCTAATTTTGGTCTTGAAATATTCATGAAAGTCCAGGGAAGGTTTAAACGGTAAGCAGTGACGGAATAAATGCAGGTGAAACCGCAAGGCACAGCTAGTTTATAATATAAGTAAGATAGAAGTAAACATAATCTATGGTATAATATAGACAATAGAATTGTAGTCCTTGTACCATTAACAAGTAAGAAGCCATTTTAGTGAATATTATTGTTTTAAGAAAATATATCCCTTTGTTTAAATGATAATGATACAGTAATTGTATTTTAGCCAATTGTACTTTTTATTACGCATCATCTTTCTATACAAAACTAATAATCTATAATCACTACATAGTATAAAATAAAGTCGTCTCTGTTTCGTGTCTGTTTGTCTGTATGCTTAAATCTTTTAAATTACGCAACGGATTTTGATGCGGTTTTTTGTAATAGGTAGAGTGATTCAAGAGGAAGGTTTTTATGTAAAAAAATTCCCGAAATTCCCACGGGAACGGGCACAACGCGGGTAAAACCGCGAGGCGCTGCTAGTCTATAATAATATTATAATGCTGCAGAGTTTATTTTTGTTTGTTTGAACGCAATAATCTCACAAACTACCAATCCGATTTCAATAATTCTTTTTGTAATAGATAGCCACATTCAATGGGAAGGTTTTAAGCTATTTTTCACCTCAAAATTCTTACGGGTACGGGCACAACGCGGGTAAAACCGCGGGGTAGTTGAAGTAGCGGAGGAATACACGTAACAAGCGACACAATATATTCAAATGATCTTTTGTGACCTAACTCATGACACTACTTTATTCAATCGGGTTATAGTTACGTGTGTGTGTCTACACTATAATATTATAAAGAGGAAAACTTTGTTTGTTTGGTTGTAATGAATAGGCTCAAAAACTACTGGACCGTTTTTAAAAATTCTTTCACCATTCGAAAGCTACATTATCCACGAGTAACATAGGCTATTTTTCATCCCGAAATTCCCACAGGAATGGACACAACGCAAAAACGGGTAAAATATTTTATAGTTTGAATTTTAATAAGACTTTGTTGATTACTAGCGGCGCCTCGCGGTTTTACCCATGTTGTGCCCATTCTTGTAGTAATATTGGGATGAAAAATAGCTTATAACCTTCCCGTTGAATGTGGCTATCCAATACAAAAAGAATGATTAATATTTGATGGGTAGTTCCTGAGGTTAGCGCTTTCACGCCAAAACTACAGAACAGATTTGAATGAAATTAGGTACACAGTTAGTCCAGATCCTGAGAAAGGATATAGGCTGCTTCTTATCTCGAAATACCCGCGGGAACGGGTACAACACGGGTAAAACCGCGGGGCGCGGCTAGTATGCATACACAATTTCATAAAAATCAATCTGCAATCGGTATAGTAACTAACATTGTGCCACGATAATCACTACATAGTATAAAACAAAGTCGCTTTCCGCTGTCTGTCCCTATGTATGCCTAGATCTTTAACACTACGCAACGGATCTTGACGCGGTTTTTTTAAATTAGATAAAGTGATTCAAGAGAAAGGTTTATATGAATATAAATTCCCGAAATTCCCACGGGAATGGGCACAACGCGGGTAAAACCGCGGGGCGCAGCTAGTTTTATTTAGTATAATTATATAGACGAAGATAACAGTATAGATTAGATGTGTAGTAATTATTAACTTTCTAATGTTTATTGTCTATAACTATAAACTAGAAATGGCTACTATAAAAAGTTTATAATAGGAAGAGATAATAAAATAATAACACGCTTTGTTTGATATTTGTAATCTTTATTTAATTTTACCTGATGTCTGTCATTTTTTAATTAAACATTTCCGTTTAAGGCGGCCCCTAAACGATCAATTTATATTGCGCAATATTGAATATTGTGCAATATAATTAACCGTCTAGGGCTAATATTGAAGTGAAGACTGCGCAATGATTGAACGAAAGTTTGAGCGAGTTTAATTTTTATTGTACAATATTTAATATTGAACAATATTGCTTCGTGTAGGGTCAGTATTGCGCAATATTTGACATGTTGCTCGGGATCAAACTATTCTCCGACTGAACAAGAAACATTGCACAATTTTCTTATTGTGCAATATAATTGACCGTTTGGATCCAAACGCAATTCAATCTTATTGCACAATTAAATATATTGTACAATGTTATTGTAGGTAGGCCTCCTAACTTAAATTTGGACAAAATAAGAGAATGATTTTTATAAGTAATCTTTATCACTACATAGTATAAGCGTCGATCCCGGTTACTTTCTACGGATAGTAGTCGTTACATGAGCCATGTCAGAGGCCTTTGGCGGCTCAATAACTCTGACACCAGGATTGGTCAGGTTGACCGTCCACTCGATGAAGGAGAAGACTACATAGTATAAAACAAAGTCGGTTTCCGCTGTCTGTCCCTAAGTATGCTTAGATTTTTAAAACTACGCAACGGATTTTGATGCGGTTTTTTTAATAGATAGAGTGATTCAAGAGGAAGGTTTTTATGTAAGTATAATAATTCCCGAAATTCCCGCAGGATGGGCACAACGCGGGTAAAACCGCGGGGCGCTGCTAGTCTTTACTACTAATAAAAAACTGAAGAGCTTGATTTTTTATTCAAACGCTTTAATCTCAGAAAGTATCAGTCCGATTCGAATAATTCTTTTTGTAATAGATAGTCACGTTCAACGGGAAGGTTATAGGCTATTTTTCATCCCGAAATTCCCACGGGACCGGGCACAAAAGCTTACCAAAAAAAAAAGATGTTTTTTAACATTTTCCTAGCCATGTATGTATATAAAGTAAAGTATTACCCTGTAAAGTCCCACTGCTGGGCAAAGGCTTCTCATCTCACTGAAGATATCAGTACAGTGAGAAGCCCTGTATATAGATAAGAATATTTTTGAACGCGTTTCAATCCATATATAAGAAAAGAGGAAGTATTTTGAATAGATATATCTATCTAATATATAAAATTCTCGTGTCACAGTTTTCGTTGCCATACTCCTCCGAAACGGCTCGACCGATTCTCATGAAATTTTGTGTACATATCGGGTAGGCCTGAGAATCGGCCAACATCTATTTTTCATCCCGAAATTCCCGCGGGAACGGGTACCGTGATTGAACTCCTCTGAAACGGCTCGACCGATTCTCATGAAATTTTGTGTACATATCGGGTAGGCCTGAGAATCTGACAACATCAATTTTCATCCCAAAATTCCCGAGGGAACGGGTACAAAGCGGGTGAAACCGCGGGGCGCAGCTAGTCTAATAATATAAAATTCTCGTGTCACGGGGTGCGTGGTTGAACTCCTCTGAAACGGCTCGACCGATTCTCATGAAATTTTGTGTACATATCGGGTAGGCCTGAGAATCGGACAACATCTATTTTTCATCCCGAAATTCCCGCGGGAACGGGTACAACGCGGGTGAAACCGCGGGGCGCAGCTAGTCTAATATATAAAATTCTCGTGTCGCGGTGTTTGTAGTTAAACTCCTCTGAAACGGCTCGACCGATTGTCATGAAATTTTGTATGCATATCGGCTAGGTCCGAGAATTGGACAACATCTATTTTTCATCCCCCTAAATGGTAAGGGTAGTCCACCCTTAATTTTTTTAAATAATTTAAGTATATCGCAAAACAACGTTTGCAGGGTCAGCTATAAAATAAATCATAGAAACTTAAAAGCACAAAATATACACATTTTTAAATGACATTCCGTTAGAAAGTATTTTCTTAAGTTATTAAGAAAATACTTATTGTTACTTTAAAGATAACGCGAGCTTACCTTATGAAGTCATTCAACTTTAGCACACTTACTTACTTACAAAAAAAGAAGTAGTTACTAACCGTAAAAACACCAAAAATAAAAAACGAAATCACTTGATCCCACCAAAAACTAAAGATTCACATCACTACAAAATAAGTTACAAAAGAAAAAAGTTTAATTTAAAAAGGTTTTACAATCAAAAAGTCTATTAAAAAAGGTTTTAGTGCGACGTCTAAAAAAGGTTTGACACAATAAGTCCAGTCCAAAGAGGTTGTAATCTGTTTACAAATAGGTTGTATTTATGTCACAGAGCTAAATGAAAACAATTTATTTTATAAACACAACTGCTTACGGTAAAGGCGAAGAGTTTACTGTTTACTTCAGTCACTTAGCCAAAGTACTGTTATTTTACTGTCACCGGTGAGAGATGCTAACGAAACAGACAAACCCACGGATTTATTTAAGGAGAACATATTGCTAATTAAATATCAATAAAGAAGACTTGTTGTGAAAAGAGGTGTTTGCGTATTTTGACCTCTTTAGAGATTAGATTTGGTTTTTTGTAGTACCTATATTTAAATAGTATGATACACGAATACACCTTTTCACCTAATGTTTTTGAGGGAAATTTTGCTTGAAATCGTAACTAAAATATTATAAATGCGAAAGTAACTCTGTCTATCTGTCTGAGTGTCTGTTACGCTTTCACGCCAAAACTACTGAACCAATTTGAATGAAATTTGGTACACAGTTAGTCCGAAGCCTGAGAAAGGACATTGGCTACCTTTCAATCTAATACTAATATTATTATGAGCTAGTTTGTTTGTTCGAGCTAATCTCGGGATTTACCATTCCGATTTCGATAATTCTTTTTGTAATAGATAGCCACATTCAATGGGAAGGTTATAGGCTATTTTACATCCCAAATTCCTACGGGAACGGCACAACGCGGGCAAAACTGCGGACCGCTGCTAGTCACTATCACAACATAGTATAAAACAAAGTCGCTATCCGCTGCCTGTCTGTCATTATGTATGCTTAGATCTTTAAAACCACGCAACGGATTTTGATGCGGTTTTTTTAAAATAGGTAGATAGAGTGATTCAAGAGGAAGGTTTATGTACCTAAAAATTCCCGAAATTCCCACGGGAACGGTCCCAACGCGGGTAAAACCGCGGAGCGCTAGTATACAAATAAAGTACCAATAAAAACATAGACAAACATTCCTCTATCCATTTTATCTTACACTATGCTCGCTAAATGGGGAAAGCAGAAACATTTTCCATGTATGCAAGAATAATTCGCTATATTACTCTACTCGGCCTGATTTCACTTCAACAAAGCATTTTTGATAATAAAACAAGTTGTTAAAGCTCTAATCTAACCTTCATAATAAAAATAAAGCTCTATGGTTGAATTCATTTCATGGTAGCCATTTTTTTATCTGTCACAAATAACCGTTTTTATAAAAAGAACTTCTCGAACGCCTCGGTGGTCTAGTGGTATGTGCACTTGCCTGCCAAGACTGAGGTCCCAGGTTCAATTCCCAGGTCGAGCGACAACATGTTGCCTACTTCTCAAACATGGCTCGGGTTTGAGATCACCAACCCGCATTAGGCAATGGTGATAATGACTAAGCCTCACTGTACTGATAGTTGATACCTTCTTCAGTGAGATTAGAGGAATTTGCCCAGTAGTGGGACATGCTTGCTTACAATACTTACCTACTTATAAAAATAACTTATCTACATAATACTTATTGTAGCACTCGTAGCATAGTTTGACTAACCGATGTCAGTTCATTGCGATTGTTAAGCAACGTGCAGCTCGACCCCTACTTGGATGGGTGGCCGATAGTGACATTTCTATCTGAGCGCTACCGTGCTTCGGAAGGCACGTTAAATTCAATTGTAATGTATTATATATTTCTATCTGATGTGAGCGACATCCTCCTCACTGTACTGATATCTTCAGTGTGATGAGAGGCCTTTGCTCAGCAGTGGGACATTACATACAGGCTCATACTTTATATTTTTTTATAATAACGCGGTTCCGTAGAAGCGGAGCTGACTTGAGTTGGAATAATAAATGGAGGTCATGGTAACATATATTTCTACATCTGTCTCTTGTATTCCAATGGCAAATAAATAGGTGCAAGGGAGATAAATAAACGCTATCAGCTTTTGTATTTTTCATTATTGCAAAGAAGACATTGACAGCGCATTGACATTGTCAAATCGCTGCGTAATGCATTGTGATTGGTCGAATGAGTTTCGCGCCAGTCCGCGAAACACACTCTAAATATAGCGAAGGTTTGAAACTTCGATCAACAATACACAACTAGATGTCGGTCGGGTCGGCGCAAAAAATACGTCTTCGTGAAATAAGGCCTCATTTGAAAAGTGAGCTCTTATTTTATTCATAAGATTTTGCTACTTGATTGCTAGGTGTCATGGTTGTAATTAGGTTGAACTTAGAACTGTTTTGAAACTCTTGTCTCAGTTCGGTAGTAAACAAAATAAGCTGTCACAGTCATCCACGCGGACAGTATTTAGCTTTGATTTTGTACGTGACCCGATATCTAGTTGTGTATTGTTGATCGAAGGTTTGAAAGGTCATGAATAAATAGGCAATGCATGTCCGTTAAAGCGGAGCGGAGCTGTGCGGAACACAGGTGCGGAACTCAACTGACTAATCACAACGCATTACGAAAAGATTTTGACAATGACAATGCGTTGTTTGACAATGACAATGCGTTGTTTGTATGTATTACGAAAAGATTTTGACAATGTCAATGCGTTGTTTGACAATGACAATGCGTTGTTTGTATGTATTACGAAAAGATTTTGACAATGTCAGTGCGTTGTTTGACAATGACAATGCGTTGTTTGTATGTATTACGAAAAGATTTTGACAATGTCAATGCGTTGTTTGACAATGACAATGCGTTGTTTGACAATCACAATGTATTACGAAAAGATTTTGACAATGTCAATGCGTTGTTTGACAATCACAATGTATTACGAAAAGATTTTGACAATGTCAATGCGTTGTTTGACAAGCCAGCGCTGTGATTGGTGAATGGAGTCCACCCCGCTTCAACGCTTTAGGGGCGACTTTGAAATGAAATAAATACTCGCAGTTAGATCATTGTTTTATATTCTCTATTCAGAGTAGGTATTGGTTATGGTACACTTAAGACGGAGGCGCTTCTGATTCCGCTGGGGCTGACGTTTCACCTCCTGTCAAAAATAAATGAGGTTTAATTAGTGAGGGTTTTCACGAAAATGACCCTTTTGACAGATTTCTGGACCTCAAGTGTCAGTGCTGCCGCCTAGTGGGTGACATTTCAGAAAACCCTTATTGTGGTGGACAAATAAATGGCACCCAAGGTCTTTATATTCAACTAGCAGTGTCCCGCGATTTTACCCGCGTTGTGCCTGTTCCCGTGGGAATTTCGGGATGAAAAATTGCCTAAACCTTCCCGTTGAATGTGGCTACTCATTACAAAAAGAATTATTCCAATCGGACAAATAATTCCCGAGATTACCTCGAATATACAAACAAACAAACAAACAAACTTATTTTACCTATTTATAATATTAGTATAGACTAGCAGTGTCCCGCGATTTTACCCGCGTTGAGTCCGTTTCTATGGGATAAAATGTATCCCATGTGCTATTCTGATGTATAACCTATGTTACTGTAAAGTTTCATCCAAATCCGTTCTGTAGTTTTTGCGTGAAAGAGTAACAAACAGACATCTAAACATATCACTGTCATCACAAACTTTCGCATTTATAATATTAGTAGGAAAAGCCATGTTGGTTCCTGAGATACAATTGGAGAGTAATTATATCTCAGGAGTAATTATTTTTGTAAAGGATAGCCATTCAACGGGAAGTTTATAGACTATTTTTCATCCTAAAATCACGGGACCGGAAGCAAGTAAAACCGCGGGGCGCGGCTAGTAAATGTGTTAATTATTGTAACAAAATAATGTGTAACTGCTAGCGCCATCTATATTAGTTGTGAAGTTGTTCAACATATGAATTAAAGTACTCTGTGGTACAATGACAGCGTCACTCTGTGTATTATATATATATGTCGTAGGATAATTTGATACTTCGAATCTTCGCGGAAATCCTAGGGGTTTTGCGAAAACGCGGATAATTAGACATAGGCAACCGGCTAAAACTAGGTGTAGCCGCACTTCGGGTATTAGCCGTATGTAATTTTAATGAAAAGAGACTCTCTCTTTTCAAAAAAAAAATAACCCTAACCTACCGATTACTTACTATTCGGTAGGTTAGGGTTTTTTTTTTTCATGTTTAAAAGTAAGATTTGATAATTTTTCGCCTATGTCTAATTATCCGCGTTTTCGCAAAACCTCTAGGATTTTCGCGAAGATTCGAAGTATCAAATTAACCTACGACATATACAAAATGTGAACATCAATGCGTGTTACCTTCTGCTGGGGCTTCGGACGCCGCATCCCCCGCTTCACTACCTCCCCCTTCCGCCCCCGACGCCGCCGTAGTACTTTCTCCTTCACTACCAGCCTCAGAGCCGCTCTTAGCAGCTTCTCCATCCGAAGCTAGAAATGAATGAGTTAGTTCAATTTTTTTGCTAGATGGCGTTGAAGTTTGACTTAGTTTACTGGGATGTCGGTAGATGGCGTTGATATGAAATGTACAAATAGTTCTCCACTTTTTTGCTAGATGGCGTTCATTCAATGTTTCCGTACTTAGCGAAATTATTAATTCAATAGATATTCGGCCTAGAAAATAAATAAGTTCAAATATGTTTGAGGGCTAACTTGGTGTCGGAGTTTTTAGACCGCCTAAAGGCCTCCGACATGGTCTGAAGATTGAAACAAGCGGGACCGACTGCTTAACCTGCCCTCGGAAGTAAGGTTGCTTAACAATGCATTATTATTTACTAGCAGCGCCCCGCGGTTTTACCCGCGTTGTGTCCGTTCCCGTGGGAATTTCGGGATTTTTTTTGCATAAAAACCTTCCTCTTGAATCACTCTACCTATTACAAAAAACCGCATCAAAATCCGTTGCGTAATTTTAAAGATTTAAGCATACAGACAAACAGACAAACAGACACGAAACAGAGACGACTTTATTTTATACTATGTAGTGATGTTTAGAATTTAGTATTGTTTAGTTTAGTATTGTTTAGTATTTATGTTCCTGTTGTTTCCGAATTGTAATCTAACTTTATTTATAAAACCTGACTTCGGTCAATAGCGACTTCTATGCTGAAAGCACATGTTTTGAGATGCAACCTAGATTTAGAAATAACTTGTTTACACTGTTTCCTAGTTTATAATGGTTGTATTTTGTTTTCTGCAATAAAATAAATAAATAAATAAAATGCAATGAACTAACACCGCTTAGTCAAACTACGCTACGAGCGCGTGTTTCCCACTAGTGGGACGTTACCTGCGGTCGTGGCATCGCCACCGCCAGCGCCGCCAGCATCGCCACCGCCGGCGTCGCCCCCTGCCTCACCGGGTTCTCTGAAAATAAAAAAGGTTTGGAAAATTAAAGTATTAGAAACCCATCCAAGTAGGGGTCGAGCTGCACGTTGCTTAACAATGGCAATGATCTAACATCGCTTAGTCATGTAGGTGCGCAGGCGCATCCCGCGCGCCAGTCGATCACAGCGTATGCTACGAGAGACCCATGCATCTCGCTCCCACGCGCACTCGATTTGCTCACTTTACGTGAACCGTGATACTTAATTAATTTCATCATTCTAACTGTCTTGCTATCTTTCTAAAACTAAAATAGTGTGTGTTGTGGTTAATAAACATTGAAAACTCATCGTTGTGGTTTAATTCTTCCACCATTACCACGCACCCCCCCCATAAGTCACACTACGCCAAGAGCACTAGTGGCATTGCTATCTGAGCGCTGCCGTGCTTCGGAGGGCACGTTAAGCAGTCGGTCCCGGTGGTTTCAATCGTCACACCATATCGGAGGCTTTAGGCGGTCTAAAAACTCTGACACCAGGGTTGGCCACACCTCGAAATAAATGAATGAATAAATAAATACTTAAATACTTAATAAATACTTGGACAAATTCACACACGGTTAATTAGACCCAAAGTAAGCTCTAAGCTTGTGTTATGGAATCTAACTAACTGATACTACTACATATACGAGTACATACACAAATACTTTATAAGAATATATAATTGACACCCAGACGTCGTCGCCAACAACTATGTCTTCACATATTGTTGACTCCGGGCGGGGATCGAACCCGCAACCCCTGACACAGTAAGCGCTCTCACTGCCACTGTGCCAACGGGCTTGTCGAAATGAATGATTAGTCAGTCGAGCTCCACACAGCTCCGCTTCCGCTTAACCCTTAAACGGGCACTCGTCCATTCCGGTACTTATTAGGACAAATATTTTTATTTAACGTTTTGTGAGGTGTAAATTAAAGGAAACTCACCCTAATAACCCCGTCTAAGTAAAAGACAGCCTCCGTGGTCTTGTGGTTTGAGCACACGGCTCACGATCCGGAGGTTCCGGGTTCGATTCCCGGTGGGGACAATATCTCACAAAATCTCTTTGTGAGAGTTTGTTTACTGTTTAGGGCATTGCAGGCTGAATCACCTGATTGTCCGAATAGTAAGATGATTCCGTGCTTCGGAGGGCGCGTTAAGCCGTCGGTTCATGTTACTTTCTACGGATAGTAGTCGTTACATGAGCCACGTCAGAGGCTTTTGGCGGTTAAATAACTCTGACACCAGGATTGGTCAAGTTGACCATCCACTCGATGAAAAAGAAGAAGAAGTTATAGACAGTCTAAACCCTGTCTCGACTGACTAGACTACACAGGCTGTAATCTGTAAGTTGATAGACACTCACGATATGACCATGATTAGCTTAGTGACCCTTCCCACGGCGGTGTTCCAAATACACTGATAAGCGCCTCGGTACAAGAAACTGAAGTTCGGAATGATGATAGTAATCTTCGTGTCTGTGAACTGAATACAAAGATATTAGAATGCATTTCTGTCGAAGCGGAGATGAGTTGAGTCGACCAATCAGAAGGCGAAGAAATTTTAACAATTTGAATGCGTTGTATGACAATTTTCCGGGTTCGATTCCCGGTGGGGACAATATCTCGCAAAAATCTCTTTGTGAGACTGTCCTCAGTTTGGTTAGAGCACTGCAGGCTGAATCACCTGATTGCCCGAAAAGTAAGATGATTCCGTGCTTCGGAGGGCACGTTAAGCCGTCGTTCCCGGTTACTTTCTACGGATAGTAGTCGTTACATGAGCCATGTCAGAGGCCTTTGGCGGCTCAATGACTCTGACACCAGGATTGGTCAGGGTGACCGTCCCACTCGATGAAGAAGAAGAAGACAATTTTAATGCGTTGTGATTGCTTGATTGAGCTCAGCTCCGCTTCCGTTTAATGCTTGCATCACTACATAGTATAAAATAAAGTCGTCTCTGTTTCGTGTCTGTTTGTCTGTATGCTTAAATCTTTAAAATTACGCAACGGATTTTGATGCGGTTTTTTGTAATAGGTAGCGTGATTCAAGAGGAAGGTTTTTATGTAAAAAATTCCCGAAATTCCCACGGGAACGGGCACAACGCGGGTAAAACCGCGGGGCGCTGCTAGTAATAAACAAATTATGCGTTAAATGTACCACTGGGATAGGAGGCATCATCTCACTAAAGATGTATTACTGTATGTATGAGTATGTATCTCACTGAAATTATCAGTACAGTATATCTTCAGTGTGTATCACACTGAAGATATGAGTACAATAAATGGCAAAAAAAACCGGCCAAGTGCTAGTCGGACTCGCGCACGGACCGTCCCTCCGTCCGTCCGTCACCAGGCTGTATCTCAAGAACGGTGATAGCTAGACAGTTGAAATGTTCACAGATGTATTTCTATTGCCGCTATAACAACAAATACTAAAAATAAAACAAAACAAATATTCAAGGGGGGCATACAACAAACGTGTTTTTGTACCGTTTGGTACGGAACTCTTCGTGCGCAAGTCTCACTCACACTTGGCCGGTTTTTATTTCAACCGATCCAACCCAAAAATGTTAAATACTTACGTCATAATAGGCTCCATTACCCGACCGGCGGGTTGGAGTGTGCGGTATGTCCACGCCGTCCACTGTTACCTACCAGAATAACTAGCTTATTATACGCTGTACTCAGATACGTCAATATATACTTCCTTAGAGATTTAATGAGTGATTTTAACATTTACCGCCATATTAGTACGGTTCACTTTTGTATGACACTGCACGCGACGGGCGCACGCAATAGTTCACTTTCGTATGAAACCACACGCGGCGTGCGCACGCCGCGGGCGCCCGCGACGGTTCACTTTTGTATGAAACCGGCGTGCGCACGCTTATCGCAGTGTCGGCCCTAAAAATTAGGGGGGTGGACCACCCTAATCACTATAAATTGAGAACAATACAAATTTAAAATCGGTTCAGTAATTTAGGAATCCATCGCGGACAAACAACGTGACACGTAATCTATAATAATATTATAAAGATATTTTTTTTTAAGTTCCTTTGTTTCTTTTTTTAAAAGATAGCTACATTCAACGGGAAGGTTATAGGCTATTTTTCATCCCGAAATTCTCACGGGAACGGGCCAACTCGGGTAAAACCGCGGGGCGCTGCGAGTATTTATATACAAAGAATACCTTATCGATAGAACACTCTCCAGTACATTTGTATGGTATCTCCTTCTTAAAAGGCTGTGAGTCTCCGGGAGAGGGAACCGTATCCAATTTTGTTATTTTAACAACTGGAAATCAACAAAATAAATATAGCCAAGGTGTTCTTTAAGGGTCAACACTGCGTAAAGCGTGCGCCAGTCGCGAGCGCAAGCGACGGGCGCACGCGTCGGTTCACTTTTGTATGACACCGCACGCGACGGGCGCACGCGTCGGTTCACTTTTGTATGTAATCGCGGCATGCGCACGCTTAACGCAGTGTCGGCCCTTAACCGAGATACGACGATCTTTTCATAGCAACCATGTCATTGAATTAAGAGATGAGAACTGCATAATCCTGGAGTGTGCAGTGGTAGAACCCTACTGGAGTGCGCATCTGCAGGATGCCGCGAGCCACAGTAAGGCTCTCGTCTAGTTCCTGGAGGAACTAAGCTGGCAATAGAGTTTAAAATTGAAACTAAGTTTACGGATACACTTCGCTTTTATTTTACATTTTTATCTGACGTTTCGGCTCCTTTACAGGAACCGTGGTCACAGTAGACTAAGAAACCAGTATGGCAGTAGAATGGTCCAATACTATCGAACGGACCGATTCTTATTTCGTTTTTATTTTTTTAGCAAGATGTCTGCGTATGGGTGACTGTACTTAAAAAAATAGTTGAGGGTTGAAAATAAAAGCGTTAGACAGTGATAAACTTACCAGGGGCTGAAAATGAAAAAAAATATTTATTCGGGTTTTAATTAAAAACGAAATATTTTAGAAATTGTAGATTGTTTTAAATCTCAAACGGTCGGACCGATTTTCATGACTTTTTTTTATAGTGAAACGTGTGTACCTAATTTTTTATTAAAAAAACGGTCGGACCGATTCTTGCTATTTTTTATATGTTGGATTTATTTCTGCTCTCGCATTAGAGGAATAACTATTTAACTAGGTACCTACTAAAATATAAAAGTGTTTTTTTTAATATTGCAAAATAAAATGAATATTATTTCTGCCTCATAAAGGAGAATAAAACCATTAAACTTATTTAAATAATGGCAAAAAAATATTAAAAAATATATAAGTACTTACAGGAATCTGTAATCAATAAAAATAAAAATTAATAAATATTTCACTAGATATTTGCGTCCAACACTCTTCTCCCAAAAAACGGCTGAACCGATTTTGACACTATTGTTATAAAAGTGAATTTTAAAAATTAATTTAAAATATTATTTTCTGTTGTGTACTTACTTTCCAAAATGAATATATTTTTCTTGTAAGATTCATTATTGATTTTGAAAACACCGACATAGACACAGGCGTGTTCATCTTCAAAACTAAAACACAAGATTACTTATTACCTTACACTATCTTGGAAGAATTGTCTTTCATAATTACGTACAACGGAGGTTACTGTTGAGGTTACTGCCGCGGCGGCCGGCAGTGCGTGGAGAGACGCTGTCGCGAGCGCTTCACCCACCCCTGATGAATGTTACCGGACGTGACCGAAACGTGTTGAGGGACACTCTACTACAGTAACCTCCGTCGTACGTAAGTGCCCGTTTTAACAAATAATTATGACAACATTGAACGTTTCAATTAATAGTAAAATAGAATTGTCTTTGGTTATAAAATCGAGCATATCTATACTAATAAAATAAAGCTGAAGAGTTTGACAAGCCCGTCGTCCCAGTGGCAGTGAGAGCGCTTACTGTGTCGGGGTTGCGGGGTCGGACAACGGAGTAACAATATGTGAGACATAGTTGTTGAACGTGTGGGTGACAATAATATCTTATAAAGTATTTGTGTATGTTTATGTAGTAGTATCAGTGAGTTAGATTCTATAATACAAGCATAGAGCTTAGTTTGTGTAATTAACCGTGCGTGATTTTGTCCGGGTGTATCTATTATATTATATGTATACTATGTTTGTTTGAACGTGCTCTTCTCAAAAAATCTCAGAAACTACCAGTCCGATTTGAATAATTCTTTTTGTAATGGATAGCCACATTCAACGGAAAGGTTATAAGCTTTTTTCATCCTGAAATTCCCACGGAAACGGGTACAACGCGGGTAAAACGCGGGGCGTTTATTTAGTACTAGCAGTGCCCCGCGGTTTTACCCGCGTTGTACCCGTTCCCGTGGGAATTTCAGGATGAAAAATAGCCTATAACCTTCCCGTTGAATGTGGCTATCCATTACAAAAAGAATTATTCAAATCGGACTGATAATTCCTGAGATTGCCTCGAACATACAAACTTAAAAATTTTAGTTACCTCTATATAATATTAGTATAGATAATGTTATACTCCTTCGTTACTAACCTTGGGTAATTAATGTTAATAGTTTTAGCAGCTGGCTGTAATGTTATTCTGCCGGATCGTAAAACGGACTGTCCGTTACAGAATATATCGTCCACGCTGCAGTCAGTGCAAGTGTACGATACAGTCTTGTCGAAATGAGACCCTATTTCCATGGAATCGGTACCCGTTGACACCTTCACTGTTGAACGTCAGAATTGACAGATGGTGAGAAACGTCAATGTCAAAAGGGGCCGTTCATAAAGGCCGGTTTACACTTTGCGAAGTGTAAAGTGATAAGTGTTAAGCGTTAACTTAACGCGATAAGTGTCAAGTGTTAAGTAGTCTTTTCCATCCCCGTTTACACAGTGTTTAGGAAGAAGCTCAAAGTAGTGGTACTGTCCGTTGTGCATAATCTCTAGAAATGGAAGATGAACAGCGCTTAATATTGAGACAAATAATAAAAGAGATTGTATCTGTTGTGGTATCTGATATAGAAAATGAACTCAATTTTGAAATCAATAGGCCTAAAAGATTATGGCAAAGAAAATGGATCACCAGACGTTCTGACACTTTACATTGTATAGACATTCATACTTTATGTACTCTTGTATGAATTTTAAAGTATGTTGTTCCGTCCACTTCATTTTCGCTTTGAATTTGACACTGCGCACTTAACACACACGTGTTTACACACTGATTAGTACAGGCGAGCTGCGAGAGAGGGGAGTGAAACAGTACAAGGGGGAAGGTCACTTAACAGCAAAAATAGACCTTGATTCTATTCACTCGCACTAATCAATAAGCACTAATCGCACTTTACACTTAACACTAATCACTTCACGCTTCCGTTCACACCTTGATTACTAAACACCTGCACTAATCACCTGCAGTGTTAACTTAACAAAGTGTAAACCGGCCATTAGTCAC
Source organism: Cyclophora albipunctata (assembly GCA_963082685.1). Classification (NCBI taxonomy): domain Eukaryota; kingdom Metazoa; phylum Arthropoda; class Insecta; order Lepidoptera; family Geometridae; genus Cyclophora; species Cyclophora albipunctata. The sequence goes on along the minus strand of OY720135.1, from coordinate 1,845,152 downwards.
GTGATATTTTTTTGGCATTTTTCAATTTTCAACCCCGCCTCCCTCTTGGTACATGGTGACTGTTCTTTACACCCTCACCTTAGTTCGCGTGTATTTGGAGGGCCTTCAAAAAATCTTATTTTACTTATAATATTGCGCGTTTCCCGAAAAAATAACGTGATATATTACTACACCCCCTCCCCTTGGGGTAATTCGTGATATTTTTATGGTCCCCCCTCCCCCCTGTGATTAATGGACAGCCCCTAAGTAATATCGTATGAAAATTTATAACTAACTTCATTAAGTTTGTCATAACTATATTATCAAGATGAATTTTTATGTGCGTTTCCAATGAGGTGTGAGGTGTGAGTCAACGAGAATAACTCAATTTTTTTTTACGTAACCTCGCTGTCCCACTGCTGGGCTAAGGTCTCCCCCAATTATTTCCATTTATCTCTTTCCATAGCCAACTCCTTCCAATCCTTATTAAAATCGTCCTCAATAGGCTGAATAAAATAAATCGCAGGCTTTTAAATGCTATCCAAAAGTTAATGCTACAAATATTTTGGTTTATATTTACCCAGAGCTGTAAAATGAATAAAGTTTTTATTAATTTAATACGTTATTTTAAAAAATTTACATCATTTTAATTTCAAAAAAACTTCGATAGCACTCGGAAACTCACGTGATTCTGAAATCAAATAAAAAAATTAGAAATATAACAATTATATTGTAATGTAATAATGTATGTATGTCGTCCTTTTTTTTTAAGATTAATTTTAAGATATTATCTTCTTCTCTTCATCGAGTGGATGGTCAACCTGACCAATCCTAGTGTCAGAGTTATTGACCCGCCAAAGGCCTCTGACATGGCTCATGTAACGACTACTATCCGTAGAAAGTAACCGGTACCGACGGCTTAACGTGCCCTCCGAAGCACGGAATCATCTTACTTTTCGGGCAATCAGGTGATTCAGCCTGCAATGCCCTAACCAAACTGAGGACAGCCTCACAAAGAGATTTTTTGTGAGATATTGTTGTTCCCACCGGGAATCGAACCCGGAACCTCCGGATCGTGAGCCGGGCGGTCAAACCATAAGACCACGAAGGCTGTTAAGATATAACAGGTAGGTACCAAAATATAAAATCACTAGCAGCAATTTTTATACATATAATCCTTCCTCTTGAATCACTCTATCTATTTTAAAAAACCGCGTCAAAATCCGTTGCGTAGTTTTAAAGATCTAAGCATACATAGGGACAGACAGCGGAAAGCGACTTTGTTTTATACTATGTAGTGATGAGCTATCTGTTTTAGACGAAAAGGACAACAAACATTTAGTTAAATAACACCTAATAAAAATATGAAGTAAGATTAGAGCGTAAGGTAAGGATAAGCGGAACCGGACGACAAAATAATAAAAAAAAACTCAAAAAACTATACCTGTATCTAAAAACAAAAAAAAATAACATTAAATAAATGAAGAAAAAATTAAAAATCAAAATTTTTTAGCCTGATTGTCCCACTGGGCAAAGGCCTCTCATCTCACTGAAGAAATCAGTACAGTGAGGAGGATGTCGTAATCACCACGCTTGCTGCGGGTTGGTGATCTCAAACCCGAGCCATGTTTGAAAAGTAGGAAACATGTTTTCGCTCGACCTGGAAATTGTCCCGGGTCGAGCGCTCATACCTCATCAAAAGTCCATCTAAGTATTTGATGAACGAATATTTTTTGTATGACACCGCATGCGACGGGCGCACGCGACAGTTCACTTTTGTATGGAACCGCGGCTTGCGCACGCTTAACGCAGTGTCGGCCCTTAGCCCTTCGTCATGGTCCATATTACTTTTATTAAATCGAGTAATCCGAACCTGGACCTGAAAGTAACAATAGAATAATTAAATTAAAGTATAACAGTAACTATTTAGTAATCTGTGGTATAACCGTCTTATTCATAACGATATTTAACTTAAACAGTGTTTTAAAGTGTTATGTCCCTTTCGCTCTTTGGCAAATAGCTTATGTCGGAAAGGGATAAACCATTTGATAGCTGAAGTGCTGTTAATAAGTTTATGAATAAGGCCTGTAATGTCCCACTGCTGGGCAAAGGCCTCTCATCTCACTGAAGACATCAGTACAGTGGCATAAAATGTTACTTAGGTTTCTATATTTATGCATGTGCTAGCAGCGCCCCGCTGTTTCACCTAAAGTGTCCCCGTTCGGGATACGACAAAATACAAGGTTCCCGTCGGCTGCGCCCGGCTGACCGAAACAACTTGTCATAACGTGTCTCAATCAGACTCCACCCCTATCCGATATTATCCGAAACTTATTTCGGATTCGGTTAAGATTACGGATAATTTTTATATCGGACCAGCAGCGCTCCGCGGTTTCACCCGCGTTGTACCCTTCCCGTTAGAATTTCGCGATAAAAAGTAGCCTTTGTCCTTTCTCAGGCTCTGTACTAACTGTGTACCAAGTTTCATTCAAATCGGTTCAGTAGTTTTGGCGTGAAAGCGTAACAGACAGAGTTACTTTCACATTTATATGTAACTAGCACCGCCCCGCGGTTTTACCCGCGTTGTGCCCGTTCCCGTAGGAAATCCGGGATAAAATGCCTATATATATAGCCTATAGCCTTCCTCGATAAATAGACTATCTAACAGTGAAAGAATTATTCAAATCGGTTCAGTAGTTTCTGAGATTAGCGCGTTTAAACAAACAAACAAACAAACAAACAAACAAACAAAACAAACTCTTCAGCTTTATAATATTAGTATAGATAGGTATTAGTTAGGATATCCGATAGTTTCGGCAAGGGTTACGGAGTTCCCTAACATCCCTGCTGTGGACTGTACTCACTCTTCAGCGACAGCACTTTGACCCTCTCCTCAGTGCCATCTTCTCCTTGTATAACTGCGAAGTAATCTCCAAAATCTTCGGCTCTAGTCTCGCCTAGAGTGAACTCGATGTATTTTTGACTGAAAGCAATATTTAAAGTTAAGTATGGGTCTGTTGGCTGAAAACTAAATTAAAATTAAACTAAATTAAAATTTAAAAAACCGGCCAGTGGGAGTCGGACTCGCGCACGGAGGGTTCCGTACTTAAAAAACGGCAAAAAAATTACGTTTGTTGTATGGGACCCCTTGAATATTTGTTTTATTATATTTTTAGTACTTGTTGTTATAGCGGCAATAGAAATACATCATCTGTGAAAATTTCAACTGTCTAGCTATCACCGTTCTTGAGATACAGTCTAGTGACAGACGGACAGTAAAGTCTCAGTAATAGGGTCCCGTTTTTACTTTTTGGCCACGGAACCTTAAAATGCATATATACGGTCGAATTGAGAAACCTCCTCTTTTTTTGAAGATGGTTCAATATTAGAGCGACTCTAAGATTTTTTAACATATAACATACTAGCAGCGCCCCGCGGTTTTACCCGCGTTGTGCCCGTGCCCATGGGAATTTCGGGATGAAAAATTGCCTATGTCCTTCCCGATGAATGTAGCTATCTATTACAAAAATAATTATTCAAATCGGACAGGTAATTCCCGAGATTAGCTCGAACATACAAACAAACAATCAAACAATATCCCCCCCATTCGCACATACCCCCTACTCACCCATCATTAGCACTCTTCACCCTATACTTCACGTTATCAACGTTGCTGATCACTCCATCCTCGCCCCTCAGCATCATCCCCATCAGCACACACTTTGCGCACTTCAGGGGGATGATGGAGCGGTTCAGCTCCTGGCTGGGAACAGCTTCCAGAGCCAGGATCTTGCTGATGGTGGTCGCTGGGCCTGGGGAGGAAGGGAGTTGGAGAATCATCATATATATTTAAATCAATGCCACTTTTCGTTGTAACTGAACTCCGAAACGGCTGGACCGATTTGAATGATTTTTTGTATGGATGCACCCTGGATGGTTTAGATTCACACTAGCGACATCTATTGGGTCGCGGGTGGAACCACCCAATTTCCAATAGTTTTTGCCAGTCAGTCATTCAGTAAGTCTGTAGGTTAATCAGTCACTAACAGCCATACTCACTCACTCACTGGTACACTGGACATCCTAATACAATCTCACTCATTTGTTCACTGACCTCAACACTCACTAATGCTCAACTTTACTCAATGCTCAACCTTACTCACTTATAGTCAACACGTTGTCAATAAACTTGAAGTCGCCGGGTTTCTTCTTGTTCTCCAGCCGGATATAGTACAGCCCCTCGTCGCTCGGCAGGAACGGGTCGAAATTCACAGAGAATCGGATTGAGTCGCCAGTCTCTTTGAATTCTACTTTGAAGTGAGTCTGAGTGTTGAAGATGGGTTTTATTTAGGTGAGTGCAAATATTAAGTTATAGTACTAATATTATAAATGCGAAAGTTTGTATGGATGTTTGTTGCTATTTCGCAAAAATGAATGGACGGATTTGCATGAAACTTTACAGTAATATAGGTTATACATCAGAATACACATGGGATACATTTTATCCCGAAATTCCAGCGGGAACGGGTCCAACGCGGGTGAAACCGTGGGGCGCTGCTTGTAGTTGTATAATATATTGTTAATTGACACTAATATATGAGAGCTAATTTAAACTTACCATATTTTTAAGCTACAATAAAAAGGAAATGATATTATGTATGTTATAATATATACTAATAATAAAGAGGTAAAGTTTTTAACTTTCTTTGTTTGTAAGCGCTAATCTCAGAAACTACCGGTCCGATTTGAATAATTCTTTTTGTAATGGATAGCCGCATTCAACGGAAAGGTTACAGGCTAATTTGATCCCGAAATGCCCACGGGAACGGCCACAAAACTGCTAAACTGGTAAACTATAAGCCTGTAATATCCCACTGCTGGGCAAAGGCCTCTCATCTCACTGAAGCTATCAGTACAGTGACGACTGAGGGTACTTACCACATTCTTTCCTTTGACAGTCAAACGAACCTAGTAAATACACAAAATATAAATTTATTAGAAAATCATAATTACATTTATACCATCTAATATCAATTTAGAATGATAAGGATGTGCGGAGTTTTTGTGAGCGTGTCAAATGAAGCGGAGCGGAGCGGGGCGGAGCGGGCAATCATAACGCATTACGAAAACATTTTGACAATGACAATTTTGATGCGCCGTGATTGGTCAACTCACGTTCCGCTCCGCTTCAAACGAAATGCACCTTTAACCCCTCAAAAGACAATCAAAGTATATAATATCTTAGCTAGTAGAAAATAGCCTAAAAACTGTGTATATATTCCCTAGGCTGTCTAAAGACAGTCTAAAAATGACTAAATATTCCCTAGCTGTTTAAAGACATTCTAAAAATGGTCTAAATATTCCCAAGGCTGTCTAAAAATAGTCTTAAAACTGTCTAAAAATTTCCTAGGCTGTCCAAAAATAGTCTTAAAACTGTCTTAAGATTTCCTAGGCTGTCTAAATATAGTCTAAGAACTATCTAAAGATTGCCTAGGCTGTCTAAAAACTGTCTACGACTGCCTACATCGTCTCCGCAGGCGGTACTCACTCTGCTGCCGTACTGGTTGACCTTCCCGATGCCGCTGAACTTGTACCCCTCGGGGATCACGACGCGCCTGTTGCTGGTCACGTAGGGCACGTGCACCGGGACGTTCTCGTTCTTGTTGTCGTCTGGGGCATAGACAATGTTACGTGTTGCTTTTTTGTTTTTTTTTCTTCACCCGCGACCACGAGAGGTGCATTCCCCTCGAAACGTCGGGAAATAAAAAGTTAGTAATTACTTGCTTTATTAACTTTCTAACGCGAAAAAACCCGTGTGATTACGTTTACTATGGCTTTTTTAAAGATATTTTTTTTTAAAGAAACTTCTTTTTTGGTAAAATAAGTGAAGAAAAAATTCGATATTTTTATACTTTTTTGCCTTTAAGATGTGATTGTTATTGTGTAATTTAATAATGCAATTCTACTGAGCAAAGGCTACTTATAAAAAATTGTATTTTCGTACGAAAAATTTATTCTCGAAAAATGTTTTTTTTAATGGTTTTCTTATTATTGAAAGACTTACCAGGAATTGCTGCAATTAAATAATAAATTAAAGCCAATTATAATTGAACTCTTAAAAATATGTGTGTTTGTAAATAAAAATACTTACGTGGCACTATTTCTGTAATAAAAAAAATATTACAATTAATTAAAATTTATAGTTTTTGAAAAAAACACAAATTAATAAAAACTCAAAAAGTACATACCATCCTCTGAAATCGAAAGGCAAATATTTATTTTAATATTTTCCAATACAACAAATAATAAATTTATAATTAATTTGTGATAAAAAAAAATGAAACGTTTTATTAATAAAAAAGGGAACAAAACTTACTTTCGTAGACTGTAATATAAAAAAAAAAATATCGTGTTCATTAAAAATTGTAAAACTATTTCGATAATATTTTTCAAGTAATTTTTTTACTTTACTTACGATCGGGTCCTAAAAAAAACAAAAAATGATTAATTTTTTCTCCAGCAAAAAAAAAGATTAATATTTATTTTGTACTTTATTACTTACTCTCCTCTGAAACAAAAAAAGTAGATATTAATAATTAACATTAAAAAAATACCAATGAAAACAAGCAACATTACTCATGAAAAAGCAACTCAACCTACAAAAATAATCTCGTAGACATTTTACATACCATAGTCTCCTAGAACAAAATAAAATCTTGTTATTTTTTTAATTACTGTCTAACTAGCAGCGCCCCGCGGTTTTACCCACGTTGTGCCCGTTCCCGTGGGAATTTCGGGAATTTTTATACATACAAACCTTCCTCTTGAATCACTCCATCTATTAATTTAATTTTAATTTAATTTTATGTTCTGTTTTTAATTACTAATTTGGAGAAAACAATAAATGAGAATTTTATTTTATTTTATTTTATTTTATTTTATTAAAAAAACCACGTCAAAATCCGTGCAGTAGTATTTGAGTTTATGGCGAACAGACAGACAGACGCGGCTAGGGAATTTGTTATAGAAATATATAAGGTAGTAATTTTCTTTTTTTGTGTTAAATATATAGTTATAACGTACGACTAAACCAACATAAGGTAGGACATGTAACTATACTAGTATTATAAAGAGGTAAATTTTTTAAGTTTGTTTGTTTGTATGTTCAAGCTAATCTCGGGAATTACAAGTCCGATTTGAATAATTCTTTTTGTTATAGATAGCCACATTCAACGGGAAGGTTATAGGCTATTTTTCATGCCGAAATACCTACAGGAACGGGTACAACGCGGGTAAAACCGCGGGGCGCTGCTAGTATTATTATGAAGAGGTGTAATTCATAATTTTGTTAGTTTGTATAATGCAGTCTTAACGTACGCCACAGCTCGTTGGCCGGCATGGCCTGGTCGGGCGAGGGCAGGCTGTAGATGTAGCCGATCTGGCACGGGTTCCAGTGGTCGCACACCTCGCGGTCCGGGTCCAGCTCCGTCACGAACTTGTACGTCTGTAGAGGAGAATAGACTTGTACGACTGTAGCGGAGAATAGACTTGTACGTCTGGAGAGGAATATCATTAGAAAACTCTGCGTTCGTGCTGTTATATCCTACTGTAGCCCAAGCGGCAGACTGAGCGCCCTTAGCACTCTGCTGTTTCTACCTATCCATTATTTTACACAGAAACATGCGCGGGCGCGCATGTTTCTCTGTCTGTCTCTCTCTGGCGTGGCGTGCACATGTTTCGCTGTCTGTCTCTCTCTCTCTTATAGAAAGCAAGCTATATAGATATTTACGTTTCGTCTTTCTATTTCGCATTGAACAGTGTGGTGTCGCGACGATTATTTTTGTTGATAATAAATAAACTTCGTTCCATCCGGGTGTCCCTTGACACCTCTCAAGTTTTTTATTATAACAATTTATATTCCCTATTTAATTAATTAATTCCAGTGTTATAATAAAAAACTTTTTTTAAAAGAATCCGGAGTTTCCTTTTGTAAAAAGTTTGATTAGGATTTCATAGACTAGAATACCGTTTACAAACTGTATGAACATGTAATGTGATTGGTCGATTCAGCTCCACTCCGTTTTGATGGAAACGCACACTCTCACCAGATAATATAGCATATCGTTTGTGTCCTCTCTGAAACGGATTTCAATGCGGTTTTTTTAATTGATGCCCAGATTCTTTGTAGTACTTAGTTCTTAACTATGTTTGGTTGAAATCGGTCCAGCCGTTTTTGCGAAGGGGTTTATTGAAATTTCAATTATTGACTAATCAACATTTAAGCACGCCAGAAAGAGACAGACAGAGAAAATGCGCGAGAGAGACAGACAGAGAAACATGTGCACGCCAGAGAGAGACAGACAGGGAAACATGCGCGGCGCGCAATGCCAGTTTCTTTGAGGTGGTTTTTAGATGTGTTTGTAAAAAATCGGTAAACTAGTTTTACGTTCAACTCACCCGATCTGGATAGTACCGGTAATGCACGACGACGTCATCCGTGTCCTCGAGCGCGCACTTCCCGCTCGTGTAGTTGAGCGAGGTGCGCTCGAGCGGCGCGCAGCCAATCACCGTGCTGCCGTTACGGGGCAGGTCAGGCCCCTCCACTTTGTGGCCTGTAGGAGAAGCGGTGTTGAGTGGAGAGTGGAAAGAAGAAGAAGGAAATAAATAAATAATAAATAAATATACCCGGACAAATTCACTCACGGTTAATTAGACCCAAACTAAGCTCTAAGCTTGTAATATAGAATCTAATTCACTAATACTAATACATATACATACACAAATACTTTATAAGAATATATAATCGACACCCAAACGTCGTCAACAACTATGTCTCACATATTGTTACTCCGTTGACCGACCCCGCAACCCCGACACAGTAAGCGCTCCCACTGCCACTGGGACGACGGGCTTGTCAAAAAGGAAGAGCGTATTTATTGAAGCGGAGTGGAGCGGTGCGGCACGCAAATGACTAATCACAACGCATTGACATTGTCAAACAACGGATTGAAATTGTCAAACAACGCATTGACATTGTCAAAACAACGCATTGACATTGTCAAACAACGCATTGACATTGTCAAAAGCTTGTCATAATGCGTTATGATTGCTCAGATGAGCTCCGCACAGCACCACTCCGATCTTTTGAGTATTATTAATATTACAGCCTCCGAGGTTCCGGGTTCGATTCCCGGTGGGGACAATATCTCGCAAAAATATCTTTGTGAGACTGTCCTCAGTTTGGTTAGGGCATTGCAGGCTGAATCACCTGATTGCCCGAAAAGTAAGACGATTCTGTGCTTCGGAGGGCACGTTAAGCCGTCGGTCCCGGTTACTTTCTACGGATAGTAGTCGTTACATGAGCCATGTCAGAGGCCTTTGGAGGCTCAATAAGTCTGACCAGGATTGGTCAGGGTGACCATCCACTCGATGAAGAAGAAGTTGATCGAAGGGTGTTAGTTTAAAAAGTAAAAAGTGCCAATACTCACGATTGCAAAAGAAGTACTTATTCTCAGCTACGTAGAGTTCTTTATCCTCCGCTGACAAACACGAGTCGTACATAACGGGTGTCGGTTCGATCTCGTCCTCGCACATAATGACGCCGGATCCGTCCGGCTCTTTCGGCGACCGGTTAACCGGACACCGGTACATTAGACCTGAGGGGAAATAAAATATGGAACGTTGAATAAAAAGAAAGGTGTAAAAGTAAAGTAAGGTAATGTCTGTAATGTCCCACTGCTGGGCTGTGGCCTCTCATCTCACTGATATCAGTACAGTGAGGAGGATGTCGTAATCACCACGCTTGCCTAATGCGGGTTGGTGATCTCAAACCCGAGCCATGTTTGAAAAGTAGGACATATGTTTTCGCTCGACACGGGAATTGAACCTGGGATCTCAGACTTGGTAGGCACATACATCAGATCTATACATCCATCCGCACAAACTTTCGCATTTATAATATTAGTAGGATAGGATAGGACTATAAAGAGGTTTCTAGCTTTGTTTGTTTGTTTGTTTGTTTGTTTGTAACGGCTAATCTCAGAAACTACCAATCTGATTCAAATAATTCTTTTTGTAATGGATAGCCACATTCAACGGGAAGGTTATAGGCTATTTTTCATCCCGAAATTCCTACGGGAACGGGGTCAATGCGGGTAAAACCGCGGGGCGCTGCTCGTTTTTTTTCTTCTTTTTTTTTTTTCAATTATATTTATTTATTATAATTTTGGAACGAAGTTCCTTATCGCGCGTTGCGAAAGGGGGCTAGACGGAAAAAATGGTAACGACATTTTTAGGCCAGGGAGGGATAGACAGAGAAACTTGCGCACGCCAGAGAGAGACAGACAGAGAAACATGCGCGAGAGAGACAGACAGAGAAACATGCGCATGCCAGAGAGAGACAGACAGAGAAACATGAGCGCCGCGCATGTTTCTTCGTCTGTCTCTCTCTCTCTCTCTCTCTTATAGAAAGCAAGCTAGATATATTCGTTTTGTCTTTCTATTTCGCATTGAACAGTGTGGTGTGGCGACGATTATTTTTGTTGATAATAAATAAACTTCGTTTCATCCGGGTGTCCCTTGACACCTCTCAAGTGTTTTTTTATAAATGTAGTTTTTAATTTATTATTTTATTTAATTATTTATTTATTTATTATAGTAGTAGGATGTATGTTTGTCACCTTTCCGTATAATGAGTGGAGGTTTGTTCCTTATCTCAGCTATAGTGACCCCCTTCTCCCCGTTCTGTATGGCTGTCATTATCCTCTTGTACAGGGTGGTCCGGCGCTCCTGTTCCGCTATGATATACGGCAGGAGTTCGTCTGATAACACGTCTACTTTTTTCTTAGCTTCTGCATTCATCTAGATTTGGGATTGGTAAGAAAACTTTACTGATACGAATATCGTTTTTGAATAAGATGGTTAATAATTAATCGTGTGTGAATTTGTCCAGGTATATTATTATTAAGACCCAAACTAAGCTCTAAGCTTGTATAATGGAATCTAATTAACCTTTAATTAACTATACACTACTACATACATACACAAATTTACTTTTGCCACCAGGATTGGTCAGGTTGGCCATCCACTCGATGAAGAAGAAGACACAAATATAAGAATATATAATTGACACCCAGACGTCGTCAACAACTATGTCTCACATATTGTTACTCCGTTGACCGACCCCGCAACCCCCGACACAGTAAGCGCTCTCACTGCCACTGGGACAACGGGCTTGTCAAATTTTTTAACAATTGTATTTTAGAGTCTAGACAGACGGACTGCAATTCAACTGCAATCCGACTGCAAAATGGCAGTTCAGATGCAGTTTGAATGCAGTTGGCTCGACTGCAATCAAACTGCACGTCGACGGGCAGTTGGCGTGCAGTTGGATTGCAGTCTGAGAGTCTAGACAGACGGACTGCAATTCAACTGCAATCCGACTGCAAAATGGCAGTTCAGATGCAGTTTGAATGCAGTTGGCTCGACTGCAATCAAACTGCACGTCGACGGGCAGTTGGCGTGCAGTTGGATTGCAGTCTGTCGTTGTAACTGCACTCAGACTGCAATCCAACTGCACGCCAACTGCCCGTCGACGTGCAGTTTGATTGCAGTCGTTGTAACTGCACTCAGACTGCAATCCAACTGCACGCCAACTGCCCGTCGACGTGCAGTTTGATTGCAGTCGGTGTGCAGTGGTTGTAACTGCACTCGGACTGCAATACAACTGCCCGTCGACGTGCAGTTTGATTGCAGTCGTTGTAACTGCACTCAGACTGCAATCCAACTGCACGCCAACTGCCCGTCGACGTGCAGTTTGATTGCAGTCGAGCCAACTGCATTCAAACTGCATCTGAACTGCCATTTTGCAGTCGGATTGCAGTTGAATTGCAGTCCGTCTGTCTAGACCCTTAGTCATGGTTTTAGTATAACTCACTCTGTCTGCATCTTTGTTAAACTTTATCCCAGTGCCATCCTGTAAAAAGTACATGGAAATAGATTAGTAAGCATTAGCCTGTAATTGCTGGGCAAAGGCCCAATCACCACGCTTGTCTACTGCGGGTTCGTGATCTCAAACCCGAGCCATGTTTAAAGAAGGAAACATGTTTTCTTTAGCTGTTTCATGAAATACTAGCCTGGTCCCACGGTTTCACCCGCTTTGTACCCGTTCCCGCAGGAATTTCGCGATAAAAAGTAGCCTATGTCCTTTCTTAGGCTCTGGACTAACTGTGTACCAAATTTTATTCAAATCGGTTCAGTAGTTTTGGCGTGAAAGCGTAACAGACAGACAGAGTTACTCGCATTTATAATATTATAGTTGGGGAAGGATATGCTTGATGTTTTTTCATTGTATACGCACCACTGCCTGTCTCCGAATGATGTTGGCGAGGTACCGCCCTCTCCTCGTGGCGGGCAGTAGAACACTGCCTTGCTGTACTTCCTCACCCGTCTGTAAACACCATTATGTCTAGCCTTAATAATATTGAATTGAAATTACGTTTACCGATACACTTCGTTTTTATTTTACACTAGCCCCGCGGTGTTACCCGCGTTGTACCCGTTCCCGCGGGATAAAATAAGCAAAGTAAGCTCTAAGCTTGTGTTATGGGATCTAACTCACTGATACTACTACATATACATACACAAATACTTTATAAGGATATATAATTGACACCCAGACGTCGTCAACAACTATGTCTTCACATATTGTTACTCCGTTGAATCGAACCCGCAACCCCCGACACAGTAAGCGCTCTCACTGCCACTGTGACAACGGGCTTGTCAAAGTCAGTATGTGTGGGCAGTATGTAAACACACACTTCTCTCGATGCTGCAGTATTTAGGGAATTATTGCCGGCAGCACGGTAGCGGCAGACGCTGAATGTAAATGTAGTTTAAAGGCCAATTTACATCAGGCGAGCGAATGCTCATTCTATCCCCACTCTATAAAATTCTTGCAATGTAAACTGATTTAGAGCATTATTTCGTTGTTCTATTGCGTTCTTGGAATATTCTAAGAATGCTTGCCCGCTTGATGTAAACGGCACTAGAGCGTGCGAACAGTTGGTTAGCGTTCTTGCGTGTTCTACCGTGACTCTTCAAAGCGTTCTAGTGTTCTCAATCTTGCTCGTTGATATTTTGGTGTAAACACTGAAAACGAGCAGTCGTTTCGTCTGAATATTCCAAGAATGCAATAGAACAACGGAAGTTGAATGCTCTTAATCTGTTTACATTACAATATTTTTATAGAGTGGGGATAGAATGAGCATTGATGTGAATCGGTCTTTAGCAAGCCACCCAAGGATTCGCTCGCCTGATGTAAATCACGTTAGTACATATAAATCAACTAGCAGCGCCCCGCGGTTTTACCCGCGTTGTGCCCGTTCCCGTAGGAAATCCGGGATAAAATGTAGCCTATAGCCTTCCTCGATAAATAGACTATCTAACAGTGAAAGAATTATTCAAATCGGTTCAGTAGTTTCTGAGATTAGCGCGTTTAAACAAACAAACAAACAAACAAAACAAACTCTTCAGCTTTATAATATTAGTACTTATAGATGTGTAAATCGGCCTAGCAAGCCACCCTGAACAGCTTGACAAACTGAATTAGCTTACCGGGGGGTACGCGCATATTATCAACTGAACTAAGCTAATAAAATGTATAAAACTACTAAACGACACCGCCATCGCGTTGGACCTTCAGAATCACTCTGGTAATCTACAGTTAACTAACTAATTGGACTAACAGCTAGTTAAGAATAAATGCGATAAAAAACTGGCCAAGTGCTAGTTGGACCCGGGCACGAAGGGGTTCCGAACCTACTTCACTACGTATAGTATAGAACAAAGTCTTTGATGCGATTTTCTTTAATAGATAGAGTGATTCAAGGGAAAGGTTTGCATGTCTAAAAAATCCGGAAATTTCCCACGGGCACGGGCACAACGCGGGTAAAACCACGGGGAGCTGACGCGCGATACGCACCCGACCTCCATAACGAGCTGTGTCAGCTGAACGTGCCGGAGCGGTACCTCCGCGGGCGGCGGCACGCGTTGCTGGCCGCGCCGGCGAACCGCACGGTCACACACACGCGCCCGTGCCGCGCACTCGCCGCGCTCTCAACTCTCTTCTAGCCGACACCCTCTGTTTGATTTGTTTGACGATGGATGGAGAGATTTAGTGTCGGAGTGTTTGCGATGGTGTGAAAAGAAATATTAATTTTACTATTAATTGAAACGTACGTTAATGTCATTATTATTTATTTAAACTCAACTCAACGCGAGTGCGGGGAGAGACGCTGTCGCGAGCGCTTCACCCACCTCCTGATGAAGGCCACCGTATGTGGCCGAAACGTGTTGAGGAACTCTCGACAATAGTCTACGTCCGCGTCGTACGTAAGTTCCCGTTTAAATAAATAATAAGAAATATTAATGTTGATCTCAAATTTGTTTGTATGTTTTGCCTGTTACCAGTAATTATTATTAGGTATTCATATTTTATATTCTGTTTTTGTTATTATGATTTGTTTAAATTTTTAATTTTTTTTATTATTGTGATTTGATGCTTTTAGTTTGTAAGTTTTTTCAATTAATGTAATTGGGTTCCCGTTTTAATTGAAATAAATAAATTATAGGTAAACCTTCCTCTTGATTCACTCTATCTACTTATTTAAAAACCGCGTCAAAATCCGTTGCGTAGTTTTAAAGATCTAAGCGTAAATAGGGACAGACAGCGGAAAGCGACTTTGTTTTATACTATGTATTTTATACTATGTATGTTAGTATTAAGGTTCCGTTTTTCTCCATTGCGTCGTGAACTCTAAAGATATATTGGCTGTTAATTACACTAACAAACCATATCTAGCTTTCGGATGTCGGCCCGACTTTTTATCGGGTGTTCCAGTGGCATGAAACATGCGCTCGTAACGTAGTTCGTCTAAGCGATGTCAGAGGCCTTTGGCGGCTCAATAAAGTAGGAACCGACCAGCACGTTGCTTAGCAGCCGCAAAGAACTAACAACTTCAGTCTTCTTCTTCACCGAGTGGATGGTCAACCTGACCAATCCTGGTGTCAGAGTTATTGAGCCGCCAAAGGCCATAAAAACCGTACTCAAACGCTATAACAAACAGGTTACACTTGTGTGTTGTAAGCCATTGATTCATATCGAGTAGGTCAGTGGTCAACCCTGGTGTCGGAGTTTTTAGACCGCCTAAAGGCGACGACATGGTCTAAAGGTTGAAACAATCGGGACCGACGGCTTAACGTGCCCTCCGAAGCACGGAATCATCTTACTTTTCGAGCAATCAGGTGATTCAGCCTGCAATGCCCTAACCATGAGGGCAGTCTCACAAAGAGATTTTTGTCCCCGCCGGGAATCGAACCCGGGACCTCCGGACCCTGAGCCGAGCGGGGCGCTCAAACCACAAGACCATACTAGAATAAATCAAATACCTACAATGGATTCAATTTTCTTTACCGTGCCTACAGTTTTATTACGCCATAAAATAAAAAACAATACTGCCTATAAAATAGAACAACTAGAGATAACACAGAAAATATGTTTCTAACTAAAAATGTTTCTTTTTATCAAACAATTATTTTGTATTTTGTTCTATGTAAGTACAAGTCTCGTGAGAATTTTGCGTTTAACTATAGGGTATCCCAGATTATAATCTATCCCTGTGCTGTGATACATTACATCGAAATACATAGATTACATTTTTCGAGAAATTAAGGTTCGTTTTCATTCAAGCAGACGCATACTAAAGCCCGGTTTCCACTGCAAGCGGAGCGGGCTCATTAATGACTCCGTTTGGCAGCCATTACGTGTTTTTGTTAACTGAGGTGTTATGCGTCTATACAAGTAACGCAATGGTAATTAAATGGAGTCATTAATGAGCCCGCTCCGCTTGCAGTGGAAACCGGGCTTAAAAGATTTTGACAATTTCGATGCGTTGTTTTGTTTGGATGGGAGACCCCCTACTTAGATGGGAGGTCAATATTGTCATTTCTATCTGAGTGCTTCGGAGGGCACGTTAAATTGTCGGTCCCGGTTGTAACAATCGTTGGAGACATTTCAATGCGTTGTGATTGGCCAATTGAGCTCCACACAGCTCCGCTACGCTTCAGTGAAAAGGCATTCTAAGTAGTATACTTAATTGGGCTTTTGAAAAAAAAAAAGATTTTTTTTATGTATTTTAAAACTTTATTATTAATAATATTGATATTTAATGCAAAAAACTTAAAAAAAAATGTTTTTCAATTAATTATAAACAATTAAAAATTGATGAAATTTAAATAAAAATCACGTGACTATAAACGCGCCATGATTGGTCACCATAGTTGTGACGTCATAATGTTATAGCTCTTTATTAACAGTCCAGCGTTTACGGCTGAAACGGCGGAGTGAAAACTAACATTATGACGTCACACGCGCTCGGGTTTGTTCGGGAGCTGTCGGCGTGTCTTCGGTACTGGATTCAAAAATTAATTTTTATTTTGAAATAACTTTTGAATGATTGCGAAAAAAATAAAATAAAAATAGTTTTGTTATAAAACTATCTAATATATAATCTTTCCATTTATCACAAAATTATTTTTTTTCAAAAGCCCTATTGAGTATTTAAATGAAGTATTATTCATATCTCTTCCAGCAACAACTTTAACAAAATCAATAAATCTGAATCTAGATGCAAATCTAGATTTCGGAAAATGGAAATTTAATTACGATTTTAATTACGATAATTCAAAAAAAGACCTCCCAGACGTTTTGAAACAAAGAAGTGACGATGACAGTGAAACTCAAAATGATACATCGAGTGAGGATCAGGAAATACAAGACAATCCTTACCAGAATACAAACAACAATAACAAATTGGTATTAAAAATAAACACTGACAATTTTGATTACAAAGCGAAAGGAGACGACACAAGCGATCATGAAAATATAGGACTTAATCGCAACAACAATCTTCAGCCACAAAACGAAGATACATACACTTTTCACGATGAAGTCGTTCATAATCTATGGGACAAACTATCAGACATCTTCCAAAACATCTACAGGAAAAGCGGTCAGAAAATAAAACACAAAAGGAATCAAATCCAAACGACAACCATACCTCCAACGACAAAGCGAGAAAAAATGCGACTATTTGCAAAAACACCATTACGAATTTCCGACGAAAAAGATATCATGACTTTTCTGAGAACCGAATACAAAAAATCGTTAGAATTCTTGAAAGGACTTATGAATGGAATCGATGATGATCGGATAGAGAAGGAACTAAAGCTGCTGACAAGAAGTTATGGAGACAAATATGAAGATTTTCTTGATAAAAACAGTAAAATAGAAATCAAATCTCGTCTCGGCAAGCGGAAGGTTTTAATCAACGGAGTCGAGACTTCAAACCGACTTCTGATGAGAATCTTAGACCATCTGAAGATAAAAACTGGAGAGCTAAGATCAAAGACAAAAAAAATACACAAATATGAAAAGTTCCTACGTGAGAAATATGAAGAAGCATTCGACGTTCTGTGTACTCACTTCGGTATCTGTAACAATTCTAACAGCTTCTCCAATTTTCTGGTAAGAGTATTTGATGTCATACAAACAGCACCAGACAACAAAGCACTTATGTTTATAAATGGAATCACAGAGGAAGCTAAATCCACCCAATTTAAAACATTACTAGACGTAGAATCCATTCAGAGTGTTATGAAAACTTTAGAAATTACTGAAAAAATACCTGAAGCACGAGTGAAGCCTTTCTTAGGCATCATTACTACTACTTTGATACATATCAACACTCCCATACAAGTTGTAGGAACTAGCGATGTGAGAATTAATAAAACTATAGCTTTTGGTGAACTAATTAACTTATATAACACTAAATTAGTAGAGAATGATGAAAACAAGAAGGAATGGGATGCCCTTGTAGAAGGTTACAAGCAATGGATAGCATTGAGAACTGACACCATACAGATTTTGTCTAAGAAATTTCTGGAACAATTTCTGAAGATTGACCCTTTGCTGTCAGCAGATGAGAAAATGGATTTTAATAGAATGATTCATGTACTTTTTGCCCCGCCTAAATAAAACCCATAAGTTTGTTTTTATTATATTGCGCATATTTTTTCTTCTCTTTGTGAGACTGTCCTCAGTTTGGTTAGGGCATTGCAGGCTGAATCACCTGATTGCCCGAAAAGTAAGATGATTTAGTGCTTCGGAGGGCACGTTAAGCCGTTGGTCCCGGTTACTTTCTACGGATAGTAGTCGTTACATGAGCCATGTCAGAGGTCTTTGACGGCTCAATAACTCGGACACTAGGATTGGTCAGGGTGACCATCCACTCGATGAAGAAGAAGAAGCGCATATTTTATTACTAGCCGCGCCCCGCCAATTTGTTACTCATTCACCAAAAAACTATTGAACGGATTTGGATGAAACTTTACAGTAATATAGGTTACCAGCAGCGCCCCGCGGTTTTACCCGCGTTTGTCCGTTCCCGTGGGAATTTCGGGATGAAAAATAGCCTATAACCTTCCCGTTGAATGTGGCTATCTATTACAAAAAGAATTATTCAAATCGGACTAGTAATTCCCGAGATTAGGTCAAACATACAACCAAACAAACATAGTTAAAAGTTTCACCTCTTTATAATATAAGTAAAGATACATCAAAATAACATGATTCAACAGTTATTCTGATGTATAACCTATATTACTGTAAAGTTTCATCCAAATCCGTTCAGTAGTTTTTGCGTGAAAGAGTAACAAACATACATCCCTACATCCATCCTCACAAACTTTCGCATTTATAATATAAGTAGGAAGTAGGATATTTATAATAATAACACAAAATGAAATAAAAAAATGTTTATTTACTTACAGTAACATCCTTATATATGAATCTATAACTAAATATGAAATATACATTTTGACAAGCCTGTTGTCACAGTGGCAGTGAGAGCGCTTACTGTGTCGGGGGTTGCGGGGTCGGTCAACGGAGTCACAATATGTGAGACATAGTTGGTGACGACGTCTGCGTGACAATTATATATTGTTATAAAGTACTAGCTGTGCCCCGCGGTTTCACCCGCAGCGCCCCCGTTCCCGTGGGAATTTTGAGATTTTTATTCCTTATTTTTCATATATAAAAACCTTGTCAAAACACATTAAAAAAAGAATCATCCAATTTGATGCAGTCGTTCTGAAGTTATGCGCTTAGCAACACATTTTGCGATTCATTTTTATATTATAGATTTGTGTATGGATGTATCCGTTGGATCGAACCCGCAACCAAGATGAGTGTTATTTGTGTGTGTGTGTGTGTGTGTGTGTGTGTGCGTGCGCGTGCGCGTATATGTGTGTGTGTGTGTGTGTGTGTGTGTGTGTGTGTGTGCGCGCGCGCGCGCACAGATACACTTTTAACTAGGAATATTTACTTAAAACATATTAAAATATAACATGATTTATATACATAAATATGTATGATTGCATAGAAAAACCTCCTTTTGAAGATTAAATAAGAGTTTTTAACATAATTTGAAGAAAACAATATTATAGTTAACAGTATTTCGAGTAGGATAAGCCCAATATTGGGATATAACAGTACAATAATAATAATTTGTAATAACTGTACAATATACTAATTATATTTAAAGAGGTACATTTTCTTTTTTGTGAACCAAATCTCGACCTCAAATCACTACATATTATAAAACAAAGTCCCCGGCCGCGTCTGTCTGTCTGTTCGCGATAAACTCAAATACTACTGCACGTATTTTTTACGCTATATATCTTTCACTACATAGCATAAAAAAAAGTCGCTTTCCTCTGTCTGTCCCTATGTATGCTTAGATCTTTAAAACTACGTAACGGATTTTGACGCGGTTTTTTTTATAGATAGAGTGATTCAAGAGGAAGTTTTATGTGTATAAAAATACCCGAAATTCACACGGGAACGGGCACAACGCGGGTAAAACCGCGGGGCGCTGCTAGTATTATCTGTCTATATATAAAAATCAATGCCACTTTTCGTTGTAATGTTATAACTCAAGAACGGGCTCACCTATCCAAACCAAATGTTTAGGCTTTGTTCGGACTATTTAGTAGATGGTTTATGTGAAGTTTGCACAGAATCGGTCGAGCGGTTCTTATATTCCCACGGGAACGGGCATAACGCGGGTAAAACCGCGGGGCGCTGCTAGTATAATATTGCTATTAAGCAACAATAATATACATTACTCATTCAAATTCAAAATCATCATCGGATATATTATCCAGATCTAACGAATCGAAATCGTTATTCCTAACGGGTTCCCCGTTAGTCTGTAAATCGTCAGAACCGATTTGTTCATCTATATCAGCCATTAATTTCTTGTCCTCTTCGCTTAAATCGTTAACGTTAAACTTATCTTGACTCCCGTTATTTTCATCTTTTTTACATATTAACGGATTAGTTTTACATATTAACGAATCATTTTCTTGGGTTAATGATTCTTTTTCACTGTTTGACGATTCTTTTTTACTGTTTAACGGGTCTTTTTTACAATCTAATGAATCTTTTTTACTCTCTAATGAATCTTTTTCTATACTTTCGTTATCTTTTGGTACTTCATTGCTAATTAGATGAGTGTGAATGTTTAAAGGACTACTACAATTTTGTATTGATTCTTTGATATTTTCTTTAGAATAATCTGAATTAAATGAATTGTCATGGGCTGATATATCGTTATTTTCATGAATATCGTTAATTTCCGTTAAAGCGGTACTACTTTCTGTTATGTGTTTTTTACTTTCCACATAAGTATCATTACTTGCCGTTAAACCATCATTACTATCCGTTAAGGTATCATAAGTTACTATTAAATTATCATTAATTTCCGTTACAGTAGGATTACTTTCCATTAAAGTATCATTACTTTTCGTAAAGGCAATATCATTACTTTCCGTAAAAGCATAACGACGTTCCGTTAAATCGTTACAATTTTCGGTTAATCTATTACTTTCTATTTCATTCTCGATATTACTTATAATATCGTCTATCTTATTGAGACTATCCGTACAATTGTTTGGAGAATTATCTACAAAATTATCGTTTTTTACTTTATCGTTAAAGCTTAGGTTATCGTTAACAATATTTACAGTATTAATTTTTAGATTTACATCAATTGAATCTACGTCTTCATTTAAAGACCCTGTTTCATTAAACGGAATATCTCTACTTAATGATTCGTTATCTTCATTAACGGATTCACTATTGTTATCGTTCACGAGTAAAACATTACTAGTTGACGATTCATTTTTATCGTTACTAGAACTTAACAAATCATTAGTAGAATTAGATCCTGTTTCGTTTAACAGAATATGTCTATTTAATGATTCATTATCTTCGTTAACGGATTCAATATGGTTATCGTTAGCGAGTAAATCATTACTAATTAACGATTCACTTTTATCATTACTTGAACGTAACGATTCATTAATAGAATTAGAATTACTTTCGTTTACTAACAAATGATCATTAGTTAATGATGTATCATTATTATAATATGTACTGTTTTCATTTGTATCCGTATCATTATCATGTAAACTAATTTGAGAAACTTCAGAGTTGCTAGCTATACTATTATCTAACATATTATTTTTAGAATATTCTATAATAGGTTCACTAATATAAGTCCTATCATTATTTATATCATCATAAGAATTACTATTTTTAGTTATATTGATGTCTTCAGACTCATTTTTCGTAATTTCCAAATTGACAGACTCATTTTTCGAAATATCCATATTCTCCGACTCATTTTCCGGACATATTTCGGAATTTTGAGACGATTCACTTACAGAATGATTGTCAGTAAACAAATCATTAACGAGTAAAGAATCATTATCATTTCTCTGACTCTCATTAACTTCTAAATCATTAGAATCATTTTCATTATTCGTTACATTATCACGACTCACAAAATCATTAGAATTTGCAGTTTCAGCCGCTTGATTATTAATTATATTAGTATTTTCAGTAGAGACTTCAGAATCATTATTTATTACATTACTAATACTACTGTCAATATTATATTTTTCATGATTCTCAACTAAATCTGAATTTTCACTCACCATATTTTCAATTCTATCAAAATCAGTACATTTTTCATAATTACTTAGCTCAAAATTATCATTGCATTGCTTTTCTGGACTATTAGTTACCGAATCATTAGATTCACCCTTTTTATCATTATCTATATCATTAGAATGACTCTCATCATTATTAATGGGATTATCGGCTTCATTATTAACGATATCAGTTTCTTTCCTAACGGAATTACTTTTCGTTTCGTTAACTCTGTTTTCTTCATTATTGCTTGATTCAGAATAAGTTAAATTGAAATCGTTAGATTGAACAGTTTTATTAATAATGGCATTATTCATACAATTCTCACTATCATTACCGAGTACAATATCATTAGATTTCTCATTTAACTCTCCCGTTAAACTATCTAAAGTGTCATCATTATCCATTAATTCATCGTTAATAGTTTCCGTTTTTACAATAACCCCAAAAGTATCGTTATTTTCCGTTAAACTATCAACTGTATCGTCATTATCAAAATCAATGTTACTTTTGTAGCTATTATCATTATTACTAATGACATTATGAGTAATATCGTTAGAATACGTTCTATCATTATTTTTATCGTTAAAAAAGGTAAAAGATACAGAATAATCGTTATTTTTATCTAGAATACTGTCTGAATCGTACCCACAATCGTCGTTCAAGCTGTTAACAATACAATCAATTTTGGATCTTATGTTCATGGGACTAAAGTCTCTTTTCACTTCTCTCTTAGGTACTTTACCTATAATTTTGTTGGAAAATATTACTCTTAACGATAATTCCGTTAAACTTTTTACCCGTTCCGTTATTTCGGTATCACTGTCACTGTCCCAGTTAACGAATTTCCGTTCTTCGAATTCTTGTTTCAAATCATCATGTATAGTCATTACTTGATAGGTGGATGGATCGTTTTTGAAAATAATTTCGGATTGAGATAGGTAGGGGTAGAATGAGTCGGGGTCTAATCCAAATCTCTGTAACAGATAAGAAAAAGGTATTAAATAAAGTTGATATTAATCTAATTTAAATCAATAAACTATTAGTGCTTGCGGTTTTGTCTGCATTGTGCCCGTTCCCGTGGGAATGTCAGGATAAAATGTATCCTATGTATTATTCTGATGTATAAACTATATTACTGTAAAGTTTCACCCAAATCCGTTCAGTAGTTTTTGCGTGAAAGAGTAACAAACATATATAGATCCAAACTTTCGCATTTATAATATTAGTAGGACTATAAGTGCTTGCGAGTTTCGCCTGCGTTTTGCCCGTTCCCGTGGGAATTTCGGGAAAAAAAGAAGTCTTAAATCTTACCGTTGAATGTGGCTATCCATTACAAAAAGAATTATTGAAATCGGATCGGTAGTTTCTGAGATTAATCGTCAGACCATGTCGTCGCCTTTAGGCGGTCTAACAACTCCGACACCAGGGTTGGCCACTGACCATCTCGACATGAATGTATAATGAATGGCTGGATGAATAAATAAATAAATATACCCGGACAAATTCACACACGGTTAATCAGACCCAAAGTAAGCTCTAAGCTTGTATTATGGAATCTAACTCACTGAGACTACTACATATACATACACAAATACTTTTAAAGAATATATAATTGACACCCGACGTCGTCGCCAACAACTATGTCTTCACATATTGTTGACTCCGGGCGGGAATCGAACCTGCGACCCCCGACACAGTAAGCGCTCTCACTGCCACTGTGCCAACGGGCTTGTCAAAATGAATGAATGAATGAATGAATGAATGTATGAATGATTGAATGGATGGATGGATGGATGGATGATTGAATGCATTGATGGATCGATGGATGGATAGATGGGTAGATGGGTGGATGGGTGGATGGATGAATGCGTGGATGAATTAATGAATTAATGAATGAATGAATGAATGAATAGATGAATGAAGGGATGGATGGGATGGAAAAACCCCCACAGAAACGGGGACAGCGCGGGTAATTGCCGAAACCCTATTAGTATACAGATAAAACCAATGTACCCACCTCATTGACATACGACACATCGTAGTACCCGTTCTCTTTATGTAACAGCTGGTCACATTTCGATATCCGGACTCGCATAGGCAGCAATATCTTCTGAATTTCAGGGTCTATTTTGGGTACACCTGCAAACAAAAATAACTTTGTCAAGCGTGGTGATTAAATAAATAAAATAAATAAATAAATATACCCGGACAAATTCACACACGGTTAATTAGACCCAAAGTAAGCTCTAAGCTTGTGTTATGGAATCTAATTAACTGGTACTACTACATATACATACACAAATACTTTATAAGAATATATATAATTGACACCCAGACGTCGTCGCCAACAACTATGTCTGCACATATTGTTGACTCCGGGCGGGAATCGAACCCGCAACCCCCTACACAGTAAGCGCTCTCACTGCCACTGTGCCAACGGGCTTGTCAAAATTACGACATCCTCCTCACTGTACTGATATCTGAGAGATGAGAGGCCTTTGACCAGCAGTGACACATTAAGTAAGACGATTCCGTGGTTCGGAGGGCACGTTAAGCCGTCGGTCCCGGTTACTTTCTACGGATAGTAGTCGTTACATGAGCCATGTCGGAGGCCTTTGGCGGCTCAATAACTCTGACACCAGGATTGGTCAGGTTGACCATCCACTCGATGATGAAGAAGATTACATAAATACATGATCTATGTACATTTCAATCTGACAGTTTTGTGTGTGAGTTTCTGTTGAAGCGGAGCGGAGCGGGGCGGAGCCCTACTGACGCATTAGAAAGAAAGAAAGAAAGAAAAACATTTATTCAGACGAATCACACAACAAGAAACGAAAAAAACAAAGCAAAGACAGAAAGAAAACAACAGATATTACATATAAAACAATTACACGGACAGAACTACTGTGTGAGGTCTGAATAGGCCTCGTCTCAGCGTAATGCCGCCACGATCGTGTGACCCTGGCAGCGCTGATTTTCAGACGAGGCCTAGAGGTACGCCACTATTAAAATCATTACATATACCTACATATAAATACATAATAATAAATACATTACGAAAAGATTTTGACAATGTCAATGTTTTCATTGGTCTATGAGCTCAGCACAGGTTCTATGTTAACACACTCTTATCTTGTATTATAGCTTCGATCAACAAAACACAACTAGATGTCGGGTCGGCGCAAAAAATACGTCTCGGTGAATAACGCCTCATTTGAAAAGTGAGGCGTTATTCTCACTTATTTTATTCATAAGATTTGCTACTTTATTGCTAGGTGTCATGGTTGTAATTAGGTTGAACTTCGAACTGTTTTAAAACTTTTGTTTCAGTTCGGTAGTAAACAAAATAAGCTGTCACACGTCATCCACGCGGACAGTATTTAGCTTTGATTTTGTACGTGACCCGATATCTAGTTGTGTATTGTTGATCGAAGTATTATAGACTTTAAATAACTAATACTACTATCCTAACTAATATTATAAATGCGAAAGTAACTCTGTCTGTCTGTTACGCTCTCACGTCAAAACTACTGAACCGATTTGAATGAAATTTGGTACACAGTTAGTCCAGAGCCTGAGAAAGGACATAGCTTACTTTTTATCCCGCGGGAACGGGTACAACGCGGGTAAAACCGCGGGGCGCTGCTAGTAATATTATAAATATTATCGAAAGATCTCGTTAGAAAAATGTAATTAATAATGATATTAAACTTACTCTGCTTCTTGAAATTGGTGGCCATTAGGCACGTAGTCTCATGTTTTAGAAGGTTCTTCATCAATATGTATGTTCTTTTACATTTTTGACATTTACCTGCAATAAACATAGAAATTAAGATAAATAAACCATTTAAAATAAGCTATTGCACTCTTGATACGAGTGTGCGGCATAACCTGAGAGCCTGAGAGCTGCACGTTGCTTAACAATCGCAATGAGATAACATCGCTTAGTGAAACTACGCCACGAACGCTATATAATAACAGATTGTTCGAGCGCTACTATATTGGAACGAAGTTCGTTATCGCGCGTTGCGAAAGGGGGCTAGACGGAAAAGTTGTAACGACACTTTTTGCGTTAGAGAGAGACAGACAGAGAAACATGCCCACGTCAGAGAGAGACAGACAGAGAAACATGCGCACGCCAGAGAGAGACAGACAGAGAAACATGCGCGAGAGAGACAGACAGAGAAACATGCGCACGCCAGAGAGAGACAGACAGATAAACATGCGCACGCCAGAGAGAGAGAGACAGACAGAGAAACATGCCCACGCCAGAGAGAGACAGAAAGAGAAACATGCCCACGCCAGAGAGAGACAGACAGAGAAACATGCGCACGCCGATGTTTCTCTGTCTGTCTCTCTCTTTCTCTCTTATAGAAAGTAAGCCAGATATTTTCGTTTCGTCATTCTATTTCGCATTGAACAGTGTGGTGTCGGGACGATTATTTTTGTTGATAATAAATAAACTTCGTTCCATCCGGGTGTCCCTTGACACCGCTCAAGTTTTTTTATAAATGCGAAAGTTTGAACAAATACAACTGAACAGATTTGGATGAAACTTTACAGTAATATAGGTTATACATCAGAATAACACATGGGATACATTTTATCCCGAATTTCCTTCGGGAACGGGTACAACGGGGCGCGGCTAGTATTAATATAATGTGTGATAGTGTAACGTGAAGAGAAGACCGCCGGACTACGTGGGGAACCTGGCGCTACGACTCTCCACCCCCGGTCGAAGATCCAGAGGCAGACCCGAGACAAGGTGGACGGATGTAGTGTCCAAGGATATGGCTGAGTGCAAGAGTTCCGATGACGACGACGACGACAGGGCGAAGTGGAGGAGAAAATACTTGAGAGGTGTCAAGGGACACCTGGATGGAACGAAGTTTATTTATTATCAACAAAAATAATCGTCCCGACACCACACTGTTCAATGCGAAATAGAAAGACGAAACGAAAATATCTAGCTTGCTTTTTATAAGAGAGAGAGGGAGACAAACAGAGAGAAACATGCGCGGCGCGCATGTTTCTGTGTCTGTCTCTCTCGCGCATGTTTATCTGTCTGTCTCTCTGGCGTGCGCCAGTTTCTCTGTCTCTCTGGCCTAAAAAGTGTCGTTACCTTTTCTTCCGTCTAGCCCCCTTTCGCAACGCGCGATAAGGATCTTCGTTCCAAAAATAAGGAAGGCTGACCCCACCACCGTGTGGGACACATAGCCGGGGAGAGAAAGAGAGAGAGAGTGTAACGTACCCCCGGGCCGGCCGTCCTCCCCCTGGCACTTGTGGTTGTTGTAGAGCGTGCGCGTCACGAAGGAGCGCCAGCAGCGCACGCACTGCACCGGGGGCCGCGCCGGGGGCCACGTGCACGCGCCCGCCAGGTGGCTGCCAACAACATTACACATACATATCAAACCAGCAGCGCCCCGCGACTTTACCCGCGTTGTGCCCTTTCCCGTGGGAATTTCAGGAATTTTTATACTGAGAAACCTTCCTCTTGAATCACTCTATCTATTAAAAAAGACCGCGTCAAAATCCGTGCAGTAGTATTTGAGTTTATCGCGAACAGACAGACAGACGCGGCCGGGGACTTTGTTTTATAATATGTAGTGAAAATCCTACTAATATGTATTATAAATGCGAAAGTTTGTGAGGATGTATGTATGTATATATGTTACTCTTTCACGAAAAAACTACTGGACGGATATGGATGAAACTTTACAGTGATATGGGTTATACATCAGAATAACACATGGGATACATTTTATCCCGAAATTCCTGCGGGAACGGGTACAACGCGGGTAACACCGCGGGGCGCGGCTAGTGGCACAAAATTTTCGAAGACATTTGCCTAATTTTCCTCCTCACTGTACTGATATCTTCAGTGAAATGAGAGGCCTTTGCCCATCAATTAAACATTACAGGCTTTCCCCCCCTTTCCCCCTAATTCTTCATCCCATTACGAAGTCCTTACTCATTGAACTGCGCATGCTTCTTGAATCTCTTCTTGCAGCGCACACACTTGTATATGATGTGTGCGCTGTGATGCAGAATCGCAAGCTCTAGTGAGTCGAACCATTCGTAGCAACAGTTGCAGCATTGCCTGAAATTAATACAAGAATTAGTTAAAAAGAGCCATGTCAGAGGCCTTTGGCGGCTCAATAACTCTGACACCAGGATTGGTCAGGTTGACCGTCCACTCGATGAAGAAGAAGTTAAAAATTTGATGTTAGAGGGTGAAGAATTAGACAACTTTTTAAGAAGAACAATACTCATTTTGAATTATGTATATTGACAGCCTGATTCATAACCCTTCTTTAAATAAAACTTTGTATAAGATTTGTCTCTTTCGTTCTTTGTAAAATAGCGTATGTCGGAAAGGGATATAAACAGCATTTGATAGCTAAAATGTTGTTTTTAAATAATAATAATAAATATACCCGCACAAATTCACACACGGTTAATTAGACCCAAAGTAAGCTCTAAGCTTGTAATATGGAATCTAACTAACTGATACTACTACATATACATACACAAATACTTTAGAAGAATATATAATTGACACCCAGACGTCGTCAACAAGTATGTCTTCACATATTGTTACTCCGTTGAATCGAACCCGCAACCCCCGACACAGTAATCGGTCTCACTGCCACTGTGCCAACGGGCTTGTCAATAGTATAAATCAAAGTCCATTTCCGCTGTCTGGGTCTAATTAACCGTGAGTGAATTTGTCCGGGTGTATTATTATATTACTATGTATTCTTCTTCTTCTTCTTCTTCTTCACCGAGTGGATGGTCAACCTGACCAATCCTGGTGTCAGAGTTATTGAGCTGACAAAGGCCTCTGACATGGCTCATGTAACAACTACTATCCGTAGAAAGTGACCAGGACCGACGGCTTAACGTGCCCTCCGAAGCACGGAATCATCTTACTTTTCGGGCAATCAGGTGATTCAGCCTGCAATGCCCTAACCAAACTAAGGGCAGTCTCACAAAGAGATTTTTGTGAAACATTGTCCCCACCGGGAATCGAACCCGGAACCTCCGGATCGTGAGTCGAGCGCTCAAACCACTAGACCACGGAGGCTGTGACTATGTAGTGACTATGATGGCTGTGACTATGTAGATTATACTTACTTAGTCGATGTATAAGTTGGTACGTGGGTAGTTAAATGTGAACTGAGGCCACTCTTAGACTTAAATTCTTTTCCACATATCCTACAAATAACGCCACATTTCATATCCGTAGTTTTAGACTTGTTTAGCTTAGCTGTGGTTACGCCTGACTTTTCTGTGGTTACAGATGACTTTGATGTGGTTACAGATGACTTTGATGTGGTTATAGCGGATTTGACTGTGGTTATTGATGACTTTTCCGTGGTCATGGTTGCTTGTAGATCATTTTTCGCTTTGCGAGATTTTGGTCCAGGCTTTTCTTCTTGTATTGGCCTGTAACAGAAACAATTTTATAATTTGACATATTAGCTTTTTTAAGAGCCTGCGCTTTGAATTTAGTTGAAAAGTATTATTTTTTTGTACAGACTATGTTATTTTCTTAATAACTAGCCGCGCCCCGCGGTGTATCCCGCAGGAATTTCGGGATAAAATGTATCCCATGTGTTATTTTGATGTATCACTACATAGTATAAAACAAAGTCGCTATTTTTGTCTGATTGTTTGTCTGTTTGTCTGTATGCTTAAATCTTTAAAATTACGCAACGGATTTTGATGCGGTTTTTTGTAATAGGTAGAGTGATTCAAGAGGAAGGTTTATGTGTATAAAAATTCCCGAAATTCCCACGGGAACGGGCACAACGCGGGTAAAACCGAGGGGGCTGCTAGTAACCTATATTACTGTAAAGTGTCATCTAAATCCGTTCAGTAGTTGCGTGAAAGAGCAACAAACATACATCCTAACAAACTTTCGTATTTATAATATTAGCAAAGTGTTAGTTAGCCTGTAATGTCCCACAGCTGGCCAAAGGCCTCTCATCTCACTGAAGATATCAGTACAGTGAGTACTCATATGTTATTTACTTACTTAGTTTTCTTGGCAGGCGGTTCCTTTGAGTCGCTAGCGGTTCGTCGCTTGAAGTTCAATCTGTTGTTAACGTCTGGTTTACTGCAGTTCTCTTTCTTTGATCTGGGACCCGGTGTGGATGAGGCCAACTTTTTATATGATTCCTGTAATTAATAACAAGATTATTCTTCTTCTTCATCAAGTGGATAGTCAACCTGAAAATCCTGGTGTCTGAGTTACTGAGCCGCCAAGGGCCTCTGACATGGCTCATGTAACGACTACTATCCGTAGAAAATAACCGGGACCAACTGCTTAGCCGGGCCTACGAAGCCCTTCTCAGATAGAAACGCCACTATCGGCCACCCATCCGAGTAGGGGTCGAGCTGCAAGTTGCTTAACAATCGCAATGATCTAAAATTGCTTAGTCAAATTACGCCATGAGTGATAAAAAGTATATATTACATTACGATTAGTTAGTATATATTACCTTTAACACAAGCTGTGGCAGATCACCAGAGCATGTGTTCTGGCGCGTGGCTCGTTTGGGGCTCGGCCCTCGGTCGCGGCTCCGGAGCGGCTTGGATTCAGACTCGCTGGTGAGTTCCTTCCTCTCTCCTTTGGTCTTCACTTTGTCTAGCTGAAAAACGTAATGTTTAAAGGAATTTAAAGCTTATAATTTCTTTATTTTCTATCTGATCCGATATTTTCTATTTCTGATATCTGATATTTTCTATCTAATATAAAAATGAATCGCTGAATCTGTTGCTAAGCGCATAACTTCAGAACGACTACACCAAATTGGATGATTCTTTTTTTAATGTGTTCCTTATTGTCAGGACAAGGTTTTTATATAAGAAAAATAAGGAATAAAAATCTCAAAATTCCCACGGGAACGGGGGCGCTGCGGGTGAAACCGCGGGGCACAGCTAGTGCCATATAAAAATTAAGGGGTTAACAGTAAATAAGTGTACAAACAGGTAACATTTGAAAGTTTGTTTGTATGTTCGAGCTGATCTCGGGAATTACCAGTCCGATTTGAATAATTCTTTTTGTTATAGATAGCCACATTCAACGGGCAGGTTATAGGTTATTTTTCATCCCGAAATTCTCACGGGAACGGGTACAACGCGGGTAAGAAGGCGGACCCCGCTATATGTATGATTCTACTGTATGTCACTGAACTCCTAAATGGCTGGACCGATTTGAATGATTGTTTTTGTATGCGTTTGGGTGGCACCCTGGATGGTGTAGATTCACACTAGCGACATCTATTGGGTCGCGGGTGGAACCACCGCACCGGACAGCTAGGATATAAAGGATTATTAATATTAAACCGTTTCATATCCACTTTTATTATCATTAGTTTACAAGCAACAATAGCTTACCTTATGAGTAACATCATAGGATCTATTTTTATTTACAAATTTAAGTTTCTTCGATGCTGGTTCAACTTTAATTTCGTTTTTGACTACAAACGGCGTTTCCAGTTTACATGGTCCCGTTGCTTTCTGTAAAAAGGTTTTCGAAAAAAAAAAATTTTTTCTAGACATGTCTTTTCCGACTTCAGTGCCAAAACCGCCCTACTCAAGTGGGAGTGGGCGGGGCACGTGTCGCGGATGCACCCGAGAGATGGGCTCACATCACCACCCAGTGGGTCCCGGGAGGAGCGCGGCGCCGCGGGCGGCCTTGGAAATGCTGGAGGGACGACATCGTCTCCTTCGACTGCGAGTGGTGGGAGACCGCGAAGAACAGAGAGAGAGATGGAAGCGTTTGGAGGAGAACTTTGGCCAGCAGTGGGACGATATAGGTTAGTCTTTTAGTGGCTTGTTAGAAAACAGTACATACCTCGATGGTTTTCAATTTAATAGGCAAGCCTAGTTTCTTCCTTGTCTGTATGTTTGTCTGTTTGCATGTTTGAAAGAACTCATAGAAGTCGTTGACTTTATCGTAACAGACCTCACATATCAAGGGAGGCATTCTGTCGTTAGCTGATACCTGTAAAGGAACAATTACAACATGAATTTTAGAAGAATAACCTCACAGAATGGAGTCAAAATTGTTTATAAATTAACTTATAAAAAACCGGCCAAGTGCAAGTTGGAATCGCACACGGAGGGTTCCGTTCTTTAAAAAACGGCAAATAATCATGTTTGTTGTATGTGAGAGGGGAATATTTGTTTTATTTTATTTTTAGTATTTGTTGTTATAGCGGCAATAGAAATACATCATCTGTAAAAATTTCAACTGTCTAGCTATCACCGTTCTTGAGATACAGCCTGGTGACAGACGGACGGACGGACAGCGAAGTCTCAGTAATAGGGTCCCGTTTTTACCCTTGAAAATTTCAACTGTCTAGCTATCACCGTTCTTGAGAGACAGCCTGGTGACAGACGGACGGACGGACAGCGAAGTCTCAGTAATAGGGTCCCGTTTTTACCCTTGAAAATTTCAACTGTCTAGCTATCACCGTTCTTGAGATACAGCCTGGTGACAGACGGACGGACGGACAGCGAAGTCTCAGTAATAGGGTCCCGTTTTTACCCTTCGGGTACAGAATCATAAATAAGGCCTAGATTAAAACTTATCTTCAATTAAAATATGATGAATTAAAGTAGTTGATTAATGAGCATGAATATGGCAAATTTCCCGCCCGAAAATCAGTGAATATAGGAAACATGGATAACACGAACAAAAAGGCCTTTATATGTACTGAGAGAAACTTGTAAAAATACCCTAATTTTAGGATCACTGAACTGTATTATATTAACAGTACCTACTGGTAGATATAATAAATAGGTTACCACTTTCGTTTAAAAAAACAGGTATATATGAATACGGTACGATAATATTGATGGGAAATATACTTAGTATGATAACTTTACTGTCCAAAAACTTACTTCGAGTTGTAAACATTCTTTTATTTTCTCTTTTATTTCAATTTCTTCGCCTACCACAACTATGTTTTGTATTATTGGCATTTTATAGCCCGCACCAGCACCGCATAAGCGACATGCTTTGTACAGTTCGTATAGTTTATTTTTATCCATTTTTTATTTTCAATTTACACGAAAACTATTCTTAATCTGAAAACAAAAACAATGAAAACTTTGGAATGACGAGGCGAGCGCTATTTTCTCTTGCAGCCATAATAATTTAGTGATACCACATATAATTAAAAAAAATACTTATTTGTATAATATTTTATTTATACCTCACAATCACTTAAAGTGAGATCATGTATAGATTGCAAAATTCGGGATTAACATAAAAGTGCACATAAGTTAATACGTTGGCTGTTTATATGTTTTAAGTAACATATTTCAAAAGTTTTTCAATTTATTATAATTTCATAAGTTTCCAAATCGGTAGCTTTTTTTTCCATTTATCAAGATTTTTTAATGGCAACTCAAATCCATAAACAATAATCGACTAAAATCATTAGGTTTGCCAAGAGTTTACTACATCCCTATCAGAAAGAATGAATGAAATGGCGTATTTCATTCGTTCACTTAGGGATGGGCAAATGGAAAAAAAATATCGATATTTATCGTATCGATATTTTTCAAATATATCGATATATATCACCCAAGAAATATCGATATTTCGATATATCGATATTTTTTGCCCAATTTGCAATTATTTATAAAAATTGCCTTAATTATCGAAATTTTAAAGCAAATACACATCTGGCTGTTTCAAACATAAGTTTTATTATTAAAAAAAAATCGAATTGCTTGACTTAAAAAAAAGAAACAAAAAACTACTGCATATTTTCTAAATTTTAAGGCTAGATTACACCGGGGCAACACTGTGCGGCATTGCGGCATGCCACAAGGCCGCATGCTACAAAGTCAAAAATGTCGCACATTGTGGCAAGGGCACAATGGATTCCATGCGACATTTTTCGTGCGTCAAAAATGTCGCATGGAATTCCATTGTGCCCGGATACAAGATGCGACAGTCTGCCACGTGACGCAAGGTGTTGCCATGCCGCACGGTTCTTGCCACAATGTGCGACATTTTTGACTTTGTAGCATGCGGCCTTGTGGCATGCCGCAATGCCGCACAGTGTTGCCCCGGTGTAATCTAGCCTTAAGAAATCGGATTGGTCAAAATCATGATGTGACGCATGAGCAGACAGCAGAGCTTTAAAAATATATCGATTTTGATATCTGAAAATAAATATCGAAAATTGATATATCGCGGAAAAAAATATCGCTAATTAGTATCGATATTTTTCTGAAAAAATATCGATATTTTGATATATCGATATTTTTTACCCATCCCTACTTCACTTGCTCTACTTGTCTATGGTGTGCGCAAACGAGCAAGTTTTTCGCGTGTGTATTTTGCTCAATTTGTGCCAAAATACTGTAATTTTTTAATAGTTACTCATAGTTTCACTTGAAGAATAATATAACAATTCATTTGGCTGAGTTTTGTACCAGTAACCCTGGTAAGTTTCTTTAAAATATTATAAATACGCAAAACCTACACAAGTCACTGTTTGCAAAAACCGACCAAATTAAAAAGTTCAACCGACGGTAGATTTTGAATATCAATGTTATTTTTATTTAAATTATATCTGATTTGTTCTGAAATCAACGCATAATCTTCAAGTATTGCACTAAAATATTAAATAGACTCTTTTATTACATTTGAACGTAATTACAGCAACCAAATTCTAACATACCTATTACTCCTCTTAATTCGGTCGTCTTATACGTCAACACGGAAAATTATCATTTAAATAATATACTTTATTATAATTAATTTACACGAAATTTTCAGTAATTATTTAAAAATCTTAACAAAACCTTCAAAACACTAAAATTATTTATTGCAGTGAGTAATTTCTATATATTTTGAGGTTATCTTCTTGTTTTGAATGTGGGGGTAAACCAACTGAGCATTACTTTCACAGATTACTTTCTCTTGTAACATATTTTGCAACCCCATATGACGTCAATAGTGATGCAATGTTGTGTAAATATTGTGAAATAGCGGCTATATAGAGGGAAGGACATGTTTACTAATCCACAGTCTTCCAAACAACGCCATTACGCCAGTTGATGCGCCAAAAACCATCGAATACCTACCAAAGTTTTTTTAAAGTGTCCAAAAGTCATAAAGTTCTTTAATTCAGTGTCCAAAAATACTCAATTTCAATTTGAATTTGTTTAAAAGTTAATATTCCAATGGTAATATACTCTGCACGATTTTTTACTAAATTTAATATTTTAGATTTACCCTTAATTTTAACATTTTCAATATTAAGTAATTTTGAAATGTATTTTCCTTGTAAATATGACGCTGGACACTTTACCAACAGTCTCATTTACATCATATTTATCCAACACTAGCAGCACCCTACGGTTTTACCTGCATTGTTCCTTTTCCACGGAAATTAGGATAAAATTAACAGGATAAAAATAGCCTATGCCCCTATAGCCATAGAGCCTTCCTCTTAATGTGACTAACCACAAAAACTACTCAAATCGGACCACAAGTTCTCTTCAGAGAACTCGTTGGCTTACCTATATAATATACAAGCAGCGTCCCGCGGTTTTACCCGCGTTGTACCCGTTCCCGTGGGAATTTCAGGATGAAAAATAGCCTATTACCTTCCCGTTGAATGTGGCTATCTATTACAAAAAGAATTATTAAAATCGGACTGGTAACTCCCGATATTAGCTCGAACATACAAACAAACAAACAAACTTTATAATATGAGTATAGATTAGTATAGTTACACATAGTTAATTAGACCCAAAGTAATCTCTAAGCTTGTATTATGGAATCTAACTCACTGATACTACTACATATACATACACAAATACTTTATAAGAATATATAATTGACACCCAGAGGTCGCCAACAAGTACGTCTTCACATATTGTTACTCTGTTGAATCGAACCCGCAACCCCCGACACAGTAAGCGCTCTCACATGCCACTGTGTCACCACTGTACCACTACAAGCCCATTCTATAAATTAACTAGCAGCGCCCCGCGGTTTCACCCGCGTTGTACCCGTTCCCGTGGGAATTTCATGATAAAAAGTAGCCTATGTCCTTTCTCAGGCTCTGGACTAACTGTGTACCAAATTTAATTCAAATCGGTTCAGTAGTTTTGGCGTGAAAGCGTGACAGACAGACAGACAGAGATGCTGACGTATTTATAATAGCAGCGCCCCGCGGTTTTACCCGCGTTGTGTCCATTCCTGTGGGAATTTCGGGATGAAAAATAGCCTATGTTACTCGTGGATAATGTAGCTTTCGAATGGTGAAAGAGTTTTTAAAAACGGTCCAGTAGTATTTGAGCCTATTAAAAACAAACAAAGTTTTCCTCTTTATAATATTAGTGTAGTTAGGATTACTTTTCCTTGTCTTTTCGTTGCAATAAATAATATTATATTATTTGTTACAGCTAATCATGTCATCTGACTGACATTAGAAGTATACTGTTGTTCTGTCTACAATCACATCGGAGCTAGCACACGGCGCCATGTTTCAAAAACCAGCGTTTGGGAGCAACACTTCCGGTTTCGGTGAGTTGGCTTCTCTGTACTATTATAGTGCTTAGCTCAGCGATGTTAGCTCATTATCATTGTTAAGCAACGCTACAATGGAAACACACCCTAAGGGTCTGCGCTGTTATGGTCGAAGCCTTGATAAAAATAAGAAAAAAAAAAAAGAAAAAAAAAAAAAAAACGGGTCTGCGCACATTATATTAACAATTCAACGACGACTCGACTCTATGTCAAAAATATTGAAATTTAAGCCCTGTGTCATATGTTCAAGGTTTAATTTCAAAAAAATATGCGTAGGCCACTCGTCGTACACTACTTTAATATAATTTTTTGAAATTAAACCTTGAACATATGACACAGGGCTTAAATTTCAATATACTAGCTGTGCCCCGCGGTTTCACCCGCAGCGCCCCCGTTCCCGTGGGAATTTTGATTTATATTCCCTATAAACCTCACGGAGAACCTAGAAAACCGAGACCTTTCCAACGAATGCAAAACCGTGGAAATCGGTCCAGCCATTCACGCGTGATGCCGCGACCAAGGAAAACGGGTTTCATTTTTATATATATAGATGACATAGAGTCGAGTCGCCGTTGAGTTGTTATAATGTGCGCAGACCATAATCCTCCACAGTGTACTGATATTTTCAGTGAGATGAGAGGCCTTTGCTCAGCATTAAGATATTACAGACTTATACTTTTGCACTGCAGTGGGACATTACAGTCTAAGGGCCTTATTTATAAACGCTCATTAACAGCATTTTAGCTATCAATGTTTTGTCCCTTTCTGACATACGCTATTTGCCAAAGAGCAAAAGAGACAAAACACTCACTAGCAGTGTTTTACTTAGAGAGTGTTTATGAATAAGGCATATTTTAATTTACTGTCATGTGTACAGTACAGGATTGCATTGCCCAGCAGTGGGCCATTACAAGGACATTTCAGGCGATTACCTGAAGTTAAGCGGGATTTACATTACGAAACTAGTTTCATGTATGATGAAACTAGTTTCGTGAAACTAATTTCAGCACATGTGAAACTACTTTCGTTTAAATTATAGTGTCGTGAAATTATCAGTATCGCGGAGATAATGGCCCTGTCAATATCATAGCTATTGCTGCTGCTGTCTTTGAAATGCTGTCGCGACACTAGTTTCGCGTCGCATTTACATGATGAAACTAGTTGCATGACACTAATTTCACCTAAAAATCGCGCAGGGCACGAAACTAATTTACTTTCACGAAAGTAATGCATGCATTACGAAACTATTAAATTACACGTGAAACTGTTGTTAAAACTAATGTCACGAAATTAATTTCATGCCACTAATTTCGTAATGTAATTTAGGCTTTACTGTTGTGTGTACAGGAATGCAGTCGACGTTCGGCGCGTCCCCGTCGAGCGCGGGCTCCCCGTTCGGCGGGTTCAAGCCGGCGGGCGGCGCCGGCGCCTTCGGGGCTCCGCCCGCCTTCGGGGCCGCCGCCGCCGCGCAGCCCGCCGCCCCCGGCGGTCAGTCGCACTTACACTTATTTGTTTTCTAGCTACCCGCGTCTTCGACTGATTGGAATTTAACTAAATACAATCTTCTTCTTCATCGAGCGGATGGTCAACCTGACCAATCTTGGTGTCAGAGTTATTGAGCCGCCAAAGGCCTCTGACATGGCTCATGTAACGACTACTATCCGTAGAAAGTAACTGGGACCGACGGAATCTTCTTACTTTTCGGGAAATCAGGTGATTCAATGGGGCCTGCAATGCTCTAACCAAATTGAGGGCAGTCTCACAAAGAGATTTTCGTGAGATATTGTCCCCACCGGGAATCGAAGCCGGAACCTCCGGATCGTTGTAATCTCCTTGAAAGTGTTTGCTAATGAACCCGTTGACTGTGGCAGGTCTGTTCGGCGCGGCGGCGGCGCCGGGCAGCCTGTTCGGCGCGGGCGGCGCGGCGTCGTTCGGCGCGCCGGGCGCCGGCTTCGGGTTCGGCGGCGCGCAGCCCGGCGCCGGCCTCTTCACCAACACGAGCGCGCCGCTCTTCCCCGCGCCGCAGAACACCGGCTTCGGGGCCAAGCCTGCCGGTGAGTTCACAGTTACAGCGTCTTCACTACATAGTATAAAATAAAGTCGTCTCTTTTTCGTGTCTGTCTGTTTGTCTGTCTGTATGCTTAAATCTTTAAAATTACGCAACGGATTTTGATGCGGTTTTTTGTATTAGGTAGAGTGATTCAAGAGGAAGGTTTTTATGTAAAAAAAATTCCCGAAATTCCCACGGGAACGGGCACAACGCGGGTAAAACCGCGGGGCGCTGCTAGTATTCATATAAAGAACTTCCCATTTTAAAGGATGATTACACAGTTGTGTGTTGAAACAGACAGTCAACCTATTGAAGTTTTTGGAACGAAGTTCTTTATCGCGCGTTGCGAAAGGGGGCTAGACGGATAAAATGGTAACGACACTTTTAAGGCCAGAGAGGGACAGACAGAGAATCTTGCGCACGCCAGAGAGAGAGACAGACAGAGAAACATGTGTCTGTCTCTCTCTGGTGTGCGCAAGTTTCTCTGTCTGTCTCTCTCTCTCTTATAGAAAGCAAGCTAGATTTTCGTTTCGTCTTTCTATTTCGCATTGAACAGTGTGGTGTCGCGACGATTATTTTTGTTGATAATAAATAAACTTTGTTCCATCCGGGTGTCCCTTGACACCTCTCAAGTATTTTTTTCAATTATTGTAGACTAAGAGGGCCTTATTCATGTACGCATATGAACAGCACTTTAGCTATCAAATGGTGATCTCGAACTCGAGCCATGTTTGAAAAGGAAACATGTTTTCGCTCGACCTGGGAATCGATCCCGGGACCTCAGTCTTGGCAGGCGAGCGCACATACCACTAGGCCACCGAGGCGTTTAAGAAACTAGTACTTTAATAAAATTTTGTCAATTTTCCCTCAGGGTTCGGTTTCGGCAACACAACAGCCAACACCAGCTCGGGCGGCGGGCTGTTCGGCAACACGAGCGCGCCGGCCGGCGGGCTGTTCGGGCAGAACACCGCCATGCCCAGCACGCAGTCTCTGTTCTCCAACCCCGCGGGTCAGTACTTTATATAACAACACCTGTTCGGGCAGAACACCGCCATGCCCAGCACGCAGTCTCTGTTCTCCAACCCCGCGGGTCAGTACTTTATATAACAACACCTGTTCGGGCAGAACACCGCCATGCCCAGCACGCAGTCTCTGTTCTCCAACCCCGCGGGTCAGTACTTTATATAACAACACCTGTTCGGGCAGAACACCGCCATGCCCAGCACGCAGTCTCTGTTCTCCAACCCCGCGGGTCAGTACTTTATATAACAACACCTGTTCGGGCAGAACACCGCCATGCCCAGCACGCAGTCTCTGTTCTCCAACCCCGCGGGTCAGTACTTTATATAACAACACCTGTTCGGGCAGAACACCGCCATGCCCAGCACGCAGTCTCTGTTCTCCAACCCCGCGGGTCAGTACTTTATATAACAACACCTGTTCGGGCAGAACACCGCCATGCCCAGCACGCAGTCTCTGTTCTCCAACCCCGCGGGTCAGTACTTTATATAACAACACCTGTTCGGGCAGAACACCGCCATGCCCAGCACGCAGTCTCTGTTCTCCAACCCCGCGGGTCAGTACTTTATATAACAACACCTGTTCGGGCAGAACACCGCCATGCCCAGCACGCAGTCTCTGTTCTCCAACCCCGCGGGTCAGTACTTTATATAACAACACCTGTTCGGGCAGAACACCGCCATGCCCAGCACGCAGTCTCTGTTCTCCAACCCCGCGGGTCAGTACTTTATATAACAACACCTGTTCGGGCAGAACACCGCCATGCCCAGCACGCAGTCTCTGTTCTCCAACCCCGCGGGTCAGTACTTTATATAACAACACCTGTTCGGGCAGAACACCGCCATGCCCAGCACGCAGTCTCTGTTCTCCAACCCCGCGGGTCAGTACTTTATATAACAACACCTGTTCGGGCAGAACACCGCCATGCCCAGCACGCAGTCTCTGTTCTCCAACCCCGCTGGTCAGTACTTTATATAACAACACCTGTTCGGGCAGAACACCGCCATGCCCAGCACGCAGTCTCTGTTCTCCAACCCCGCGGGTCAGTACTTTATATAACAACACCTGTTCGGGCAGAACACCGCCATGCCCAGCACGCAGTCTCTGTTCTCCAACCCCGCGGGTCAGTACTTTATATAACAACACCTGTTCGGGCAGAACACCGCCATGCCCAGCACGCAGTCTCTGTTCTCCAACCCCGCGGGTCAGTACTTTATATAACAACACCTGTTCGGGCAGAACACCGCCATGCCCAGCACGCAGTCTCTGTTCTCCAACCCCGCGGGTCAGTACTTTATATAACAACACCTGTTCGGGCAGAACACCGCCATGCCCAGCACGCAGTCTCTGTTCTCCAACCCTGCTGGTCAGTACTTTATATAACAACACCTGTTCGGGCAGAACACCGCCATGCCCAGCACGCAGTCTCTGTTCTCCAACCCTGCTGGTCAGTACTTTATATAACAACACCTGTTCGGGCAGAACACCGCCATGCCCAGCACGCAGTCTCTGTTCTCCAACCCTGCTGGTCAGTACTTTATATAACAACACCTGTTCGGGCAGAACACCGCCATGCCCAGCACGCAGTCTCTGTTCTCCAACCCTGCTGGTTAGTACTTTATATAACAACACCTGTTCGGGCAGAACACCGCCATGCCCAGCACGCAGTCTCTGTTCTCCAACCCCGCGGGTCAGTACTTTTTATAACAACACCTGTTCGGGCAGAACACCGCCATGCCCAGCACGCAGTCTCTGTTCTCCAACCCCGCGGGTCAGTACTTTATATAACAACACCTGTTCGGGCAGAACACCGCCATGCCCAGCACGCAGTCTCTGTTCTCCAACCCCGCGGGTCGGTACTTTATATAACAACACCTGTTCGGGCAGAACACCGCCATGCCCAGCACGCAGTCTCTGTTCTCCAACCCCGCGGGTCGGTACTTTATATAACAACACCTGTTCGGGCAGAACACCGCCATGCCCAGCACGCAGTCTCTGTTTTCCAACCCCGCTGGTCAGTTCTTCAGATAACCTCCTTGACAAAAATTACTGGACAGATTTTTAACAAATATGTTCAAGAATCGTCGCAAGGAAACTGGCTTTCGAATGAAAAGAACCGCATCGAAATCGCGCCATCAATCACAACAGTAAGTTAAAAAGCTACGATACACATATACTTACTTACACTTACTCGGATTAAGTTGGTCGTATCATTAAATGTGACCATTTCATGATATTCTTCTTCTTCTTCATCGAGTGGATGGTCAACCTGACCAATCCTGGTGTCAGAGTTATTGAGCCTCCAAAGGCCTCTGACATGGCTCATGTAACGACTACTATCCGTAGAAAGTAAACGGGACCGACGGCTTAATTATATATAATTATTATTTTTATAATTTCTCACGAAACCCCTTTAATTTCAGGTGGTTTCGGCCAGCAGCAGCAGCAAGCCGGCACGGCACACGTCAAGTACAACCCCATAGTGGGTACTGACGTCGTAGTCAAGTCGGGCGCCTCGCAGAACATCAACATTAAACATCACTGTATTACTTGTATGAAGGTAAATATAACATTATATACAATACTAGCTTTTGTCCCGCGATTTTACCCGCGTTGTGCCCGTTCCCGTGGGATTTTTTATACATATAAACCTTCCTATCGAATTAATCAATCTATTAAAAATATCCGTTGCGTAGTTTTAAAGATCTAAGCATATATAGGGATAGACAGCGTAAAGCAACTTTGTTTTATACTATGTAGTGATAGTGATTAGCTGTGCTCTGCGGTGTTATCCGCGTTGTACCCGTTCCCACGGGAATTTCGGGATAAAATGTATCCCATGTGTTATTCTGATGTATAACCTATATTACTGTAAAGTTTCATAAAAATCTTTTGAGTATTTTTTGCGTAAGAGTAACAAACATAATACATACATCCTCACAAACTTTCGCATTTATAATATTAGTAGGATTAGTTGTGCTCCGGTTTCGTCCGCAGCGCACCCGTTCCCGTGGGAATTTTATTGCTTACTACTTGACTTAGAAAACGTTGTTTTGCCATATAAAAATGAAGGGGTGAACCACCCTAATCACTATAAATTGAGATGTAAGCTATCCTATCTCTCAAGTTGGATCAAACTGCACACGGTGTGCAAATCAAATTTAAAATCGGTTCAGTAGTTTAGGAGTCCATCGCGGACAAAAAACGTGACACTTAAGTTTGATATATAAAGATTATCCTATTCCTAAGTATTAAAATAAAAAGTAAAAGTAAAAAGTATTAGCCTGTAATGTCCCACTGCTGGGCAAAGGCCTCTCGTCTCACTGAAGATATCAGTACAGTGAGGAGGTTTCAGGCGTAATCACCACGCTTGCCTAATGCGGGTTGGTGATCTCAAACCCGAGCCATGTTTGAATAGTAGGAAACATGTTTTCGCTCGACCTGGGAATTGAACCCGGGACCTCAGTCTTGGCAGGCGAGTGCACATACCACTAGGCCACCGAGGCGTTAAAATAATAAAGTAAAGTATCATTAAAATCGGTCGAGCTGTCTCGAATTTTAAATGGTTTAACTTTACAGCTGGTTTCCTAAAACATCTCTATAAATATAACATTCCTTGATTGAATATTAACTTTGTTTGACTTATTTACTTATTTCCAGGAGTACGAAAGTAAATCCCTGGAAGAGTTACGCCTGGAGGACTACACGGCGGGGCGGAAGGGCGCGGCGGGCGGCGTGTTCGGGTTCCAGCAGCCGCCCGACAACAAGCCGCTCTTCGGCGGCTCCAGTCAGTACTCACTTCTTCACCGAGTGGACGGTCAAACTGACCAATCCTGTTGTCAGAGTTATTGAGCCGCCAAAGGCCTCTGACACGGCTCATGTAACGACTACTATCCGTAGAAAGTAACCGGGACCGACGGCTTAACGTGCCCTCCGAAGCACGAAAACATCTTCAGTTATATAATAACTAGCAGCGCCCCGCGGTTTTACCCGCGTTGTGCCCGTTCCCGTGGGAATTTCAGGATAAAATGTAGCCTATAGCCTTCCTCGATAAATAGACTATCTAACAGTGAAAGAATTATTCAAATCGGTTCAGTAGTTTCTGAGATTAGCGCGTTTAAACAAACAAACAAACAAACAAACAAACAAACAAAACAAACTCTTCAGCTTTATAATATTAGTATAGATACTTTTTACCCTAACGCTGACTGTGTTGCTAAGCTCAAATCTCAGAATCTACCAATGCGATTCGAAAAATTGTTATTGTAATAAATAGCACATTAAACGGGAAGGTTAGAGGCTATTTTTCATCCCGAAATTCGTACGGGAAAGGGCACAACGCGGGTAAGAAAGTTGTGCCCTTTCCCGTAGGAATTTCGGGTTTTTTATTTACTAGCAGCGCCCCGCGGTTTTTCACACGTTGTGCCCTATAGAAAATAGCCAAAACGGTTCCGTTGAATGTGGCTTCGATCAACAATACATAACTAGATACCGGGTCACATACAAAATCATTTAGCTTTGATTTTTACTGTCCGCGGGGATGACGTGTGACAGCTTATTTTGTTTACTACCGAACTGAAAAAAAGTTTTAAAACAGTTCGAAGTTCAACCTAATTACAACCATGACACCTAGCAATAAAGTAGCAAATCTTATGAATAAAATAAGTGAGAATAACGCCTCACTTTTCAAATGAGGCGTTATTCACCGAGACGTATTTTTTGCGCCAACCCGACATCTAGTTGTGCATTGTTGATCGAAGGTTCAAACAAACAAACTCTGCAGCTTTATTATATTAAGTACAGCTCTCACCGACCCGCATTAGGCAAGCGTGGTGATTACGACATCCTCCTCACTGTACTGATGTCTGAGAGATGAGAGGCCTTTGACCAGCAGTGGAACATTATGGC
The DNA here is from genome assembly GCA_963082685.1 of Cyclophora albipunctata. Classification (NCBI taxonomy): domain Eukaryota; kingdom Metazoa; phylum Arthropoda; class Insecta; order Lepidoptera; family Geometridae; genus Cyclophora; species Cyclophora albipunctata. The sequence goes on along the minus strand of OY720135.1, from coordinate 1,800,503 downwards.
GTATCCACACATGCCGCCGGCTTATGCCGCCAGGTTTGCCGCCGGCTTTCAGACCGCCTTGCCGCTGAATTTGCCGCCGGCTTTACCGGCCGCCAGCAGATGCGGTTGCGATTTTCGCAGTTGGGTTGTGACTTTCGTTTGATACTTTTCTATTAATAAAAGTACTGCACTATCATCCCAGTTAAATTCTGTCTTTTATATGAAATAATGTTATACATATATGAAAACGACAACACTACCACTCCGTATCGAAGCCGCAAGCAAACTGCCGCCGGCAACCAAAAGCCGCGCAAGCCGCAGGGAAAAGATGCATATGCCGGCGGGATAGCCGGCGGCCTGGCTTCGGAGTTGGCCACCAGCCGTGCCGCCGGGCATGTGTGGATGCGCCATTTACAGGCTAATACTTTTTATTATTTTGCAGGTACTTTCGGCCAGCCCGCCACTACAAGCGCCCCCAGTGTCTTCGGCGGCGGAGGACTCAGCACCGGCGGCTTCGGTCAAAC